>CM071865.1:30994318-31034845 GCA_036759665.1 Gynandropsis gynandra
TCAATCTTAATCTACAACTTAGCGAACCGGATTCGTTCCTTAACCTTCCAGCAAGGTTCGAGATCCTATGTTGTTGAGTGGTCAGCACTAACGTAAGAATGATATTGCTAAGCGAACGTGTTGGTTCATGGTGCCCGATCGGGTGGACATAACCCGATCGCGTGGTTAAGCGGGCCCGAGTCGCGTAAACTCTCGGGGCAGATTGGATGGCTAATCGCCCGAGCGGGTATTCAGTGTGCGCCCGATCGGGTGGTGTCCACCCGATCCCCATTGCTCATGTGCTCGGGTCGTGTTAATTGCGTGGATAAACCCCGTAGGTTCTACCCGAGCGGGTGGAGAAATAGTGCCCGACCGGGCACCCTTGTGTCCTAGAAATCTCTCTTTTCCGCTCGTTGCTCGGGTGTTCCTTTGGGTTCTGGAGCTCGGTCTCGGCTATGAGTATATCGTCAATTCTTGTGGTTTTGAAAGGGAATCCTTCATATTGAGCTCATTTAGGCCTTGTCACCTAAATACCTGAAAACCAACAAAACGAGTGTGTGAAGCTCGAAATCATATCGGATAAGTAAGACTCAATGTAAGATACATGCGAAAATGGTGTAAAAACCTATCCTAATATTGATACACTTTTAGTGTTATCAACTTCGATGAAACCTTCTGATGTGGTTAATATCAAGTAATAATTACCTAGACTAACGTTTCCGCAAGAATACGGATCGTGTAGTACTAGGATCGAACACTAGGGAATCGATGCAACTATAAAGCTAGTAAACTAATGAATAGGACGGTTAACAAATTAATGATTGAATTCAAAGTAAAGACTAGCTAATCTAAACGATTGTAAATTCAATAAACTAAACACTACAGGTTTTGAGAGATGCACGATAATTCAATGAATTGCTAACGAAGATCATGGTCATAGATAACATCACGTATTCGGGGAAATCAAGCTCTTTCCTAGGGAATGAATCTTCCGATGCCTAATTCCACAATCTAGCATGTGTACTACCTTCCAATTTTGTAAACTCACACACTAAATAAATTAAGATCGCTATCCTAATTCCCGAGTTTAATTGACCGACCAGTTAAGGTTCTAAATTGATTAAGACTCGAAATCATGGCTATGTTCCAAAATCTAACTCATCTTCCAATTCAATTAGACTTTTATAATCATTCATTCAAGCGGCCAAAAAGAACAAAAGCATTAAGAACAATCAATTAATCCGTAAATAATCAAATGTCATAACCATGCAATAAGCATAAGACATCATTACATATCGGCAAGACTCTAGCCCGTAGCTACTAAACTACTCGGACATGAGTTCCATAGTCTTCAACAGCTCCTCCGTGTTCCGAGTTCGTCCCCCCTTCTCAGCCTTCTAGCGTGTTGTTCTTCTTGCTCTCCTTGTGCGTGTGTTGTGTGTGAATTGTCACTTCTGTCCGAAATTCCTCTTGTCCGCTTGACCCCTTCGTCCTTCTTTCCTCTTCTCTTCTTTTCTTTTTCTCCTTCTTTCCTCTTTGGCCGTGCACTTCCCATTCTTATCCAGCGGGTTTAGTTTCCTTTTTTTGTTTAGGCGGCATGGACTTTACTTTTCTTCTTTGCGGCTAGAGTTTCCTTTCTTCTTTGCGACTGGAGTTTCCATTTGCTTGCAGCGACTGGATTTCCTTTTCTTGTGTGCAGCGGTTGCGTCTTCTCCTCCAACAAGTTTCCATTTTACTTCGGTCATGCCCTTCTAAGCATTGCTCCAGCAAGTTTCCATTTTTTTTGTCTAGCAGCCAACATGTTTCCATTTTTTTCCGGCAATGTGTCCATGTGTATTCGAGCCGGTTAGCTTCCTTTTCTCTTTCTTAGTTTATGATTCTTGGATTCTGACCGTGCATAGCTGAATGGATAATGATTTTGCTTAGTTTTGTGACATTTGCTCGTGTTATTATCCGATATATTCATTTCCTACAAATACACGAGAAAATACTAGAAGAGTGCTTAATGCTCGGTAAAATCTAAATGAATGATGAATCTAACTATAAAAATGGACTAAAATACTATAACAAAAATACATCTTATCACCTTCACACTAGTTGCAAGGGTATAGTCTATATGGTTGCTACTTGGATTTTCTTGTGTTCTTGGTTTCAGGTTATATCAAATGGATGTGAAGAGCACATTTTTCAATAGAATCATTCAAGAGGAAGTATACATTGAACAACCTCATGGTTTTGAGGATCACAAGTATCAATCATATATATCGACTTAAGAAGGCGTTATATGGATTGAAACAAACGCCAAGGGCATGGTATGACACACTAGCCACGTTTCTCATCAACAAAGGATACAAGCAAGAGGTAGTTGATCGAAATTTATTTATTCATAAATCTGATAATCACTTACTAGTTGTTTAATTTTATGTTGATGACATTGTTTTCAGTTCAACATCTCAAAAGAAAGTTGATTGGTTTGTGCAAATAATGACAAATGAGTTTGAAATGAGTATGTTCGGAAAAATAAAGTTTTTCCTTGGTTTGCAGGTGAAATAATTGGATGATGGAATTTTGAAGTAAAGTATGCATGTGATTTAGTGAAGAAATTTGAAATGGACAAAAGCAAAACTGTTCACACGCCTATGTCTACTACTACCAAATTCGAAAAGGATTCCAAAGGAGAGGATGTAGAACAGAAGGTGTATCGAAGCATGATAGAAAATCTACTTTACTTAACTGCAAGTAGACCTAATCTAGCAGCAAGTGTAGGAATTTTTGCACGATATCAAGCTAAACAAAAATGATCTCACCTTCAAGCCGTAAAAAAATAATCAAATATGTGAATGGAACTATTGAGTTTGGTATTTATTACAATAAAGATACTAATTATTAGTTAGTAGGCTATTGTGATGCAGATTGGGGTGGAAATGCCGGTGATCGGAAAAGCACTTCTGGAGGATGTTTATTTCTTTGAAATAATCTTATTTTGTGGCACAATAAGAAAAAAAACTCTATATCTTTATCCACGACAGAAGCAGAATATATTGCATTAGGGAGTTATAGCACACAACTCATTTGGATGAATCAAATGCTATCAGACTATGGTATGGAATCTAAATCTTTCATTGCTCATTGTCATAATACAAGTGCCATAAATATTTCGAAAAATCCAGTACAACACTCTAGAACTAAGCACATTCAAATTATACATCATTTTCTTAGAGAGCTTGTTGAGAAAAAATAATTACTAATTGAATATGTACCTACGGAACGACAATTGGATGATATTTTTACCAAACCTCTGGACATGAGCCATTTTGTGAATTTGAGAAAATCCATTGGTGTTTGCGAGCTTTAATTTAAAAAGAAAAGGGTAGAGAATGTGCTTCATTGTTTGAGAAATATGTTAGTAGGAGTATACTTAAGCTGATGTTGAGGTGCACATGATATACTAGAAAAAATCTTTTAGTGTAGAGATTATAACTACACTCCTACACTCCGCTATCAATGAAGTACTTGAAGTGTATAATACTTGATAAGAGTGCAATGAAATTGGCTCGGATCTAAGCGGTGAGGTAGATATCCAACGTCAATATCTTAAAGGCAAAAGGTTAGTCTTATAAAAAAAGAAAGAGAAAAGAACAAGGATATTTAAGCATACTTATGCAAGAATATATAATAAAAATATGATGAATTATGATATGAAAATATAAATAATAAAACCTACATACTCCGCTATGATGGAGCATAAGAGTATACCTTCAAGGTAGCCTGAGTCTAAGTGGTGGGGAAATCTGTCAATTTTGTCGATCTAGAATCGAGAGTGTTTGTTTCAAATCGGGTACAAAAATTTTATTCTGATATATATATCCGTTGGAATCCGTTGCAAAAATCGATTCCCAACGAACGACAACAGATCTGAGCCCGTTGAGAAACACGCGTTAAAAATCGAGATTCTATGCGATTTCCAACAGCTATCCAACAGACAATATCCGTTGAAAAATTGTGACGGACGCCCAACGAATAGACCCGTTGAAAAATCTGTAACGGATACCCGTTGAAAAATCTGTAACGGATGCCCGTTAAAGTATTGTAACAGATGTTCGTTAAAATTTTGTAACGGGCGTCTGTTGCCACCTCGTCGCGAAAAAAGAGCGGGAATTAAAATTTTCCAACGGACATGCATTGCAAACTGGCGGGAAATGACAACGGGCATCCGTTACAAAATGGCAGGAAATGGAAACGGGTATCCGTTATCATTTGGCGGGAAAAAGAATTCCAATAGATGCCCGTTAGAATTTCTAACGGGCATCCGTTGGAAAGTTGTTTAAAAAAATAAAAAATAAGAAAATAAAAATATTTTTACAACAATTAAAAAGTTTTTAATTAAACTAATAAAAGTTTTTATAAAAACTTAAACCTAAATCTTTACAATTCATTTAAATCGGTTGGGCCGATATCATCTCTAGGGTCACCAGCACCTCTGAAAGGCATTGCATCCGAATCGATACCCGGTTCTTGGCGTGGTGTTGATCCCCTCACCTGACCGGATAGCAACTCGATGATGCTCTCCATGCGCTGCACTTGTGATCGTGTTGCCTGCAGTTGGGCTTGAGTGTGTCGAAGTTGTGCTTCAAGATCCTCGATACGTCGTTGCTGCGTGTAGCTCTCTTGGACCATGGAGGTACCGTCGTGCCGTCCTCGACCATATCTTTTTGAAGTACCCCGAGACCGTATAAACTTCCCTTATACGATCTAACCTACTACAAAACAAACAAAATTAGAGTTAGAATTTTTTACAAAGTTTTTTTATTTATAATCGAAAGATAAAATACTAAATTTTTACCTCCAAATAAATTTTATCCTTTTGTTAAAGACTGAGGTCGAGGGGAGTTGAACCGCAAGGTTGTGATTGCTGTGTGATTTTCTTCATTACAACTTTCACGGTTCTTTCACGTTGAGTTGGAATTAAGAAATTTTTTCTAAGTGTTGGAGGCGATTTCTTGTTTCAACGGGCATCCGTTAAGAATTGCAACGGATGCCCATTGATATTAGATCATATGTAGGCTAAAAACATTGAACATCATTTATATTTGCTTCGATTGTATTTACGTGATTATACTCCTCTTGTGTTAACCAGTATTCCTCGGATTTACCTCCTGTACGTCCAATCGGTGTAAACATCTCAGGATTTATGCCAAACTACGGATTATATTGATACAGATAGTTTATGTGATCATCTGCTGAACGTCGTTCTTTCTTCTGAATATGCAACTCGAAATAAAATGTGCTGACATATGTGATTTCTTCCAGCAAGTATTGTTTGACAATAGATCCTTCGTCCCGTGCTTTGGTTTTTGCTTTTTTCTTTAAATGAAAGAAAATCTTTCGAAAGGATACATCCATCTAAATTGAACTAGCCAACTGAGTATTGCCTCATCTGGTAAATGTATTGGCAAATGCTTCATGACATCAAAGAATGAAGGCGGAAAAACTTATTTCCAATGCACATAATACTTTAGAGATATTGTTTTCATTAATTCCAAGTCATCCCTTTTTAAATTCCTTGAACATATATTTCTAAAAAATATATTGATTCCATATAGCACATCGTGAACATTTCGTGGTAAGAGCTCAACAAAAGCAATTGGAATGATTCGTTGCATGAAAACGTGACAATCGTGACTTTTCAACCCGATCAGCCTCGAACCAGCAATATCCACATAGCGAGCAATGTTCGATGCATATCCATCTGGAAACTTAACGTCTTCTTTTAAAAACTTTAATAATGTCATTTTACCCAAACCAGACAATTTGAATACTGGGACATGTGATCTTCCATCTCTTAATTTCAACTCAGGTCGTCGGCATATTGTCTTCAAATCTTTTCTTGATTGTATATTATCCTTAGTTTTACCTGTCACATTCAAAACAATATTGATGATGTTATCGAAAAAGTTCTTTTTGATATGCATAACATCTAAATTATGATGTAATATCAATGATTTCCAATATGGTAGCTCCCAAAAGGTACTACATTTATACCTTTTATGCCATTCACCATGGCCTTTTGATTTACGATGCCCACGATCTCCACTGCATTCTATCGATTCTTGTAAATCACCCATCGTTTTCAATCTTTCGTAAAGGACTTGTGTTCCGGTTTGCATGCACGGTGCCTCTTCCTCTTGTACCACATTCTTTCGAAAGTGTTTTTTTATCTTTTCGGAAAGCATGTCCACGAGGAAGAAATCTTCTATGACAATCAAACCAACATGATTTCTTACCATGTACTAGTCGATATGAATCTGTATCCTCCATACAATATGGACATTCCAATCTTCCGCGCGCGCTCCATCCAATTAACATTCCATAGGCATGAAAGTCGCTAATTGTCCACAACAAGACCGCTTTCAATGTGAAATTTTCCTTCGTACTGACGTCATAAGCAAGAATTCCTTCATTCCACAAATGTCTTAATTCATGAATTAAGAGTTGCGAAAAGACATCGAAACTTTTCTTCGAATGTTCTGGTCTTGGAATTAGCAACGTCAGAAACATTACCTCTCTTTTCAAACACATCTCAGGAGGCAAATTATAAGGAGACAAATCACCGACCACGGAGAATATTGACTTCTAGATTGTCCATATGGACTAAAGCCATCGGTGGACAGACAAAGATAAACATTTCTTGTTTCATACACGAATCGGGAAATATTTCATTGAAATCTTTCCGAGCCTTACCATCCGATGGATGTTGCATTATACCTTCGACCGTCGAGTGTTCTGTGTGCCATCTCATTACCGCTGTGTTTTTTTTCGATTTAAATAACCTTCTCAACCTATTTGCTACAGGCATATAGAACATTTTCTTGTATGATACATATTTACGTGAAGATGGTTTTTTGGCCGAAATCAGCTTGCACCGCAAAACTTGCATTCCAACAAATCTTTATCATTTCCCCAAAACAACATGCAAATTTTTCTACAAACATCAATTTTCTCATGTGGCATTCCCAAATCTTTTAATACATTCTTTGTTTCGTAGAATGTCTCAGGAGCTTGATCATTTTCCGGTAAATATTCATGCATGGTTTTGCAAAATGAATCCATACAATTTGCAACAACATTGTAGTCTGTTTTTATACTCATCAATCTTGAAGATAAAGATAAGCTGGACTGACCTTCACGAAAACCTTCATATATAGACTGTTTCACCGGATCCAATAGGTTGAAGAATCGGCGTGCATCGATGTACGACATCTCTTTACGCGTTTGTTCATTAACAACTCCAAGAAAAGCATCTGACACCATTTTCACATATGGATTGGTCGTTGATGCTTCATAAATAACTTCTTCATTTCTTTCTACTTGTGATTCTTGCACCATGTCTCTAACACTGCAATTTTCGCTGTGAAAAAACCAAATTTAGTAATTCTCAACGAAACCCACCTTGTAAAGATGTTTGCAAACACTTTCTTGACTTCGATGCTTCATGTTTTTGCATTTGTTGCATGGACATAATATTGTCTCGCGTTCTTGACACAAAGGTTGCATCGATGCAAAACTCGTGAATTGCTCCAATCCGTGTAAGAATTCTTGCGTAATCTCTTCGGTTATAGGATCTTTTCTTCTATACATCCACTCTCTCGATCTATATATATCTCAATTTGAAGAATACGACATTTTGTTGAAAATATATTTCCTATTGATGGTTTGATGCTAAAACCTTGACTTTTATCATTAAATAGTTTAAATTGCAATGAACATATGTTGGAAACCTCATCGGATGACCGTTGCAAGCTCACGTGAATTTATTTCCACCGGAAAACCTCAAAATTCATAATTTCAATGGCTATCCGTTACGATTTCCAATGGGCATTCGTTAAAATTTGCAATGGATGTCAGTTGGAATATATTTTCCGGTATTCTGACGGGCTTCCAATGGAGAACGCCAACGGAAGATATCTGTTAAGATCTCGTTAAAAGTTGCAACGATTGCAACGAAAGTGGCAACGGACGATATCCATTACACGTCCATTGCAATTTGTAATGGATTGCAACATATATTTTCCCGTCATAAGTTCTCCTAAATCCATTGCAACCCGTTGCCATTTTTCATCAACAGACGTATCCGTTGCACCGTCCGTCAGAAACGGGCTGTTTTTTTGTAGTGTACCTGATGGATGTGCTGAGTATATATGTGCTTTCTTTTTCTTTTCAATTGAGTATATAATTTACTTCTTTTAAAAAATTTAAAAAGAAAAGAAAAGATTGAAAATGAAAAATGAGTGTTTGCAGAAGTCTTTTAAGGGTTTTATGGTAAATATCAGCTAAAATTGAAGTGAAGTGACATATATCTTTAGTAAATTTTTAAAGAAAATTAAAATTCTGTGGGTTTAAAAGTTCAATTAAGTTCTATTCTACATGCACTTTTCAAATGATCTTTCTCGTCAAATTTTAAATTTTCTCCCTGCGAAACCATAACCGGCAACAATGCCGTGGAAGAAAAATGTTCAATCTCCTGCGGAAATTATAAGGCGTGTTACCAGATCAACCACTACAAAGATTGCAATTGCACCAGTGAGAGAGAAAAGACCAAAAAAGACCAAAATCGGATTCCAAAAGAAAGGGAGAAAGTAATACCTGGTTTAACAATAGAAACTATTGAAGAGTAGATTGCTCAATGTGGCGGTTCCTGAAGACATTGAACAAGTTGAGGAAGGCGTATTTCAAGAAAAACCTAGAAAAAGAAATCTAACAAGCCAAAGAGGAAGAATGCTAGGGGTTGAAATAGGGTTAAATCGAAGAAGACAATTGCGGAAATGTTCAACGAATCTCTGAATCGTCAAATTTCCAACAAAAAACATATTCAAAACTATTAGTGAACGGGAAATTTTTAGTGAACAAGGAGTAAATGTTAGTCACTTCAAAGAGATTGGTTTGTGGAGATTATTGCATGGAAGGGGAATGTTGGGAACAAATGTCTTATGTGTCTCACTATAGTAAAGAGCTGATACATGAATTCTATGCCAATGTGTCCCCTGATATTAAGTTAACATGCAACTCAATGTATCATAGGGTCTACCTTAGGGGGAGAGTGTTTGAGTTTTCACCTCTACACATTAATAAGTTTCTCAGAACGCCTAATCCCCCTATTACACGAGAGAATGAACTAGAACTAGATATGGATATGAATGTAGTTGCTCGTGTACTTATTGGAAAAGGAGATGCTACGTGGTCTGACAAAATTGGTCCCTCTAAAATGGTGTGGGATTGTGCATTATTGAACAAGATTTGTTGTTCAAACTGGATCCCTACCAAGAAAACAAACATGCTTCGGAGAGATAGTGCTGTAATGTTGTATTTTGTAGAGGAGGGAATATCAATAAATGTTGGCAAAGTGATCTTTGACTAGACTTTGACACAAGCTTTCTGTAATGGAACGAGATTTATATAGCCCTTTCCATGTCTCATTCAAGGTCTTTTGAGACAACAATGTGTGGGGATAGTGAGGGATGACGAACCTAAGGATATGATTCCTCCGTGGATCAACTTTGAACAGTGATATGCTGATAAGAAGGCTGCACAAGTTGCAGCATGATTCAATTCATATGACAGTGCAATGGTGTCTTTACAAAAACTTGAGAAAAAGATCACATATATGATTGCTGAAACAATATATGATCTTGAAGCATGTCAAGTTGCTGATACGAACATCGACCAGTATTGTTTTCTGATCCTTTCTTGTTTTATTTAACTTATAAGTTGTGATTCTAACTATTTCTTATCTTTTACACACAAAAATAAGGGGAGAAAGTTCTGGCGGACATTCTATTGAAAGTGCTATGAGCATACCCGAAGTTTAACGAAAGGATGCATTTGGGACCAATCATGGCAATAGATTGCAATAGCTGTATTTTTTTTGTTTATTGTTTTGAACTAGATTAACTCGATGAGTGATGACTATTTTGGACGTATGCTTTGATATGATTGATGACTATTTTGGACATATGGTTTGATACTAATCATGATTGGTTGATGTGTTTGTTTAAGTACAAGATCAAAAAGGGGGAATTTTTTAGAGTATTTGGATCTTAAGAGGTTTTGATGAAGTCTTATGTTTGAATAGGTCAAAATTGAATAAATCAAAGACTATAAAGAAAGCTTAAAATATGGAGATTTGTTAGAGAATATCAAGGAAGCAAAAATTATGGAGATTTGTTAGCAACAAACACATCAAGACCTCTATGAAAAGAGTGTTGGTCCCATGAACGAAATGGAATTTCTCCATCAGCAAAGATTGAGCCTAAAAATGAAGAGAGAAGTGTGAGCTTAAACCGAAAAAGGAAAAAGTGTTTCATTTTACATTATGAGAGTGTTTATGCACAAATCGTAGACAATGTGTTTAGGAATTTGTGGATGAGTGATTCGTAGAGTCATTAAAAAATCTAAGGCTATTGTGTGAATAGTTTTAGGCGGTCACATATGGAGTGTGTGACATTTAGAGCTTGGAATTTAAGTTCAAGATGGGTAGAATCTCAGGGTGAGTCTGAGTCTGTATTCAGATGTACCTTGAAAACCCTTTGAATTAAATAGGAAGTCCTTTGGAGTTTTGAAAACTCCACCAAACGTCTTAACCATCTACTCTTTAGTTTTTTCAGGTTGGATTAAAATAAAAATTGTTATCGAGATTTTTAGAATATGTATGATTTGTGGAATATAATGAACATAATCTCATATAGAAAGTTGGGGTCATTAATATAGTATAGTAATGATCTCTTTTTATAAGTATATCGAATAAATTATATGAGTTTGAAGATGAGTTTTGAAATTGATTTTGTGCATACAGTTATGAACATTTAATATATATATATATATATATATATATATTAAATGTCAATGATTAAGCCTTAGACCTTAAGGCTTTGATTAATCCAAATCTATTTTTTTTAATTAAACCTTTAATTTTTTGGATTTATGAACAATTATGACTATTTGATTTAGACTGGAATTTAGCTTCAGACGACACCTAAGTCTTCTTTAAACAGTGCGTTATAATGGAAGAAATGAATACAATTCATTCTTCGAAAAAATATTATTTTATTCTATAGAAAATAACTCAAAATAGATTCGACATAAAACCAATTTTTATGATCGTTGCATCCTCTAGACGAAAACAAATTCTTAGGATGCTACTTTGTAGGCCTCGATCGAAAGTCGCTATTTATATATATTATATTTGTTTTTGTTTATAGTTGTTTATGTATTATACTGTACTATTATATCTGAGATGATTATTCCAACAAAGACATGATCCAAGGGTCCATAAGAGCTTGGGAAACCGTGGTACAAACTACAAATTGACTAAGTAATCCAACCACAATAAGATAAAAGGCTATTGAATGTTATATTATATGCAACATAAATGAGAATCTAAAACCAAAAACTAGTTCAAAATTTTATGACTGTTCAATCAATTACATATGAATTTGTTAATGTTCAAAACCCATAATGGGTTGAGCTATATTTCTTCTAGCTCGGTCTAGTCTATATTTTATATGGGTTAAAAAATTTCAGTCCAACCCAATGGGTTATATTAATGGTTGTATTTTTTAAAAAAAAAATTATAATATAAAAAATTCAATTTTATCTTTCGAAAAATAACATATAAATAACATAAAATATAAAAACGTAAGTAATTTTTAAACATGTAAAATAACATTTAAATTAAGAAGAAAAAATTATTAGTATTATGATTTTTTTCAGTATGACACTAATAAAATAAAACTAATTTTTTTTAAAAAAAAGTTATTTTTATAATTTTTTTAGTCTACAAGTTGACCAGTGTCTCATATAGGTCGAGAAAAATTTTAGTCTAGCCTATGATCTTATTTTTTATCAAGACCAAAATTTTCTTGAACCATTCCATTGTTTTGTGGTTTGGGTACAATTATAGTTGCGTGTAGTTAAAGACAATTTTGGTTTAAATTCTAGGAGGGCTATGGAGATAAGATGAGCTCTTGGATTCTCGACAAAATTATTGGAAGTCGACTATAAACGAAAGGTCGCAAAAGTTTGGAAGATTAACCAAGCATTGTTTGAAATTGTGAGATTACTCTTGAGTATGTGGCGAGGATGGCTAACATTTGTTATGTGTGTTATGGAATTTAGGTTTTTGTATTGGTTGGTCTGACTCAGGAAAGTTAGCTACGACATTCTCAAGTACATTGTCATAATTTACAAGTGTTCCTAGAGATTAAATACATGAATAAAAAATAATTTGGTAAAAACAATGAGTATTATTTAATATTTCTGCTACTTTATGTTGCCTAACTATTTTAATTGGTATTCTAGTCATCAAAGTTGGATATCTTGTATATTATTTCGTGTGAGATCCGTAAGGAAACATGGATGCTTTCATAGATATGCACTCATTTGGAAATTCACTCATACTCGATGCATCCAACTAGGATTATTGAAAGGTGAAGATGCATGGGGTGAAGTAAAGACTGGTTGGAGTCCACCTTCAGTGATTGATCACTACAAAAAAACATGGCTATTTCAAACGACTAAATCTGATGAAAATGGTTATTTTTCCATTGAAAATGGTCATTTCCAACGGATATCAATAAATTTTGAACCATTGGAAATTGACTGTTGAAAAATATCATCCATTGCAATTTCCCACGATGTTTCAATGGGAATTATCCATTGGAAACTTATAAACGGATGCTAATGGATATAAATTTTGCAATTTGTAACAGATGCATGTTACAAATTGTGACGGATGTCCGTTTCAATTTCAAACAAATATACGTTGGATAAGTCACCAAAAACCAATGGGCATCTGTTGGAAACCTTGACAGGAATTTACCAACAGATGCCTATTGATTTTTTTATGGAAAGTTTTACATGATATCAATGGATGATAATGTTATTCTACTATTAACGGGAATCCACGCGGTATAGATGCACAATATGTCCTTCTTACGCCATCTATAAGCTCGCTACAAAAATGAAATTTTATAATAAACTAATATAATACATAAATTCAATAAATAATGAATTAAAATTTTATATAATAATACTTACACTAAAAGTACACCACCATCGACGACATATCACCTTTGGTATCATTTGCTAAGAATATTAGAGCCGATCTTTTATGGATCTTTGGATGATGTTGTTTTTCATTTATTTAAGAGCAACATCATCCAATAAAAACATCAAACCTACACGTGTAAATAAAAATATTAGATAATTGCAATAATTTCAAAACTTTGATAACACGTAGTGTGTGTGAGTTTTAGGTTACGCCTTTGGATCATTTATGCGCATAGTACGAGTTACAAAACCGTCACAAATGTCCCCTATCTAGCCCTTTCGTTCATTCTCAGGTTTTAAAGCGACAAGGCATAATCGAGCTTAAGGGTGTTGATTCTTGGAGTCAACTTCACATACTTGGAGCTACAAACCACCCGGAGCAGATTCAGACCAAGGAACCGCACGGAATACCCGCGCATCGTGGGAAAGGAAGAAACACGACCGTACCCCATGAAAAGACATCAACCCGCATGGGGCGCTCTCCTTAGCCAAGAGAACCCCGCGCAGGGTGGCCACTTAGCCCGTGCAGGTCTCTTGTCGGGTTATTAAACCTAAAAAAGGTTCAAACAATGAAAAAAAGAGGTAGCACCACCAATAAATAAGAGGGACTCTCATAACACAAGGGAGGACGAAAAAGACATAGAGGAGAGCTCATGAGGAGTTGGAAAGCAAGGAAACAACATCGGAACGTCGATGACGAGATAGGGAAGTCTGAGACATCGTATTCCCTGCTCTTTATCATGTTTATTGTTGTTTTCTCTTGTTTTACAACAGACTCCATGAGTAAGTAAGCCTTTAGCTATGGGTAAGGGACACCGGTTTTGTAAGGGATGCTTATGTTTATGCATTAATACTTAGATCTTTCAAAGTTTCTTGTATTGTGGTTCTACAATCAATACTATGCACGTTCTATCCTTGTGTTGACCGCTCAGTAACTTAGGATCTCATGTTTAATTGGGAGATTAGATTATGAATCCAGAAATATTGATTGTTGATTGAGTATGATTAATGAGAATATGACTGGTCGGTTAATCAACTCAGGAATTAGGATTGCATGCTTAAAGCTACTATAATTACGTGTTAATTGCTGCTGGGAGGTAGGATTGCATGTTATTGTGATTAAGGAGTTTAGGTGTCGAGAGAATCATCATCTACTTACGAGCATGAATTCCTCATTATCAAGAAAGTTTGATTGATTTATGATCTTTTGTTGGTTCCACCTTGTAATTTCGGTAACCCGAATCCCGTAGTGATTTTAATTATCAAGTCTTTCATGTTTCCTCATCGCTATCATATTTCAATTTAGTATTCTCAGATTTTACCTCATATCATCATTACTTTAATCTGTCTTTGTTTAATTATATTCTTAGCTTAGAATGCATTAGTCCCTAGAGTTTGACCCTAGTATTACACTGATATGTATCCTTACTGTAAGTGAATATTATGCATTTTATTGCTTGATAGTTCTCGCACATCAAATTTAATAAAATTATATATATATATATATATATGTAAAAGAATGTCATACCATTACTTTTCGTCGAGACGTTCGGGATCAATGATAGGAACAATGAGATGATCGTTGATATAGGTGACAAATGATGATATGGTGGCGAAAAAGGTGGTGGTGGGGCTCCAACGGAACCCGCCAACAACTTTCACTGACCGATGAATTGTTGAGGTTTCATAGTGTTAATGATATGTGGTAAGTATTTGAACGATGTTTTAGTTTTGGTTTTGAGATTGTATAAAAATATGAAATTTTTTAACGAGTTATATATCCAAAATTTCAATAAGCATCCGTTAAAATTTTCAATGGACGCCCGTTGGAAATGATTTCCAATCAACGAATATCATTTATTGACATGACGACTAATTTTGAACAGGCATCCGTTAGAAATTCTAACAAATGTCCATTGCAAGTTATGTACCCCGAGGCAACAAATGGCATTCAACAGCCTTACGTATGCTCTTTCAACGGACATCCATTCGAAATTCCAACGAATGCCCATTGGAAATTATGTTCTCGAGGCAACGAACTTGTAGTTGCTAGAAAGGCGTAGCATAGACCATCATTGCTATTTACAATGGATGACTGTTAATAATTTATGATATCTTTTAACGAGCATCTATTAAAATTAGCAACGGATGCCCATTGGAAACTGAGAAATATGTAAAACATTCTAAGTCCCAAACAAAATTCTAAGGATCAATGTGCATCCGTTAAAATTAGCAACAAATGTCTGTTGAAAATGGAATAAAAGAGTTAATTAAAAAAATGTGGATTACAAAAATTTAATATTAAAATTACATGATTCACAACTTTGATATTAAAATTACATAACTCATAACTTTTCTTCCATTGATTTTTCAATTAGCGAGTCTTCCTATGATGGTGTTTTAAATTTGTTGTCATGTTTATCTTCTTCATCTTCCAGTTCAACATCTTCATAATTGTAAATGTACTCACCATCTTTTTCAATCCTTATGTGAATCTCTTAGCAATCACTACTAGAAATTTAAACATTCCAAACAGAATTTGCGGACGGACATCTCGGTCCGGAAATTTTTGGACAGGATTTGGGATGGAATAGGGGCGGTACGATAAATCCGTCCATAACCTATCTACAAATTTCCGAATGAAAAAACAGCCTAGTAGTCGTCTATATTTGCGGACGGATTGGAGATGGATTTGGTGGATGTTGTGGATTAGGGATAACGTCCAAGCCAACCCATCCACAATTTGCAGATGGCAACAAATTCCGTCATTAAAATTTGCGGACGACAACAGTGTCTGTCCGCGAATTTGCGGACGGCAACCTCATCCGTCTGCAAATTTTTGGACGGTTGCGGGGGAACCGTTTGGATTTAGGGACGTTTTCGGGACGATTCATCGGCAAATATTTATCTTAGTCCGTAATCCGTCCTTCATCAGTCCAGAAATTATCAATTTAACCCCTCCTACTTTAATTCGTTTCTCACACACAATTCTCATATATTTCACTACATATCTTGTTATTGTTTCTAATTATAATGGCATTGATAACATGTAATTCGTCGTAGTATTTACATGATTCTTAGGTTTAGTTTTGATTAGATTTCTTGGACTTTACCGACTTATTGAGTTTATTCGAGGATTTCATCTACCATTTCGTGTTTCGTGTAGGAAACGAAGACATGAAGGAAAACACGAGTGATTACGGAAATTCCACCCCGAAAATGTGATTGAATGACAAGATACAACATGTGCACGGCCACGGATCCAAATGGAACACTCAAGCACCGAGCGAAAGGAGCGGAAACAGCAAAATAGAGACTACACGCTCGGGCATGGAAGAAGCCCGCTCGGGCAAAAGTTGCGCAAATTACCCAGCGAACAACAACACGACTCGGGTACAAAGTAAACATGGTCGTGTGACCATGCCCGCTCGGGCTGCAAAAGGGACCCGCTCGAGCTGCAATTAGGACTGAAAATCCCCGAAACAGAACACGACTCGGGCTGGTAGGCCACACGGTCGGGTAAGCAAGCCCAACCGGGGCACCTTGTTTTCCATCGCAATCCCGCGCGATCATGCGCGATGCACCCGACCGGGTCACACACCCAGCCTGCGCGGGTCGCGTCAGTTACCTGCAACTCCAAATAAGTTAATTTGTCTTAAAAAAATGGGAGTTTATTGGGAACTTATACAATAAGAAAAACGACTTTAGAGAAGAGGAATAAGTGATATTTCGCTGGAGGAACTAATGGAAACGTCAGCCAACTTATTCAATAATGGAAACTCATGAAAAGACAACAATCGGTGGCTGCTGCAACATAAGGAAGAACTGAATGACCACAAGGAAAGAAAAGGAGAAAAGGAAAGAAAAAGAGAAGGAAAGAAGAAGAGAGGGGTGAGAGGTCGAGCTCATTCACTCAAGTATTCAGTTCTTGATCGAGGAGAGAGAGGAGAGAGAGGGAGAAGGTTCTTGCGAAGGCGACTAACAAGGAGCATTGGAGATCAATCCCACACTTCGGTTTCGTTTGGTTTTCATGTTCCTTAGACCTTCTATTTCGTTTATGATTATTTACGAACGCATGAGCGAGTAGTTTGTTTGTTCTAGGAGAATGGATTAGCCCGTGGCTATCCCGGAACCACTTTTGATTTATCTTTGAATGCATCTTCCCATTTTCGTTTATCTATTCTTTATCTGAGTACTTAAATGACTTGTGTTTACGCCAAGTAGATGTATGTGTTAGGGATTAGGAGAAGGACAGAAAGGAGAATTCTAGTCCTAGAAGATCAGGTTTAGAACAACCGAGGTAGGCCACGAAAGTAGGGTAGCAGTGGTTGAGGGTAAAACGGATGAATCATAGGTCTTATGGGTTTAGTTCAAGGTATCAGCCACGAAAGTAGAGGGTAACTTGACTAGATCACGTGTCTATGCCTCGAGAGAGGATAGATATCATATTAGGATCGTCTGCCTTAGATAACTTGACTGGGATTGCATGATAGATAGGTTGATTATTGGTTTCGGTAGTCTTGTGGTGAAACCGGTTTCTTGGAACGTTTGTTTCATTCTTAAGAACTAGTTTATTTATTTATTTTTAGTATTTCATTCTTGAAACCATATTCCGTTTGTTAGCAAGTTTGATTCACAGTTAGAGTTTACGTTGTGTTGCGTAGTCCCTGTGGGATCGACACCTGAAGTACTACACACGTGCCGTAAACTTGCAGGTAGTTTAGGTTATTTGTTTAACTTTGATAACGCATCACCTCCATAAATATAGATATGTCAGTCTTCTGTGTATGCTCCACACAGATAACATTTCATAGGCAGGAAAGTCACTAATTGTCCACAACAACACTACTTTCAATGTGAAATTTTGTTTCATACTTACGTCATATATAATAATTCCATTGTTCCACAAATATCTCAGTTCATGTTAAGAGCTGCAAAAATACATCGAAACTTTTCTTTGGATGTTATGGTCTTGGAAATCGTAACATCAGAAACATAACTTATCTTTTCAAACACATCTCAGAAGGCATATATGGAGACAAAATCATAGGCCAGAGAGAATATTAACTTCTGCATTGTTCGTATATACTAAAACCATTGGTGCCCGAACAAAGATAAACATTCTTCATTTCATATACAAACTCAGAAAATATTTCATTGAAGTCATGCCAAGCTTAACCATGTGATGGATGATGGATTTTCCCTTCACTTGTCGAGTGTTCTACATGTTATCTCGTTGCGGTAATGCTTTATTTAACTCGTATAACCTTTTCAACTTGTTTGCTACATGCATATAGAACATTATTTTGCACAATGCATATTTTCGTGAAGGTTAGTTTTTTGGATGAAATCTACTTGCAACGTAAAATTTACATTTCAAAATGTACTTATCTCCTCCCAAAAGCAACATGAAACTATTTCTACAAATATCACTCTTCTCATGTGACATATCAAATCCTTAAAACATTCTTTGTTTCATAATATATCATAGAAACTTGATTATTTACCGGTAAATATACATGCATGGTTTTGCAAAATGAATCTATGCAATTTTCAGTTACATTGTAGTTTGTTTCATACTTATCAATCTTGATGACAAGGATAAACTTAGACTGACCTTCACAACAACTTTCATATATAGGTTGTTTCACCGTATCCAATAGGTTGAAAAATTTGTGTGTCTCATTGTTTGACATCTCTTCATGAGTTTGCTCAACAACTCTAGAAAAAGAGTCTGACACCATTTCTACATATATGGATTGGTCTTCGTTGTTTCACAATTAACCTCCTCATTTCTTTTGATTGCTCGTGCTTCTTATAGACTTAAATCTCTAAAGCCACAATCTTTATCGTGAAAGAACCAAACTTCATAATTTTCTACGAAACCGATCTTGTAAATGTGTTCACAAACAGTTTTTTGACTTCAATACTTCATGTTTTTTCAACTTTTGTAGAGGCGTAATATTATCGCACGGTTCATGATTGGTTTGCTAACACTATCACAATACTTCTTCGAAGGATGTTCATCGCTATGAAAAAAATACAATGAATTTAGTTAAAAAAGAGTTGAACTATATTACAACAAATCAGAAAATGGATCAATGTCAATTTCAACAAAACTATGTAAGAAAAATGTTGAGATTGAAATTGAATACCTCCTTCTTAGAAATTATTTATTGTATTTAATCAATTTGGATGAATAAAATGTTACTTGATTACATTATAAATTCTTAAATTTTGTTGATTATTATAATAACACAAACACTATGTATATATAAAAAACTCATGTGAAACATTTTAGAAAAATATATCAAAAATCAATTCGAACATTTGTTTTTATTAGAGAGTTTTAGAGCTATAAATTCGAAATAATCACTGATTATTATGATAAAAAATAAATATTTATTAAGAGTCTACTTCAATTGTCCTTTTTCACACTGCCTGTTGTACCATGAGTTTTCTGTCTGGTCACCGCGGTTTCCAGCCGTCGTGGAAGAGCTTAATAGCGGCGGCTGAGCGCTGCGTCACCGTAAGGCAGATCAAGGAGGCTCATGCCGTGTTCATTGCTCTCGGTGTTCACCGGAACACGTACGCGATTAGCAAAGTGCTCACAGCCTTTGTATCTCTTGCCAATGTGGACAAACACCTTCTTTACGCTTCCCTTATTTTCGATTCGATTGAAATCCGGAACTCGTTTGTTTATGATACTATGATCAGAATCAACTCTCGTAGTTCCCATCCTCATTTGGGTTTTCGGCTTTTCCGTTTGATGTTGGAGGAAGATGAGGAATTTGTAGTTCCCAGTAATCTCACATTTCATTTCGTGCTGGTTGCTTGCGTGAATGCGTGTTTGTTCTCTGCGGGTCGGCAGATTCACGGTTGTGTGATAAAGAATGGTATACTGGCTTCGGATGGTCATGTTCAGACGGGGGTCATGAGGCTCTATTCCGAAGATAAGCATTTGCGAGAGGCTCGTAAAGTGTTCGATGAAATTCCTTACCCAGATGTTGTCAAGTGGGATGTTCTGATGAACGGATACGTAAGATGCGGTTTGGGTTTCAAGGGTTTACAGGTCTTCAGAGAAATGTTGGTTTGTGGCATAGAGCCCGACAAATTCTGTGTTACCACGGCAATTAAAGCTTGTGCACAAGCTGGGGCCCTTGCTCAAGGAAAGTGGATTCACGATTTAGTGAAGAGGAGGAGAGGATTTGAAACTGATGTATTTTTAGGAACGGCACTTGTTGATATGTATGCGAAATGTGGTTCCATAGAGATGGCTGTGGAAGTCTTCGAGAAGTTGAGTAAAAGGAATGTCTTTTCTTGGGCGGCCATGATTGGTGGATATGCAGTTTATGGGCATGCGAGAAAAGCGATCCTGTGTTTAGAACGGATGGAAAAGGAAGGTGCTATTAAGCCCGACGGTGTAGTACTCCTTGGGGTCTTAGCCGCTTGTGCACATGGAGGACTACTTGAGGAAGGTAGATCACTGTTAGATAATATGGAAGCTCGATATGGAATTACTCCTAAGCATGAGCATTACAGCTGTCTGGTAGATTTATTGTGTAGAGCTGGACAGTTAGATGAAGCTCTTAATCTTACAGAAAGAATGCCCATGAAACCTCTTGCATCTGTATGGGGTGCTATACTGAATGGTTGTCGTACACACAAGAATGTTGAACTTGCTGAAATGGCTGTTAAGAATCTCCTTGACTTAGAGAAAGGGAACACTGATGAAGAGGAAGCAGCCCTTGTTCAACTATCTAATATCTATTTTAGTGTTCAAAGAAGTGAAGAAGCATCTATGATTCGCCGGATGATAGGTCAGAGGGGCATAAAAAAGGCACCAGGATGCAGTGTGTTAGAGGTTAATGGAAGTGTGAACGAGTTTGTGTCAGGAGATGTTTCACACCCAAACCTTCAGCAAATTCACACAACGCTTCGGCTCCTATCTGTTGATTCCTTACAGAAATTGTAGCCATCATATCATACATATGCTTCTGCAGTGTTCTCAGTTATTTAAAACATAACCGTAGAATCCATTCATGCTGCGGCTAATCTGTCTGACGAAACAACTGAGTTATCTTTCCTATACGTATCGTCTGTTCAACACCTGTAAATCGCCAAGATATACTGGAGGATTTTGCCAAGAATACAAGTACTTAGGAAGGCAAGATTCTGACCCCAAAACAAGAATTGGAGAACTAAAGAAATAATCTAAGCGGAAGAACTTCTCAAGAAGGCCCATGGGAGTGACATTGTAAAGCAAAACCAGGAAGAGGTATATTCAGACTCTAGCATGACTAGAGAGTTTAGGGAAGTGCAGAAGAGAAAAGCTATGGTGGTAATATTGAAGGTCGTTTGGGCACTTATTAGCATCCAGAGCAAAGGAAAAGCTTGACAATGAGGTGGAGCAGTTGAAAGAGTATCACATTGGACTATAACGAATGTAGAAAGAGCCAGAAAGGTGAGACGTGATCAATATAACAGAGTAAATCTTTTACTTCTGCTTAATTTTATTATGCATATTATCTAAATAATTGTTTTACTGCAGGTTATCAATTATCAGAAAGGTTTTGCGTTCAGCCTTTGCTGAGAAACAATGGTTCAGTCAGGTACTTCATCTTCTGTTATAAGCTTCGTTTCCACCCCTCATGCCACACCTTTCAGAAATGTAACCCGCAATTCTTGACAACTTGGAGAATCTTGTTCAAAATGATTTGCTTCATAAGTATCTGAATAAATAACAAAGGAATCGCAATGATCCTTGAGAATTAAGGTACAATATCTTCTGTAAAGTTCAACGTAGGATTGAGTTTGGCTGCTTAGGTAAGTTTATATACAAATTGTCTGGTGTTAGGTTTGTTTTTACACCAAGTTAGATACTTCATTGCTGCATTTTTGTCATGAGATTTAAGTTAAAATTTACAACATGTAGCTTACATGTCTCTATAACAGAAACTGAAAATTATAGTCTTCAAGATGTGGTTGCAGCATCTCCTGCAATAGCACAGAAAAAGAAGACTCTTTATTTATCTTGGATTGAGTGCTATCCGAATTCAAATCTAACCAAGAATCGGGCTGGAATTGAAATCATCAATAGTTGAAGTTATTGGGACTGTCTAAGGCTAGTCTGGTTCTTTGTATAACATCCAATTCAATGAACCAAAACCCACCACAACTGGAACTAGGCATGGACTTTGGTATCTAGTTCGCCGTCCTTGTTCTTAATGGTTCATAAATTGAACCGACTGTTTGATAACCCAAACTACCTAAACCTACAGATCCAAAATCTGATCAATGGTCTTAAGATTAGTTCTGGTTCTTTACTGTTAATAGATAATTGCACTGGAAGAAGAACCAGGCCAGAACCAGCAGAACTGGAACTGATCGTGGATCTTAGTGTCTGGTTCCTGCCTGGTTCTCCATGGTTCAGAGCTTGAAGCTACAGTTCAAGGATCATTAAGTGTGACAATAAGAATTATCCAGAAGAAAACTAACCTTTTGAAGAACTAGGGACCAAGACAACATGCATTGTTGTGTTGTTGGGAGGGAGATGTAACCGTAGTGGATATAGTTTTCCATTCAAAGGGCTACGAGAACAGACTGAGATGCCATTGAGCCCCGTCTCTTCCTCTAGCTTCTGTTTCAGCTGTTCCACTCCCTTACCTTTGAAGTAGAAAATTTCTTCCTTTGTTCCTTCATCTATGTCTCCATTTTCGTTCCCAACCATATAATATATCTGTCTCCCCTCTGCTTTTGCTGGTGAACAGTCATCAGACTACGATCACAAAATGCAAAAAACAGAAAAATGTCATAAGTAGGCAGATTTTGATTCAACCCTACCTGAAATAGCTTGAATCTCTTCAATCGCTATCTCCTTTTCATACATAGATTGATTCTCAGAGAAATTATAGTTAGTTTCTCCATATCACATAATTTAGCGCAGGGTTTGTTATTTGATCATCATAGTGCAGAGTTGAACAGACCTCAGTTAAAGAAAATCTTGGAGACTTGAGAAAGAATCCTTCTGACAAACTGGGCTCATCATGGTCATTTTCTTTGTCCCTAAGAATCTCAGGTGGTGGTGGTGGAGGTGGCTGAGGCTGAACTGCTGGAACCTGGGGTGGAACCGGAGCTGTCTTCTTTCTACACTCCAAAATGTCAACATCCCAGAGAACCCAGTCTTGTGTTGCCGTCCTACGTGGAATATCGTGCGTGACAGAGTTCCTCCATGGCGGCAATCCTCCATTGGCTCGAAGGTACTGTCCATACCTGTGAAATTGCAATTCTGAGATCATTTATGCAAAATGTTCAATCACAGGACAAAGAATTACCTGAATAATATTTCAACTTTTCAAAACCCTACAAGAACTATGAACGAAGATGAGGAATTGTATAAGCATTAATATGGAGAGATTACAGGAGCCGTGCCTCGTCTTGAGCCTCACTTGGACGCCTTCCCTGGTGGGTTCCCACTCGGTGGATGAGTCAAGCCTCCGTGGTAGTGTCTGAAGGACCTTCTTACCAGTCATTCCAAGGAGCAATGGCATGTTTGACGCTGTGAGGTACTTGCCAAAGCAACTCTTGAGCCGGATAACATTCTCATCATCCACGATCTCCACCATCCATCTGGCGTTCATTGACCTCCCATCCCGGTCTTGACTCACCGACTCTTCGTCCTCCTCTGCCAAAAGGTACTTGTCATGGTGACTCCGCAGACGCACTACCGTGGCCTTTCTGAAAATCTCCATGCTCTGCTTCTGTCGTGTCAAACAAAGGAATCTGCATTGATGATTCATGGGAGCAAACGTATCACAGAAAACAACAGAAACCAGGTATGAATCATAGCTCTAAATTTTTATGATTTTCCATGAAATCTTGAGAACATCTATATTTGAATTCGTAAAATGGTATCAATCCAAGGATTAACCTGGAAATGGAGATGTGGAGAGAGAGTTGGGGTTGATGAACGGTTTGAAGATTACTCAACCTTGAGTTCTTCAAATGGATTTTTTTTTTTGGAACCTTTTAAGCTAATTTGATTTGGATGACAGAAAAACAAGGGGTCTCTTAGTTACTATTTCTGGTAGCAAGTTATTAGGAATTTTAATTTAGAAGGTTATAGAAATGTGGTCAGGGAACAAGCATTTATACATTAATTGTTGCACCGTTTTTGTCGTTGAAACTAACCAATCATCACATACAAATATAAATTATAGTCACATTTTGATGTAAAAGTGTTGCTTTGTATAGTTATATTTATTTATATGTGATTATGTTATTTGTTTTTTTTCCTTTGCAAATTCAAGCAGACAACCGAATTGCTCTATTCTTGGTTTAAACTAAAGAGAAAACATGAGATTTTTTTTTGTGGGTAAAGAATCCTTTTGGATCAGATTGGTAGGGAATCTTTTTCTCCCTTAGAATATATTAAGAAGTGTGTTATATGTTTGATGGTTCAACTGAAGATCTCTATCTTTTTTAAGATATTAGTTCTTGTCGGGATTTGAGGCTGTCTAAATAAATATCTCGGGAAGTTTTTGAGAAATTTTTAACTGGGTATTTGTCATTTCTCTAGGATATGTAGAACCCTATTTCTGATTATCCTCAAGGCAAACCATTTTCTGGGTTTTGTTTTGGATTCTGAGTGTTGGATATTTCATTATTGTTGCTGAATCTGCAAATGGATGTTTCTTTTAGAGGACAAATGGCTTATGTGAATTACAGGCATTGTCTTGACGGGGATGCATTCTCATTTAACATTTTGGGAGTTACTGGTTCTTCTTCTTCAGGTATACATGCCTGGAGAAACTTGGAACGGATACCACTATGGATGTAACAATGGATTTCAGTCTGAAAGTCATGGAGAGCTCTTGGCAATAGATGAAGCAAACCCTTTGATAGCTGAGTTTGGCCTGTGGGGAAGACCACTTTGTCTTGCCATAGGAAAATCATTGTGAGATGGGACTCCTTCAATTCCTTTGAGGACATGGCTCCGTGAAGTGACAGACATATCAGCTTGTCTCCCTCCCACAAACTAATGCCGGGTGATAAACCTAAACTTAGGTAGCTTCTTAACGGAATAAAATAAATCTTAGGCAATGATTTGGTAGAAAGATATGCAACTTAAAATTCAAAATGGATAATATTTATTGATGCTAGAACTATTAGCCACCTTCTCTGGTATGAAGGGATAGTCCATTTCAATATGTTTAGATCACATTTGAAGTATTGGGTTCGTATAGAGATATACAGATGACATGTTACAATGAAACATTGAAGGTTGTGATCCCACACAAACGAAATCCATGTCAATGCAGTTACAACAGAAGCCATGGTTCTAATACTCAAATTTTGTAGATCTTAGAAGATCTTAAGGTGACGTTTGACAGCCCCAAAAATGAGATTACTTTCAACAAACATACAAAAACATGTATTTGATTGTTTTGTTCTCACAACCTCCCTAATCATTCACACTAAAGACCGTCAAATTCAAATGATTTTTTGGAACGTAGATGATTATTGAGATGTAATGTGCTTTTAGGTATCTCAACACATGTTTGACATATAAGATTGACACCAAAAATAAAATCTGTAACTAGGGGTGGGCAAATTATCCGAAGAATCGGTCTCTACTCGAAATCCGTCCCGAACCCGTGAAAATTTACTCGAACTCTCGGGTTCAGGTTCGGGTAATAGAATCTCATTACACGAAGGCCGGGTTCGGGTTTTAAAATAATTAAAACGGATACCCGCGGGTACCCGAATATATATATAATTAGACATATATTTACACTTAATTACATAAATACCACCGTCTAACCTAAACCTAGGTCCATTACCTTCTCTTCTCTTTTACTCTCGTCTCTGCTTCCTTCCCGACGCCGCCGACCTCCTCTCGTCTCCCTCTCGGCCTCCTCTCGTCGGCTCGGCGATGACCGAGAGAGAAGAAGAATCTAGTTGGAGAGGTGGATGTTTGTTTCATCGCCTCAGAAGACAACGAAACCAAATTTTTCTACAGAAGAACAACAATCAGAGAAGATCGAGGCTGTTGATTGTCCTGGAGAAATACCATCTCACCATCAGTTTGAAATAACTCGCTCAGAACTAGAGACAGAAATTGAAAAAGATTTGTCTATTAATGAAGCAAAAAAGATAGAAGTGTTTCATGTGGAGATATCCGAGGTAGAGAAAGTGGGTGAGTTGGACAAATTAGAAGCCTCTACGGAGGTTGATTCTTGCTTGAATCAATCTCATTCGTTTAGTGCCAACGAGGTGGGTCTGTCTAGTGAGCCTGAAATTGGGAATGAACATCCTAAAAATTCTCTCAAGCGAAAGTTAGCAATCCCTATTTCATAGCTGCACAGTCGAAATTTGAGGAACTATCTTCATCAACAGATTCAAACAATCCAACAGATTCAAACGAGAAACTTGACGGTGTCAAGGATGAAGCAAAAGATTTAGTTGTGTCAAAGATTCAACAGAAACCAGAAATAAGCACACCATATGCTACGGAGAAGCATCAAGAGAAGCTAGGGTTGGGCACAGGTTCGGGTACCCGGTGCATTTGGCGAGTACCCGAACCTCGGGTACTCGAGGCACTCTGATTCGGGTTCGGGTAGGAATATGCCTACCCGTCCGGGTTCGGATAACCTAAAAAATCCGGTACCCGACTTGTGACCAGCCCTACTTGTAACACCCTCATCCCAGAACAATCTCGGGGGACTAGGAGTATCCACCTTCACTTTGAAAAGGTGACTATACGTGTCATCGTTCAAACACAATTACATAATAAAAATTAATACTCTTTATTCAAATTGAGAATGGTCCAACCATATAGCAGAAGAAAACGTATAAAATCATAATCAAAATAAATACAAAATGTATAATAAAGTTTATCGAGATCTCATGCATACCTCTTCCATAAGTTTGTTGTAACTGCTGATACTGCTGCTCAACCTTTGTGATCTTCGTCCTCGCTATAACCTATCCATCCACGGCAGCCCACAAAAGGTGAGTACGAAGACGTACTCAGTGAGATCAATGCATGCACGCATTTCGTGCCACGTATTCTCCCACTCTCGAATGTATTAATATAAAATAAACATTTGTCACACTATAGATACATAAATAACTCTATCCAACCCGACTGAGTATCCACAGTCTAAGACTAATACCACACCGGATCATAACACACAGAGTCTGCGTGACTCTAGCTCAATATACGCTCGCAAAGTCTAGAGGATCCCAGCACACTGAAGATCTCGTAAGGTCACAACGTACCTTAGCCATCAGTACAATACAACGCTCTGCCGCTCGAAAGGTTACCACAATCCCAACACGGTACGACGCTGGCCCTGATCCAAGTGTCACAATACTAACGTCGTCAACCTAATACTCCTCACGAATAAACTCTCACCTACACACTCTACCAACTCGACTGAGTATCCTAAGTCTAAGACTAGTACCACATTGGATCATAACACATAGAGTCCACACGACTCTAGCTCGGGCATGCGCTCGCAAAGTCCAAAGGACCCAAGCA
Source organism: Gynandropsis gynandra (assembly GCA_036759665.1). NCBI lineage: Eukaryota > Viridiplantae > Streptophyta > Magnoliopsida > Brassicales > Cleomaceae > Gynandropsis > Gynandropsis gynandra. Next base: position 31,021,947 of record CM071865.1, read on the forward strand.
CACTGAAGATCTTGCAAGGTCACAACGTACCCCAACCATCAGTCATACAACGCTCCGTCGCTGGAAAGGTTACCACAACCCCAACACGGTACAACATTGGCAGATCCACTGATCTAACTAACTCGACGCTCCATCGCTCGAAAGGTTACCACAACCCCAGCACGGTACGACGTCGGCCCAGATCCAAGTGTCACAATACTAATGACTTCGACCCGATATTCCTCACGTGACAACTCTCACCGACACGCTCGCACACGCCTTCTTCCGAAGGTTTGAGTGTGAAATCACTCGATTGAGCACACTAACAAGATGCTCACTCGACTTTAACACTAAACCAAAATATTGATGTTCTTCGGCCCCAACACTTGGTTGAACGTCAATTATCTAGATCATCTCTAGTCACTTATACAACTCATATACTTGTAATCAATTTTCATATGAAAAATTCAGGATTTAATCCAATTTCATTTGTAACGTCTTACTTTTCCCGTTATGATCCTATGAATCGAATCGTGATCATGTCTTGTTTTAAAAGTATAATCTCTTCCATAAATCAACCATTAATCCGAAATTAGGATGGAGAAATCATCAGCTTAGCTTCTCCGGTGATTTGACGATTTTTGATAATATCCTAACAACAACACCAATCAATTTTTCCCTATTATAGATCCATTCAATTAATCAAATTCTATCATATAAATCTCTGAATTAAGGAAACAATCATAAAAATAGTTTTAGGGATTTGCCCTTCTCTTGATAAGAATTCATCCACGAAAAACACGATGAAAATTGGATATACTTCTCCAATTTCTCTCCACTTTTCTCTTGTTCTCTCTTTTTTCTCTTTTCTTTTCTTTTTCCTTCTTTTCTTCTCTCGGCCCCTTTTTTTCTTCTCTTAACCCTAATATAATTAACAATTATATATATATATATACATACAAACATGTGTGTACCACCGACACACTTGGTGGGCCGTACAGGCCTCACAATTCTCCCCCACTACAAAGGAATTCGTCCTCGAATTCTATATCTCTGATTCTTACGACAATATTTCTATTCAGTGTATAGAAGAACCATATAACTCATCTTCAAACAACTTAGGATACTCATGTATCATATTCTCATCTAATTCCCATGTTGCTCCTTCCACGCCATGATGTTCCCTCATAACTTTTATCATCGAATTTGATTACACCTCAACTGTTTCACTTGGTGATCCACAATGCGTACTGGACGTTCTTTATACGTTAAGTCTTTCCCCAAGGTTTTTGGTGGCTCTACAAGTATCTTCTCTGGTATTGATAAACATTTACATAATACATGAAACACATCATGTATTACCTCTAAAGATGAGGGAAACTCCAATCGATAGGCCACTACTCCATTTCGCTCAATCACTTTAAACGGTCACGTGAACTGTTGTGATAGTTTGTTTACTGTGATCCCACCTGATCTCCCTCGTCTCGCTTGAATCTGCAGAATATAACATATCTCTTATGTTAAAATCATGTTCATTCTTTTTGGATCAATATAATTCTTCTGATGATCTTGAGCCGCCTTCATTATCGTAACAATTCTTAACTTTTCGATAGTCTCCTCGATAATATCTTCGCTCCGAAGATAGATCTCTCCCCCACCTTAGTGCATCACAAGGGGTACGACATGGTCGTCCGTATAATTCTTCACATGGTGGCAACCCAATGCTAGCATGATAGTTATCATTGTACGCAAACTCAATAAGCGTAAATGATTCACCAACTATCATGCCACTCCCAACGCGTATACTCATAATAGGTCTTCAAGCGTCTTTACAGTTTTCTCTGATTGTCCATCTGTCAGTGGACGATACGCGATGCTCATACACGCTTTGATTTCTAACTCTTTTTGAAATGTCTGTCAAAGACGATGTGAATCTTCCATCTCAATCTAACACAATGCTTAACAGAACCCATGTAACTTCACAATTTACGTAATATAGAACCTCACTAGCTTATTCACATCACAAGTCTTCATTATCGGAAATAAGTGAGTCGATTTAATTAGTCGATCCATGATCACCTAAATGGTATCCTTGTCACTTTGCTTTCTTAGAAGATCAGCCACGAAATACATGGTAATATGGTCTCACTTCCTTTCGGGAATTGTTAGACTTTACATTTTCCCGCTTGATACTTGTTACTCCAATTTAATTAATGGACATGTAGGACATTTCTCTATGCATCGAGTGATGTCCTTCCTCAGCTCTAACCATCGATGACAAACATTCCAATACAGTTTTTTCAACTCCTAATTAGATTGGCAATCTTTGCTCAAAATCTAATATCTAATCCTTATATCATTTACCACACATACTCTTTACCACTTATCATTACCACACCATCTTCCATGACCTAGTACAGCTTGTACCTTGGACCGTACTAATTATGTTAAATGTTCCATAACCCATCATCAGACAACTATGTTATTTAAAATTCTATTTGGTAGATCAACACGGTTTACTACTTACAACTCCACACTCTCTGACTCAATCTCCACTGTCTCTTATCTCAAAGCACTCATCTGACTAATCAAATAACTGAACTCTTGTATTGACGTATCTAAACTCTCATTTGTCTCAACGTTTCAGCAACGTCATTTTTTTTTCTTCAGATGGTATGCGATGTCTATCTAGAGGTCTGCAACAAACTCAATCCATCTTCTTTGACATAAATTCATCTTTGACTACGTGAAGATATACTTCAAACATTTGTATCCTGAACAAATCTATACCTTACCAGTATAATGTATGTCATCCAATTCTCTAACACGAGAATTATATACCCATTTTCACATCATGGGCCATCTAATTCTATTCATGCTTCCACATTATCTCGATAACTGAGCAATCATGGTATCTTCTTGTATAAGCATCCTAATCTCGTCATTGATGCATCTATATACACTATGGTACAACAAACACTGAGGACTAGTTTAGTTTTTCCTTTATGACCATATATACCTGATCCATTAAGAACATTTTGAGAGTCTAAATTTTGACTCTGTAGAGTACGCCTTGAAACATACTTTTTGAATTTCTGAAGTTTGTAACTGATTATCCATCGACGGTTTCACGAAACTATGTGGAACACCGGTGTCCAAAAAACATATAAGTAGGTGGCTCTCCCATGATTATCAATCCGACAATAGACCGAGTTTTTTTTAGCCTTGTAGATTTCTTGATAGTCTCTCATGGTATACACTCGATTTCATGACCTTACAATTTGGTGCGTGCTCTTAGCTCTATTTTTCTTGTATATAACTCTTTCTCTTACTTGTTAAGCATATTTACGAATTAGATCTTCAAAATTGTCACATCATAAGCATCCTACTCATCTGTCTATCCTTAACATTGTCTAACATGTTCACTTCCACAATGATAGCATGAGCACTTCGAATAATGATTCATATCAGATCATTTCAATCTTTCATCTAAATTCTGGATGCATTCCTTACCAACATGTGTTGACCACGCATAAGAATAGAAACACCAACTCCATTACTCCACAAATAGTGTGCGACCCATGTTTCAGCTCAAAAGGTTATTTGAACTTAATCCAACAAAATCAAAGTTTGGACATTCCTCTAGGTTTCATCTCACAAGAAAATCCCTTCACCCACAAAATAGCAGAACACGATTTCCAACTTAATCTCTCTAATCAACATCTTGATAATTGAAAATTCTTTCCAAGTTGAAACATTTATTCATTCCTCTTATGGAAGATATCATACATCCACATTATATCTTAGTACTAAATCTAGTCATGTGAAATCCTTGTGTCAGTGGTTCGAATCCACTTCTAAGCGGGCTTTTGGTCGTCGTGGTCAACGAGAACTGATAATCGGGGACCGACAAACTGGAAAAACGCGGGTAGAGGAAGCCTCAAAAAGCGACGAGATGTAGGTCACGTGACCTGCACCGAGTTGGTGGCTGACTGGGCTTTTTTCACGACATAGAAGTAAGCTAACATCTCCACTTGCTTCTGATTCATCAAAGTAGGTGATAGTAGTGTCTTCACTAGTGATAATAATATCATAAACTTCTCTTTTCGGTCACATTGTCCACCTTCTAGAAGTAACTCTTTTAAGACCTCCTTTATGATGCCTCTATACATCCCACTTTGACTTTCATAATATTCTACGAGTCTTTGTCCACTTTATGGCAAGAGTCAACTAACCATCCTCCTTGATACTATCCACAAAACAAGGTTAACCATTTAGCTTTTTACGGCTTAGAGCCCCAACTTGGCACTTCAAGTCATGCATGCTATGGTCCCATTACTTTATTAAAACTTTTCACAAAACACTTTGAAATCCCATGAAAACAATAAAATACAAAAAACAACCAGAGCTCTGATACCAATTTGTCACATCCCCATCCCGTAATAACCTCGGGGACTAGGAGTGTCCACCATGACCTCCAAGTGGTGGCTACATGTGTCATCGCTCAAACACAATTACATAATAAAAATTAATACTCTTTATTCAAATTGATAATGGTTCGAACCATGTAGCGAAAGAAAACACATAAAATCATAATCAAAATAAATACAAAAAGTATAATAAAGTTTATCAAGATCTCATGCACACCTCTTCCATAAATATATTGTAACCTCTCATACTACTGTTCAGCCTTTGTGATCTTCGTCCTCGCTATAACCTGTCCATCCACGATAGTCCACAAAAAGGTGAGTACGAAGACGTATTCATTGAGATCAATACATGCACGCACTTCATGCCACGTATTCTCCCACTCTCAAATTTATTAATATAAAATAAACATTTGTCACACTATAGACACATATATAACTCTGCCCGACTCGACTGAGTATCCACAGTCTAAGATTAGTACCACACTGGATCATAACACAGAGTCCACGTGACTCTAGCTCGGGCATACGTTTGCAAAGTCTAGAGGACCCCAGTACGCTGAAGATCTCGCAAGGTCACAACGTACCCCAGCCATCAGTACAATACAGCGCTCTGTTGCTCGAAAGGTTACCATAACCCCTACACGGTACAACGATGGCCCTGATCCAAGTGTCGCAATACTAACGTCGTCAACCTAATACTCCTCACGAATAAAACCTCACCTACACACTCTACCAACTCGACTGAATATCCTAAGTCTAAGACTAGTACCACACTGGATCATAACATATAGAGTCCGAAAGATTCTAGCTCGGGCATACGCTCGCAAATTCCAGAGGACCCCAACACACTGAAAATCTTGCTAGGTCACAACGTACTCCAGCCATCAGTCATACAACGCTTTGTCGCTCGAAAGGTTACCTTAACCCCAGCACGATACGACGGCGACAGATCCACTTATCTGACTAACTCGACGTTCCGTCGCTTGAAAGGTTACCATAACCCCGGCACGGTTAGACGTCGATAGATCCACTTATCTGACTAACTCGACGATCTGTCGTTCGAAAGGTTACCACACATGGTGCGACGTCAACAGATTCACTGATCTGACTAACTAGACGCTCTGTCGTTCGAAAGGTTACCATAGCCCCAACACGATACGACGTCTAGGCGATATTAATATTGTAATGCACCAAAAAGATTTTGAAAAAATGTGAAATTAGAGAAATTTTACAGTGGTATTTACATATGAATCCATGCTAACATACTCAAACTTGTTCAAACCAAAAATTGTCTTTTTAATACGGTATATTATCCAAAAAGAAGATTCTATTCGATGTGAGAACAAAATATCTAATATAATATAAAAAAAAGTTCAATTTATCCATTATAAATTGATTTTGAATTAATATTCTAGTTATTTTTCATGCTTTTGTTCTTCAATGTTAATAATATAAAAATAGTAATATAATTATTCTTATTGTAATATAAAAGTTATTATAATGTTATCGTGAGTCTTTATATCTTTTACAGAAAACGTTTGCATAATATTTTTGCACCTAGGTTAGCAAAGAGAAGAAGATGACGGTGTAGAGAAAATATAAAAGAAGGAAGAAAACCAAAAGAATAGTTTTATTGATTATTTAAAAAATACATTGTCCATGTACATTTATATACTAATCAATAACTAATTCTACTAACTATTAATCATGACTAATTAAATAATCTAACAATTACAATTCAAGAAAGAAAGAAAAAATTACAAAAATGTTATATACATTTTAATCCTCCCTTATGGAAAAAATATTGATTATTTCCATTTTGGAGGTTAAACTGTTAAATTGATGTGAAAATAAAGGTTTGGTTAAGATTGTTATGGTAAAATCGTACTTTCCATACCACCTATGTTCACAATCAAGATACTGATGGTGATAAGTTTGCAAACCGAAGTCATCATTGCATTTTCATTGGGTACCCTTTTGACGAAAAGGGATGGCGTGTTTACGATTTTGACCAAGAGATATTTTTTTGTCTCGTTACGTCATTTTCCACAAGGATTTATTCCTTTTTGCTTTGATGTCGACCTATTGATATGAGCATGGATAAAATCGAGGAACCCGAGCATGAAGAGGACACTTTAACAATACAAGAAGATCTCGTGACTGGTGCTAAGGCTAGAAAGCTCAAGAAAGCCATCGGAGGACTGCTTGCAGCCGTGCAGTTTCATGAAGAGTGCTTGATTCCACAAGAAAACTTCAACATCCGAGTCGTACATCACGCCGAAGATCATTTGACAACGATCAACAAATAGGCCAATTTTTCGTGTGTGCTCTTTTCCCACCATTGATTTTGTCCCACGTGATTTTCCAACAACGAGGTTTTAACGAGATCACAAATCACTTACGTCTTCCTATTTGTTGATCTGAGGCTTCATACATCGATCGTATCGAAGGAAATTATTTTTATATTTATTTTATTTTAAATTTTTATTCCTTGAGTCAAAAAATTCAAAGAAACATTAAATGTGACATTGAAGTATTACATGGCTTCTCCTTCCTCCTTATGTAGTCGACCGCCGCCCCTTACTTTATTTTGAATTTTCAAATCTTCTCTCTTTGAGAAACTTATCTTGTTGCTGTGTAATATCCGACAAACACATTTCAATATATTCTTTGGTGTGTCATATCCAAACAAAGTCGATCTTAGGTATATCAAGAGTCTTCCACAACTCTCGTGCGACCATTCATTCTACACGTCTTGTGTAGGGGAGTCTCTAGGCTCAGCTGCATCAAGGATTATCTCGTGAATATCTGCATTCTAGAGTGTCGATTCAGCAAGGAACTCATCAAGTGGTATCAGAGCTCACTCTAGGAAAGGTCTGTTCATCTTCTTGGTTGATTTGTTGTTTGTTGGCCGCTCGTTGGTGCTGTGATGGTCTGTTGTTCGTTGCGGTGTAGTCTATTCATCTTCCATTGTTGTTGTGCTGTGTGTATTGTTTGTTGGTTGCTCGTTGTGCTGCGTGTGTTGCTTGTTAGCTGCTCGTTTTGGCTGTGCATGTGATCGTCATCTGCAATGGGAGAAAATGAAGGAGAATCCAACCAAGTGAATAAGCTGTTAATCGAAGCTATTACGGCTCGTTTGGAGCAAACTCTTAACATTAAAATGGAAAACATGAGATTCATCAAGAAATTCAGAGCCAACAAAGAGTAAATCATAATCTTAATCCACGAGAATGGATTCAACAAAAAAAGATATTGATTATTATGGACAAAGCAATTTATCCTCTTCTCGAAATAGCCAATGACGACGCCGAGGGGTGCGGGAAAACAGGAATAACCCAAGAAAAGACCTTGCGGGTCTTAAGCTCAAGATCCCTCCCTTCCATGGAAACGCTGATCTGGATGCGTATTTGGAATGAGAAAAGAAAATCGAGCTTGTGTTTAGTTGCCAGCATTACGCCGAGATCAAGAAGGTTAGAGTCGTTGCAACGGAGTTCTATGATTATGCTTTGAGTTAGTAAGATCGGTTAGTAACTTCTAGGCAACGTAATGGAGAGGAACCTATAGAAATGTGGTTGGAAATGAAAGCTATAATGCGTAGACAGTTTGTTCCGAATCATTGTCACCGGGATCTGCATAGGAAATTAAGAAAACTCACTCAAGGGAATCGACCCGTAGAAGAGTACTATCAAGAAATGGACTTGCTTATGTTGAAGGCTGACATTTCGGAGGATAGGGAAGCTCTCATGTCTCGGGGTTTTTGGGGGATTAAATCTGGAAATTCAGGATAGCTTGGAGATGCAACATTATATTAAAATAGAAGAGATTCTATACAAAGCGATTTTAATCGAGCAACAACTCAAAAGGAAAGGAAACGTTCGTTTGAACTTTGGGGCTGGAAAATTCAGTTTTCAACAAGATGAAAAGCCGAGTTATTATAGATGTTACAAACCTGTCCAAGCCGCCAAAAAAGAAGTAAAAATGGTTCCAACGGTTCAAAAAGACAAAGGAAAAGCCGAGGTAACTGCATCGAGAGCTCGGGATGTGAAATGCTTTAAGTGTCAAGGAAGGGGGCATTGTGCGAATGAATGTACAAACAAGAGGGTTATGATTATTCATGAGGATGGCGAGATTGGATCCCACGACGACACATCTGAATTTTCGACTGAAGAGTATAAAGAAGAACCGGTTAAAGGGCAAACTAAATCCGATGAGCAAGAACAATGAGCGAACTTGTTCCATACCCATTGCCTTGTTCAACGGAAGGTGTATAGCCTGATTATAGACGGAGGAAGTTGCACTAATGTAACAAGTGCTACCATGGTCTGAAAACTCGGTTTAAAAGTTATGAAGCACCCGAAGCCTTATAAACTTTAGTGGCTCAATGAGAACGTCGAAATGAACGTGACCAATCAAGTGACCATGCCTATAACCATTGGCAAATACGAGGATGAGATTTTGTGTGACGTTCTTCCCATGGAAACGAGCCATATCCTTCTCGGTAGATCGTGGTGATCAAATCGTAATGTATTACATGACGGTTCTACTAATAAACATTTGTTTGAGTTTAATGGCAGAAAAATGGTCCTTAAACCTTTCACGCCAAGACAAGTGCAACAAGATCAAATGTATCTCAAACAGAAAGAAGAACGCGTACTAAAGTCATCGAACTTCTATGCTAAATCGGGTTAGATCAAGAAATCTCTTCACTCTAGTCAATCGATTTTGTTATTCATGTTTAAGGAAGCTCTTTCAAGCTTGACTAACCTTGCACCGTGCTGCCGAGTGAGATCACATCTTTGTTGCAGAATTATGAAGATTTTTTTCCCGAAAACAATCCTACGGGATTACCTCCTATACGCGGCATCGAACACCAAATATACTTCGTCCCCGGAGCCGTACTTCCAAATCGGCCAGCTTATTGTACCAACCTGGTTGAGACTAAAGAGTTGCAAAGACAAGTGAAGGAACTCATGGAAAAGGGACACATTCGAGAGAGCATGAGCTCGTGCGCCGTTCCCATCTTACTCGTGCCAAAGAATGATGGAAATTGGCTTATGTGTGTTGATTGTCGAGTAATCAACAATATTACGGTGAAGTATCGACACCCCATTCCTAGATTAGATGATATGCTTGATGAATTGCATGGGTCTAGGATATTCTCTAAGATTGACCTTAATAGCGTATATCATCAAATTAGGATGAAAGAGGGTGATGAATGGAAAACTGCATTTAAGACTAAGCACAGTTTATATGAATGGTTAGTGATGCCTTTCGGGTTGACAAATGCACCCAGTACTTTCATGTGCCTAAAGAATCACGTTCCTAGAGCATTTATTGGTCGATTTGTTGTGGTCTACTTTAATGACATATTAGTCTATAGTAAAGACTTAAAAGAACACATTGGGCACTTAGAATCAGTTTTAAAGTTACTTAGAAAGGAAGAGCTCTATGCTAATCTTAAGACGTGTACCTTTTGTACTGATAACCTTGTGTTTCTAGGCTTTGTGGTAAGTGCAGATGGAGTTAAAATGGACGAATAGAAGGTTAAAGCCATTCAGGAATGACCGAGTCCAAAGACTGTTGGGGAAGTCTGAAGCTTCCATGGACTCGCAGGGTTCTATCGTCGTTTCGTAAAGGACTTTAGTACCTTGACAGCCCCACTCACCGAAGTGATCAAGAAAAATGTTGGATTCAAGTGGGGAGACGCACAAGAAGAAGTGTTCCAAACGCTAAAAGAGAAGTTTACTCATGCACCTCTTTTACTAATAAGTACCATTAGTGAACTTCTCAATGTCTAAAGCAAAAAGTTTTGTAGTAACATATTTAGGAATAAGAACATGTTTTGACCCTAAGAGGCCAAATTTCTCTAATAATTCTAGAGTATATTTTCTTTGATTAATGGATATACCTGATTTTGACTGTGCTATTTCCAGTCCGAGGAAATACTTGCAAAGACCAAGGTCTTTGACCTTGAAATGCTTTTGAAGAATCTGTTCCATAGACTTAACAACCATCTCATTATAACTAAATATTAGTATATCATCAACATACACCAAAAATACCTGATAACCGTCATCATTCTTTCTAATAAAAAGTGAATTGTCAAAAGTGGATTAAGTGAATCTAGAAGATAATAGCACATAAGAGAATTTTAGATGCAATTGGTGAGATGATTGATTAAGTCCATAAATAGACTTATTGAGTTTACAAACATGTTTGCAAGAAAAGTTCTTCCACTTAGTTGGAGTATAATTTGGAGGCAAGACATAACAAAAGATATGCATATTTCTTTTTGTAATTCACCATTTAAAAATATATTAAATAAATCCATTTGGTTGATTATCAAATTCTGAGAAGAGGCAAGACATAATAAAAACCTAATAGTGACCATTTTAGCCACTAGATTAAATGTTTCAACATAATTTATTCAATATTTTTTAGTAAAACCTTTTTCCACTAATCTAGTTTTGTATTTGTCCATACTTCCATCTACATTATACTTTATCCTATACAACCACTTACAATTTACTGTCTTTTTACATTCAGACAAATCACAAACAATCTAAGTTTTGTTATTTAATAGAGTAGAAACTTCATAATTCATGGCAGACTGTCACTCAGGAGATAAATGGCTTGATCTAGTTTTTAGGTTCAAAGGCACCAGTAAAATCAAGAACAATTTTTTTGTATTTAGATGGCAATATAAAGTAAGAAAGAAAGGAAGCAATTGGTTATAGTGTTCTATGAATTTTTGGATCAGAGGTAGAAGTGAGTTGGTAGCAATGATAATCAAAAAGATATTTATGAGGGTTAATAACAAGTCTATTAGAATTGGAAAAGGAACAAGCAATTCAGAAGTGGATTTTTTAACACAACAGATTGGGTTTCAGAAACTATGGTGACAAAATTAAGAATAGCAGAATAGGTATCTAAATGAGAAAAAGAATGGTCAGCAATGGAGAGATGTAGAATAAAATTAGAAAGAAAATAATTTATATCTAAATATGAGAAATATTATGAAAAAGAAACCATTCTTCAGAAAAACAACATTTTTATATAAGAATCTGATTAATTACTATATCAAAAACTTTTTAACCCTTAAAACCTATTGGATATCCTAAAAAATACTCTAGGATGAACCTTTGGAGTGAATTTATGCATGTCTTTTAATTAAATTGACCGATATACAAGAGGAATGTTTGATTGAAACAATAATGCTCTAGCTACATTCAACAAATATTAATGTTTGTGTTCAATTATAGAATTTTGTTGGGATGTATATACACATGAATAAAAATATAATATGTCTTTGCTTGAAAACAAATTATTAAATTGGATTTCATGTGCATTATCTAATCTAATTGTCTTAATATTTCTTTTAAATTGATTTTCAAAGGAAGACAAGCAAAGTGAAAATATAATCTTAACATCGATTTGTATATCAATAAATAAATCCATGTGCATTTGGAAGTTAAAAAAATATTTATAAGCATCAGTTGATTCTTTTGCAAAAGTACCATATATGTATATCAACGTGAATGAGATCAAAAAGGTTATCTAATTTTCTATTATATGACATGAAACGGAAACACTTTTGTTTTGCTTGAAGAAAAATTTTATAATGTTAGGAATCATGAATCGAAGAAGAATGTATCAAAGAAGAAATATAAATAAAGAAAATATTGAAGAAATCGAGAAGAAAGGTAAAAAAGTTATTGATGAATAAACGTAAACGACGAAGATGAAAGAATCAGAATCGGAGAAGAAACCGAAGAAATCAAAAAGAAAAAAATGGAAAGAGAGGCAAGAAAATCACGATAAAAAAAAAGAAAGAGAGGAGTTGAAATCCAAGTAGATGAAGGGTTGGGATTTTAGATGAAGAAAATATTTTAACTTTTATACCATTTCTACGGGGCTAACTTACAAAATAACCCTCGTAGGGCTAAAACACTTCAAAAATACCCTTCCGAAAAAGAAAAAATTTTAACTTCAAATATACCCTTATAAATGTTGATATTCCCAAAATACCCCTGCGATCTTACGACCCAGTTCGACCCAACGACCCAGTTTGACCCTGCGACCCATGTCCCTCTGCGACCCTTGTTCCTCTGCGACCCTTGGACCCCTGTGACCCTTGTCCCTCTTCGACCCTTGTTCCTCTGCGACCCTTGGACCCTTGTCCCTCTGCGACCTTGTTCCTCTGCGACCCTTGGACCCCTGCGACCCTTGTCCTTTTGCGACCCTTGGACCCCTGCGATACTAATTTATTATTTACAAATTATTTACAAATAATATGAATAAAATTTCGAAAATACAGCTCAAATCAAAATATGTTGGACCCGTGCGACCCTTCCGACCATTGCGACCCTTCCGACCATTTCGACCCTTTCGACTAGTCTTTTCAATGTCAGACTACTGCTTTTTCCAGGTTCTAGCTATACTTTTTATTTTACCAATGCCACATTGAAGACCTATATTAACTGGATTGTA
>CM071865.1:31048565-31068347 GCA_036759665.1 Gynandropsis gynandra
TAGTCTGACATTGAAAAGACTAGTCGAAAGGGTCGAAATGGTCGGAAGGGTCGCAAGGGTCGCATGGGTCCAACATATTTTGATTTAAGCTGTATTTTCAAAATTTTATTCATATTATTTGTAAATAATTTGTAAATAATAAATTAGTATCGCAGGGGTCCAAGGGTCGCAGAAGGACAAGGGTCGTAGGGATCCAAAGGTCGCAGAGGGACAAGGGTCGCAGGAGTCCAAAGGTCGTAGCGGAACAAGAGTCAAAGAAGGACAAAGGTCGCAGAAATTCAAGAGTCGTAGAAGAACAAGGGTCGTAAAATCGAATTAGATCGTTGGGTCGAATTGGGTCGTAAGTTTACAGGGCTATTTTGAGAATATCAGTTATAAAGGTATTTTTGAAGTTCTTCTTGAAGTGTTTTTAGGTCTACCAAAATATTTTCGAAATTAGTCCCATTGGTCACATGCAAAATATTATTTCCAGCTAAATTCAATTTTTCATATCGAAGAAATAATATTTTCTGAAACAAAACTCTGAATCATTGATGTTTTTTCATTATCTCAAAACTACATAAAATCAAGACTGAGGAGATATTTTGCTCAGTTCAACGCCTTCAGTTGTGTCTGCGATGCAACTGGACGTAGTTTCATCTTCTTCTCCTCTTCCACTTTTACCCTTTGTCGGACCTCATATTTACACCTCCATATCCTTCTCGATTCCTAGAACCAGAAAGCGCAATGTCCTTCTCCTTCTCCATTCAGTCTCTGCTTCATCCTCTGCTTCATCTTCTTCTTCTTCTCCGTCTTCATCTTCCTCACCAACCAAGCGCGTATGGAGAAGGACACCGGAGAAGGCATCGGCTTCGTTTCAGAACTTCCAGAGACATCGGAGATACCAAAAATCTGTCTTTTCCGATCACAGCGTCGACATGGACGAGCTTTTAACTTCCATAGACCAGACCCAGAACGAGGAAGAGCTCTATTCTTTACTTTCTCCCTACAAGGACAGACAATTGTCCATACGGTTTATGGTTTCTCTCCTTTCCCGCGAAAAGGACTGGCAGAGATCCCTGGCATTGCTCGATTGGATTCACGAGGAAGCCAAATACACACCCTCGGTTTTCGCCTACAATGTTGTTCTGCGAAACGTGCTTCGGGATAAGCAGTTTGACATTGCGCATGGACTGTTCGACGAAATGCGCCAGAGAGCTCTTGCTCCTGATAGGTATACTTATTCTACATTGATTACGTCATTTGGCAAGGAGGGCATGTTCGATTCGGCGCTGTCTTGGCTTCAAAAGATGGAACAGGACCGTGTTCCAGGTGATCTTGTGTTGTACAGCAACTTGATCGAGCTTTCGCGGAGGCTGTGTGATTATTCAAAGGCTATTTCGATCTTTTCAAGGTTAAAGAGATCTGGTATTACGCCTGATATTGTTGCATATAATTCTATGATCAATGTGTATGGCAAGGCCAAATTGTTCAGAGAGGCGCGAATGCTTATCAAGGAGATGAAGGAAACGGGTGTATCACCCAATACTGTTAGTTACTCCACCTTATTGAGTATGTATGTAGAGAACCAGAAGTTTTTGGAAGCTTTGTCTGTTTTTGCAGAAATGAAAGAGGTGAATTGCCCGCCTGATCTAACGACTTGCAATATAATGATCGATGTTTATGGTCAGCTTGATATGGTAAAAGAAGCCGATAGGTTGTTTTGGAGTATGAAGAAAATGGGTATCGAGCCAAATGTTGTTAGCTATAATACCATCTTGAGGGTTTACGGTGAGGCAGAGCTTTTTGGTGAAGCCATTCATCTTTTCAGGTTGATGCAGAGGAAAAACATCGAACAGAATGTTGTTACTTATAACACAATGATTAAGATCTATGGAAAATCTCTTGAGCATGAAAAAGCCACGAATCTTGTGCAAGAGATGCAGAGCCGAGGTGTTGAACCTAATGCCATTACATACGCAACTATCATATCTATTTGGGGCAAGGCAGGGAAATTGGACAGAGCTGCAATGCTCTTTCAGAAGTTGAGAAGCTCAGGCGTGGAGATCGATCAAGTTCTTTATCAAACAATGATTGTGGCTTATGAAAGGGTTGGTCTAGTGGGGCATTCTAAGCGCCTGCTTCAGGAGATAAAGCGCCCGGATAATATCCCTAGGGAAACTGCTATCACCATTCTCGCCAAAGCTGGTAGGATCGAAGAAGCAACATGGATTTTCCGTCAGGCATTTGATTCAGGCGAGGTAAAAGACATATCTGTTTTTGGCTGTCTGATCGATCTCTACTCCAGGAACCAAAAATATGCTAACGTCGTTGAGGTATTTGAGAAGATGAGGGAAGTTGGTTATTTCCCCGATTCCAATTCAATATCCCTAGTCCTAAACGCATATGGAAAGCTACGCGAATTTGACAAGGCAGATGCGGTTTATAGAGAAATGCAAGAAGAGGGATGTGTTTTCCCAGATGAAGTTCATTTCCAAATGTTAAGTCTTTATGCTGCAAAGAATGATTTCGACATGGTGGAGACGCTGTTCCAAAGATTAGATTCTGATCTCAACGTCGACAAGAAAGAGTTGCATCTTGTCACTGCAGGGCTTTTCGAAAGAGCGAACAAACTAAACTATGCTTCAAAAATCATGAATCAAATGCGAGAACGTGGAATTTTGAAGCCGTTTTCAGATGAACTTGTCTGATTACTCTTAAAGCCCAAAAGTTTAACATTCTTTGTATGAGTTTAATGAGTGTGTAAAGTTGAAGTTTCAATGCCATTCCAGTCAAACACTAACATCAATTATATATTAAGACAGGAATCATGATGTTAAAAATGGTTGCAAGTTTACAGATTTCAAGTGTATTAAATGCATAAACGGACAAAAATTAAGAATCACTTATCCACAAAATTTGGATTAATTAATTTGTACTTTGCTAACTGAAAGATTTCAATCGTCTTCACTGTAGTAATAAATGAGCAAAGGCTCGACCTTTGGTTCATTCCTTTTCAATTGCCCTTCGGAACTAACTCCCGCAGATCACGTCTGAAATTGCGACTGATAAAAGACGTGCATTTTCATCGGTGTCTTCTTCTTCGTCTTCTTCCACGGCACTCTGTATAAATAATCTAATTTCCCTTGTTCCCAGTTTTTCTCCCTCAGGTTCGTCTTCATCTCTCCACGAGGTCTGTATTCTGCCCTGTGAAAGTTATAATCTTTTGTCTGGAACTGAATCGAGTTTGATTCTATTTGGGTTCCATTTGAATCTATTTCTCGTTGACTGAAATGGGTTCTTCCTGAAATTCCGCATCCTTTGGAAAAACTTCCAAATTGTCTATGAGAATCAAAATTGAATCTTCTATTTATGTTCGTTATGGTTTCATTGATGATACTTCCTTCTTGGTTTCATTTGACCAGTGGTTAAAAGGGTTTTTGGTAACATTTCAATCATCAAAAACTTTTTTGCAGATTCGAGCACAAGAGAATGGATCTAATCTGAAATTTCTACGCATTCAGCTGAAAAGGGCTTCCCATTTCAAAACCAATGAAGCGATTGAGAAGCTATTATGCGAACATGAGGCATCAACAACATGTCTCAGAGAGGAAATGGATTTTCTTCCCATTGATGATCGGTTCGATTTTCCTCTTCTTTCTCCTGTTTCTCACAGCCCTGACGTCACCGGAAGGAACCCGTTTCCTCCCTTTTGCCCGACCCGTTTTATTTTCCGGATCCGCGTCCTCCGCCTTCGTCGAGTCCAAACTGAAGCCCCAAACCATCTCCTCCTCCCCTGCTCCGCCGCGTTTCGCTTACGTCATCTCCGGATCCGCCGGAGACGGTGGCGCAATCAGGCGGACATTGTTGGCTCTATACCACCCGAACAACCGTTACGTGGTTCATCTGGACCGGGAATCTTCCCTGGAGGAGAGAGAGGATCTCCATGGCTTCATAGAAGGCTTCTCATTGTTCAGAAGGTTTCAGAACGTTCACATGATTGAGAAGGCCAATCTTGTGACGTATCGTGGACCGACGATGGTTGCCAATACGCTGCACGCAGCGGCAATATTGCTGAGAGAAGGAGCTGATTGGGATTGGTTCATCAACCTCAGTGCCTCAGATTATCCTCTGGTAACTCAGGATGGTGAGATTCTTCATTCTTGTTACAAAATTTTGCAACTTTCTGTAATTCTTGGTTATGATAATGATATCTTTTCGTGTTTATATCAGATTTATTCCATGTGTTTTCGAATCTACCGAGGGACTTGAACTTCATTGACCACACGAGTAACATCGGTTGGAAAGCGTGAGTTATATGAATCCAGAAGAAGCAAGCTTTGAACTTTGATTTCATTGGTGTTGACATTCTTGATGAACTCAACTGTGAGGCTAAATAGTCTTTATATTACTTTTCAGATCACAAAGAGCGAAACCGGTGATTATAGATCCTGGGTTGTATATGAACAAGAAAGCTGATGTTTTCTGGGTTACACAGAGACGAAGCGTCCCAACAGCATTCAAGCTATTTACAGGTGCTACTTTTGTTTAATCATCTCCGAGTTTGGTGAAAAACCGAAGTATTTTAGGCTTTCACACGGTTGATTATTCTCATTGTGTTTTCTTCTGAACCCAAATTAATAGAAGCTCTGATTTGTGAACATGTTCGACCTTTCCAAGAAAATATGTTTAGACAATCATAGAAGTTAGTGCCCATGAGTTCTGTGGATCTGGAGAAGTATGTAAACATTAAGATGAATGGAAATTCTCCAGCATTAGTCAAGCCTTTGATTTCATGTTGGTTATGTTTAAGGATCTTTGGACTAACACAAATTGTTCTTGGCAACAGGATCGGCTTGGATGGCTCTAACGCGATCATTCATCGATTATTGCATCTGGGGTTGGGATAACCTTCCGCGTACTGTCCTGATGTATTACTCGAATTTCATTTCATCTCCGGAAGGGTACTTCCACACGGTGATCTGCAACAGCGAGGAGTTCAAAAACACAACAGTGAACAGCGACCTACATTTCATATCGTGGGACAACCCGCCTAAGCAGCATCCGCATCACCTTACTGTTTTGGACATGGGAAAGATGATCGATAGCCAAGCCCCATTCGCAAGAAAATTCAGAAGAGAAGATCCCGTGCTTGACAAGATCGATGCTGAGCTTCTGCTTCGGGGTCCTGGGATGGTGACACCTGGCGGTTGGTGCATCGGAAGCCAGGTAAACGGGAGTGATCCTTGTGCCTTGATTGGTGACACTTCAGTTATTAAGCCTGGCCCTGGCGCCACACGACTTACGAATCTGATCAGCTTGCTGTTATCTAGTGAGAATTTCCGACCGAAACAATGCAAGTAAATTGAACTCATTTTGATTTTGGGCAACTTTAGGACTGTATTGCAGAACATCAAGGAAGATCTTTTGAGACCAAATCTGGCAGCTATAGTTGTTGGCATATATGTGTTTTTGGGTTTTATACTCTTGGGTATTGGTAAATGTTCTTAAAAACTATGCTGTAGCAGTGAAAAGTATGTCTTATAACTCAGATAATATGAAACTAGGCCTAGAAGCAGCCACCCTTGAAAGAGTGCGAATGTAGTTGTCACAATTTGTACAGAGAATCTAATAGAATTTTGAAAGCATCTACACTTGTGTTAGTGACTATCACAGCATGCTCAAGATCCATAGCGAAGTTCTCAAAACTTGCAGGGAGCTGAAGATGAATGAAGCTCCACAATCCTTCTGGTTAAATCTTCTCAACTTATCCATGAACAGCTTCAGCTTCTTGTTCTTGGACTTGATCCATTTTCCTTCCTCCCTATCGTAATCCAAGTACGATCAAGTCGCAACATTCGTATGGAAAGTGAGCACGAACGATTTCTTTTCTTCCACTCCCATACTCGAATTGCACCCAGTTATGCATCCTCTTACTCGTCTTAAACTTTCTTTTTTGTCGCATTGAATAATGTTTTATGAAGTTGTCTCGTATCAGTTAGGATATAATAGTAAATTCTTATACATGATTCTTTAGTTAGTTTTTATATTGATTTCGGTCTAAACCCATATTTGACATGATATTTACATGAATAATAATATCTAAGTCTCGTCATCCGTCATTTCGGATTTCGGTTTGGTTATAATGAGTGTGATGGTTCATTCAGTTTTTAGAAAATAGTAAATGAGCATAAATCGGTTTGGTTGGATTCAGTTGTACAATGGTTCGACTATATCAATATTGTAAACGAAGTAAAATCTGGCTCTAATTTGTTCGATTAATATTCACTTATTTTGATTTTATCGATCATTTTATCATATAAAATTATAAATAAATAATATTATTCGAAAGATGTTAATAACTAATATGTTTTACCAAAAAAATATAATACGTTTTTTAAATTTAATATTTAATCATCAAATTATTAAAATATATTAGATAAATATTCATTTCATGAGTATAATTTATTTGTATTTTTAATATTTTTTTAAATAACCAATCAAATTGATATTCGATAACCCTAGAATTCTATACTCATATTTGATAAAAGATTTAAATCTTGCCAGCCCGAGCTCGAAAAAAGTCCTAATTTTTGCGGGTCGGGCCGGTCCGGACCGAAAATGTTCGGGTCTAGAATATACGGTCCGAAATCCGGCCCAACGGGTTTTGGGTGGGCTCGGACCGGGCCTCGGGCCTAAAGAGATAAAAAAACTAAAGAATTTAAACAAGTTTAAAACGCTAAATTAATTCATACGAATCTAAATTTCACATCAACAAAGTCCGACACGCTAAACAAATCAATAGAAGTCTAATAGTCTAAAACAAACATCAACAAAGATTAAAAACTATTCCATACAAGTCCATAAATGAATAAACAAAAATACAAACAAATTTGACTTGAATCTCTTGCTCTTCCGGTTTCACCATTTGAACTTCTCTCGGGATTACTACAAAACAAGAAAACATGATCAATACCATTAGCATTAAACTGCAATCTTATTCTTCATTGTTACATATGTTTCTATCTAAATGAATAAATAATACACATGAGTTTTGACTTTTGAGGTTAACTTGTTTATGAAAGAGAGATAATAAGGCTTCACATTATGGGGTCGCGGCGAGAAATCCATCGGGGTCGCTAAATATAGAATCTACACATTAGTCAATCAAAGAAACCAAATCAACAACATAAGCAATCGTATAATCTCGATAATTTGATTTGAAATGTATAAAATTAACCTTCTTCATCGTAACCAAGTAACCAAAAACACATAAATTAAGGTTTGAACATTTGACGGTAAGAGATGGCTTCTGTATTTGTTGAGCACACGCGAGCCGACGCTGAAAGAAGACTTTGAAGCAACTGTGGTGATCAGAATACTTAGGATATCAGAAGCTATAGGCGCTAACTCAATACCATATTTTTTAGTGTTAGACTTCCAAAAATGCAGTACATCTATATGAGTGTGATCTTGCATGCAGATCTTAGGATCACACAAGTATCTCTCAAAATCCAATGTCGATCCATCATCTGAAGACTTATCATCATCACAAATATATGCATCCTAAATAAGTCAATAATGAAAAAGAATCAATCGAGATAGTCATATAAAATAAGATTCGAGAGCCTGTCGACCGAGAGGGAGAGAGAGCTCAGATGGGTGGGTGAGCAATTAGGGTTTGCATTTCGGGCCAATTTCGGGCTCGGGTAGCCCGGCGGCCAAGCCCTGCCCGGCCCGAATTTTACGGGCCGAATTTTTTTAAACCCGAACCCGGCTTAATGGTTAACGAGCCTATAATTTTTGGCCCAAACCCGAAATTTTCGGATCGAACTTCGGGCCGGGTTTCGAGCCGGGCTAAAAATTGACATCCTATTTTTCAGGGTTAACTATATTGGTAATATGTGAATTCCATTTATCTTTGTTAACCAAATAACAGAAAACATCATTGAAAAACTACAAAAAGGTAACAATCTTAATTCACTAACATTTTTCATTCATTTCAAGCTTCATTGAATTTCTATTCAATCATTTGTTTCGCCATTTTCTTTTCCTTTCTTTATTTCTTCAACCTTTGCATCTTTCTCTTCATTTTCTTTCTTCTTCTTCTTCTCTTCATTCTCTTTCTTCTCTTCCGCCTCTTCCTCTGCTTTCCTCTTTGCTTCCTCCTTCGCTTCTTCCTCTGCTTTCCTCTTTGCTTCCTCCTTCGCTTCTTCCAAAGCCTCGATCAAACGCTTCAGAGACATCTCTGCGTCTTCACTTTCTGATTTCGGCAACAGATTCTCACCAACATCAGCTGGTGTCATCTTGGTTTCCTCTAGCAACCTCTTGATCTCACCAAAGAGTTCATGCCACTCAATGTCCAAGTAGTTGTTGGCCAACACTTGAAATGCTTCGAAGCAGCAATACGACATCTCTATATGTTTGTCCATTCTTCCCTTCCGAATCAAAGCTGGGTCAAGCTTGTCTACGAAATTAGTAGTGAAAACTATGATCCTTTCGCCTCCACAAGCCGACCATAACCCATCAATGAAGTTCAATAAACCAGATAGGGTAACTTTACTCTCATTCTTCTCAGATTCTTTCTTCAATTGCTTCTCAACAGGGCTTTTCTCGTCTGTCTCCTCTTCTTTCTCCTTCTTCTTGCTTCGTTGCCCTGTAAGCTCAAGCGAACAATCGATATCTTCGATCACAATAATAGATTTCCCCGTTGTCTCAATCAGTAATCTTCTCAGCTCTGTGTTATCCTTAACAG
Source organism: Gynandropsis gynandra (assembly GCA_036759665.1). Taxonomy (NCBI): domain Eukaryota; kingdom Viridiplantae; phylum Streptophyta; class Magnoliopsida; order Brassicales; family Cleomaceae; genus Gynandropsis; species Gynandropsis gynandra. The sequence goes on from CM071865.1 coordinate 31,057,300, forward strand.
TTGTCAATTCAAGATCATAAACATCATACTCCAATAAGTTAGCCATGGCTGCAATCATCGTTGATTTTCCAGTCCCTGGAGGACCAAACAGGAGATACCCTCTTTTCCACGCCTTTCCGATTTTCTTGTAATACTCTTTGCTTTTGGTGAACTTGATCAAGTCCGATTTGATCTCTTCTTTCCTCTTCTTCTCCATAGCCAAAGTATCAAACGTGGCTGGATGTTCGAAAGGGACATGACTCCACTTGGTTTGCTTCCATCCCGACCAGTTCTGACTAGGGTTGTTCGAGTAAAGCTTCCTCTGTCTGTTCTGCACTGCGATTTTCTTCCCTTGCTCCATAACATGCTCAAGATACTTCTCAGTGATAAGCTTCCTATCACTTCTATGAAACGTAAGCTTGTAAAACCTTCTCTCATCTGTTTCAGGATAGAACGAGATGGAGTTGTTTCTGACTGATTTCTTGTTTGATATCCACCAAACCTTAACACCATCAAACTCATCTGTGATCTCTTCGTAATCATCCAAGCTAAGGACTAAAGATTTGCTTCCTTTGACAGCATTGGCCTTGAGTTTCTTGGCTCGAGCAGAGGAATCTTTGCTTAGATATGTCTGAATTGAAGCGTATGCCTCACTCCTCTTGAAGTATTCGCCTGTGTATTCATGGAAGGTGATCTGAATATAAGGGTATACGATTCCGATCAGTTTGTGAGCGTATCGTTCGAGGTAGGTTTTGAGATGGTAAGGGAAGAACTGTTGAAAGATTGTATATACAAACATTAGGCTTGCTAAAGCAGAACCTGTGTGCATCCATACTTCTCCCATGGTCGCCATTTTTTGTGAGTTACTTGGGGAGAAAGTAAGGGTTTCTTCTTTTTTTTTTCCTCAGATGGGTCAAGATATGGAAGAGGAAGTGATGATGCAAGAGAAATTTAGAGAAGAACAGAGCTGGGTTTGGATCTAAAGGTCACTAGAGCTTCTGATATATATATATATATATATATATATATATAAATACACACACATATACGTGTTTCATTTAAAAAAAATTGTGGTTTGGAGATACTTTTCTTTGTAAAAAAAATAAACAAATTACTTGATAAGTGAAGGACTGCTTTATAAATAAAAATTAATATAAAATTCATTATCTTTGATATTATCTCAGTTTTGTTTTATTTTTTTCGTTCTCATGTTTTAATTTGCAATATACATAATCTTTTTAAACTTTTATTTATTACAATATATTCGAATTTCTATGGAAAACTCTAAAAAATAATACCCATCTTTGTAGATATTGGTACTCAATACCTCAAAATTTCTTTTAATTTTATTTTAATATTCAAATTTTATATATTTAAATTTTAATATTTAAATTTTTATAAAATATCTAAATATATCAATTTAATCAATTAAAAAACCAAATATAAAATAAAATTACATCGTTTTTAACCATTTCACATTATTAAGATGTAGAATATTAAAACTTTAAATATTAAACAAATAGTTTAAAAAATGGATATTAAAATAATAAAATGTGCTACTTTGTTTTGTTTGCATAAATGGCTAATTTTTTATTTTAAGTATATTGCTTAGGAACTACGAGGTGCCAAAAACAGAAAACAAAAGCACCTTAGGAACTAAGACAAAAGTTTGGACTTTCTGTCAACATGTTACAAATTATTAAAGATTAATCATTATTAAAATTTTTCTTAAAAAACTATTGGCATGCCTTCGTAGTTGTAAGTTTCCTAGAAGATACATTTTTTAAATCTAATATAATCCATTTAATTATATATAGTGGACGGAGAAAATTTTATTTGAAAGACGACAAAAGAGTAAAAATAAACAGAAACTTAATCGGAAGACGACCAACGAAAGAGAAAAGAGAAATATAACAATAAACAAAGACTTGTAATTGACTTGGCCCTTGGAAATTGGTCTAATTTACGGTAATACATACACAATTAAAATTTAGAGAAATGTTATTTTTTCATTTTTTAAATAAAGGTTAAACTTATACTGGTTTCTTACAATCTCATATTGTGAGGCCCATTTTTTTTTAAAAAGAGATCGTCGGTGACCGACATTAATGTAAACATATATATATATATATTATAAAATAATAATATTATGTGAATGTCTTTTGAGTTTTCCAACTCTTCATATTCTCTATTTACTCTCCCTCTTTATTTCTATTTAATTCTATGAATTATGACTACCTTATCTCTTAATCTATTTGTTTGTCTCTTCATCTATCCTTGTAAGCCTATAAATAGAGGCAATTTCATTTGTAAAGGTACACTTGAGAAATCTTCTTGAATAAAGAATTATCTTGCTTTACCTCTTGCTCTCTCATCTTACATATTGTTCAAGTTTATTTTGCAACAATATACATATACACGAGTGTTTATTAATTAAAAAAAAGAGAGAAACAGTGAAACCGCGATGAGAGAAAGGGAAGAAGAAAAAAAAAAAGAGAGAGAAAAGAAGAAAAAGAAAGAAGAAGAGAAAAGGAGGAGCAAGAAAGAAAAAGGAGAAAGATTTTCAATTTTTTATCACGTTTTTTTTGGGTGGATTCTAATCGAGATTGTTGTATATTTTTAGATAATTTGTTGTGATTATTCTCTTAATTCAAACATTTATATTATGAAAATATATTAATTGAATGAATCTATAATAGGGAAAAATTGATTGGTGTCGTTAGCGATAATATCAAGAAATCATCAAAAGTCGTCGGAGAAATTACGGTCATGATTTTCTCCATTCTAATTTCAGATTTGTGGTTGATTATGGAAAAGATTACACTTTTAAAACGATGCATGATCACGAGAGAATTTTAGGATCATAATGAGAAAAGTGAGACGTTACAAGTGAAATTGGATTAAACCCTAGATTTGTCGTATGAGAATTGATGACAAATATATGAGTTGTATGAGTGACTAGAGATGATCTAGAGAATTGACGCGTGACCAAGTGTTGGGATCGTAGAACGTCGATATTTTGGTTCGGCGTTGAAGCCGAGTGAACATCTTGTTAGTATGCTCGATCGAGTGATTTCATACTGGAACCTTCAGAAGAAGGCGTGTGCGAACGTGTCGGTGAGAGTTGTCACGAGGGGATGTTACACAAATATTTATCTTTTGTTATCTTGTAATTAAAAAAAATAGATAAATTATTTTTAAAATCTACTACTATTGTTGTTGTTGTTATTATTATTATTATGGAGCTTAAATATCAATGAATATAAAAATATTTTATCAGTTATTTTGTTACCATATTAAAAAAATAAAAATATAATTTTGTTACCATATTAAAATATTAAAATATAGTTTTGTTACTATATTTATTTATTTTTAATTTTTTAGGGGTGGACAATCCGGATTTCGGTTCTGATTCTTCGGGTTTCGGTTTGGTTCGGTTCGAGTTCCTCGAATATTGAAAAATTGGACCCGAATTGAACTCAAATATTTTTGGTCCGGGTTCGATTCGGGTTCAGGTTGTTCAGGTTCAAAGGCATTGGACCGAAATAATCCGAATTACATATGGATATTTGGATTCTTCGGGTAGTTCGAGTTTTTCGGATAGCATATATAATTTAGGTTAAAATTCTTTGGATAATTTCTTTTTTAATATAAAACAAAAATAAAAGTATCAAATAACATAAAAATATATATAAGAAATATACACGTATTTTTTAGCATTTATATATATTTTTAAAATTTTTAATTATAGTTTTTTATTTTTAAAATTAGATCGTTCGGGTTTTACCCGAATTCAAACCGGAACGACTCGAACCCGAACGAGTTTTGAAATTTGAATCCATATAGATTTTTAAGGTAACCTACATTTCAAACGATTCAGATTATTCGGATCGGTCCCGTTTGAGTAACCGGATTACCTACCCTTATTTTCTTTGTTTCTTTTTTTATTGTATTCTCTTTTCTTATTTTCTTGTATTTATCTTTATTTTCTTGTTTTTTATTATCTTTTCTTATTTTCTTGTATTTATCTTTATTTTCTTGTATTAATCTGTTATCGATTCCATCATCGATTAAATAGCCGATTCCATCTCTGCACAGTCGGTGAGGTTTTTGTATATTTCTCCTTCATTCTTTGTTGTTTTTGTTTTAGTCGATTTCACCGGTTTAGTGCTTTCCAATTTTGCATAATTCCAATTTCAAATATTTAGTCCTTCATTCTATGTTGTTGTTTTTGTATAATTTCGATTTCACCGATTTCATAGCCGATTCTGTCACCAATTTAATGCTATCCAATTTCGGTTTAGGGATTCCAGTTCGACGATTGCTTCTCTGTTGTTTCTGTTTTGCGGTTTGTTCACAGGAATGTTAGGGGTTTTAATTTGTCGTTTAGGACCTCATTCTAATGGCCTCGACAGTAAGTGCAGAATCAACTTTACAAGTAATTGATCCCTATTGAAATCTATTATTCTTGCATACTAATGATACACATGTGGTTAATCTTGTTTCAGATAAGCTTACAGGGGAATTAAAACAAAATACATGGAAACGATCTATGATCATGGTCTTAAATGGTCGAAATAAATTTGGGTTTGCCAATGGTAAGGTCTCTAAACTTGTTTCTTCACATTTAGATTTTCAGTCATGGTCTCGTTGCAATGATATAGTTTTGTCATGAATTCTTAACTCGTTCTAAAAAAATTGCTGACCGTATTGTATATATACCGTCAGCTTCAACCGCTTGGAAAAACTTATCATAATATTTTAGTCAAATGAATACGCCACAAATATTTGAAATTGAACAAGATCTTCAAAATTTAAAACAAGATTCTTTGGATCTTGACTCTTACTATACAAAACTCATTACTTTGTGACAAGAATTGCGTAGTCTGGATGATTTCCAACATGTACTTGTTCAAATTGTGAATGTAACCTTGCTAAAATTTTTTACAAAAAGATGATAAAAAATATCTTCTTAAATTCTTGATGGGATTAAATGACTGTTTTGCTTTAGTTAGACGTCAAATTTTTCTTTTGGATCCTCTTCCTATCTAAAGCTTTTAATTTGGTTGTGCGAGATAAACAACAAAGAAAAATTTACTCCATTCCTGATGTAGTAGTTTTTCAAGCTACATCTTCCCAACCTAAATACTCTTCCTTTACACAACCACATAATTTTTATTCCACTTTTAGTCCTAAACCAATATATTCTCACTATGGTATTTCTAGTCATATAGTCACAAAATGTTATAAACTGCATGGATATCCACCTGGTTTTAAAAATTCTCCTTCATTTACACCTAACCTCAACATCCCTTGGCCAAAATCTCAAAACTATAACTCTGTATATCCTCGAATTAATTATGCAATTTCTGATATTAATAATTGTAGTAATTTTTTTCCAGTGCATAGTTCATCTTTTACTCACCAAGGAGATATGCCATCTTTTCGACCATCTGAAGGATTATTAACTCAATAACAACTTCAGCAAGTTATGTAACATTTACATGCTCTGCCTCACATTTCTAGTATACAATCAAATTCTACATCCACTCTTACAAACCATAACAGTATCAAAAAAACTTTAATATCTCATTTTTTATCAACTTCTATGAATGCTTGTTTTTGCAATTGCCTGATTCTTCGTGGATAATAGATACTAGGGCTAGTTCGTATCTATCTAGCAATCTATGTCTTTTTTCTATGTTTCCATTGCCAATAATATTAATGTTACTTTACCAAATGGTTTGGATATATTGGTTTCTCATATAGGAACAATCATTTTAAATGAAAATATCACCTTGACGTCTGTGTTGTACATTCCCTATTTTAAATTTAACTCGTTGAGTGTTAGTCATTTGACTCAAAATTCTAATTTAGTTGTATCATTTACTAAACTTTCTTGTTAAATACAGGACCCTTCTCGGGCCTTGATGATTGGAAAGGGTAGCCTTTCAAACTCCCTTTATATCTTTCAAAATCCAACAATTTCTATATGTTCCCTTTCAAGTTCTTCCTTGTGGAATCAAAGATTGGATCACCCATCTTCTTCAAAAATTAAAATTCTTTCTGATAATTGTCTTATTAAATCTACTTCTAAAGATGATTTTACTTATTTTCAAATATGCCCCTTAGCAAAAAAAAATAATTAGGCTTCCTTTTGTTTCACATAATCAAAGATCATCAAGCTTTTTTTGCAGTTATTCACTTGGATATTTGGGGACCTTTTCACATTGAATCTATTGAAGGTTATAGATATTTTAAAAAATTGTCGATGAGTTTTCAAGAGCTACTTGGGTTTATTTTTTAGTTAATAAATATGAGGTTTCAACGGTTTTTTCAAAAATTTTAAATATGATTGAAATACAATATCATTTGACTGTTAAATCAATTAGAGCTGACAATGCACCAGAATTAAAATTTACATCTCTTGTACAACAAAAAGGTATTTTACATTTCTTTTCTTGTGCTTATACTCCACAACAAAATTCTATTGTGGAACGAAAGCACCAACATTTGTTAAACGTAGCTAGATCTTTTCTTTTTTCAATCAAATTTACCTCTAGTATATTGGATAGATTGCATTTCAACTGCAACTTACCTTATCAACATAACTTCAACACTAATTTTAGGTAATAAATCACCTTTTGAGTTACTAAATGGATAATTACCCGACTATTCGCATATAAAAGTCCTTGGTTATTTGTGTTATGTTTCTACTAATGATAATGATCGACATAAATTTACATCAAGAGCATTTCCATGTGTTTTCTTACAATATCCTTCTGGATACAAGGGATATAAAGATTTAGATTTTAATAATAATAAAATATGCATCTCTAGGAATATTGTTTTTTATGAAGATATTTTTTTCTTTTCTTGATTCTTACTGTGTTCCTTCGAATAATGAATTGTTTTGTTACTCTATATTATCTCTCTCAGTTTCTGATTTTACTTTTATACCTTCTTCTAGTAATACTTCTATACCTATTTCAGATTAGTCCAAATCCATTCGGAAATTTATATTATATAATACTTCTATACCTTCTTCTAGTAATACTTAATACCTATCAAAATAAGGGTAAATCTCTAAAAATATTTTTGTGATTGTTTTTTTAATTCGGAAATTTATATTATACAAATTGATTGATTGAATTGATCTATAATAGGAAAAATCGATTGGTGTTGTTGTTAGCGATATTATCACGAATCGTCAAGTTATCGGAGAAGCTAAAGTGATAATTTTCTCCATCCTAATTTTGTATTTGTTGTTAATTTATGGAAGAGATTCTACTTTTAAAATGAGACATTATCATAATAGGATTTATAGGATCATAATTGAAAAAATGAGACGTTACAAGTGAAATTGGATTAAACCCTAGATTTGTCGTATGAGAATTGATGACAAGTATATGAGTTGTATAAGTGACTAAAGATGATTTAGAGAATTTACATGCGACCGGTGTTTGGGTCGGAGAACGTCGATATTTTGGTTTGGTGTTAAAGCCAAGTGAACATCTTGTTAGTTGCTTGATCGAGTGATTTCACACTCGAACCTTCGAAAAAAGGCATGTGCGAGCGTGTCAGTTAGAGTTTTCACGTGAAGAGTATCGAGTTGACGATGTTACTATTACGACACTTGGATCTCGGTCAGCATCGTACCGTGCTGGGTTTGTGGTAACCTTTTAAGCGACGAAGCGTCGAGTTAGTCAGATCAGTGGATCTCCCAGCGTCGTACCATGTTGTCTTTGTGGTAACCTTTCGAGCGACGAAGCGCTGTATTGTACTGGTGGCTGGGGTACCTTGTGACCTTGCGAGATCTTCAGTGTGTTGGGGTCCTTTAGACTTTGCGAGCGTATGCTCGAGCTAGAGTCGTGTGGACTCTCTGTTATGATCCGGTGTGGTACTAGTCTTAGACTTTAGATACTCAGTCGGGTTAGGTAGAGTTGTCTGTATGTATTTAGTTTATAATTTGGATAGATCGTTATTTTATGTTCTTTAGTTTAGAGTGGGATAATACGTGGCACAGAGTACATATTGATCTCACCGAGTGGTATTCTGTACTCACCCTATTTGTGGGGGGTCGTGGATGGATGGAATATGGCGAGGAAAAATAGCAATGAGGTCGAGCAGCAACATGATAACTCACAATGGTCTGATGGGAGAGGCGTGCAAAAGGTCTCGATGAATTTTTTTTGCATTTCATATTTATTTTATTTACTTACCGTGACTATGATCTTTACGTATTTCATTTGCTATATGGTATGGACCACTTTTATTTTGGAATAAATCATTTATTTATTTTATAAATGCATTTGAACGGTGATATATATGGCCACCTCTCGGAGGTGATGGTGGACACTCCTAGTCCCGAGGTAGTTTTGGATGGGGGTGTCATAAATTAGTATCAGATTCTAGTTGTCATTTTTGTATTTATAATTTTTACTAGATTTTAAAATGTTTTATGAAATATCTTAATAAAGCCACGAGACCGTAGCACATATTTCTTGAATGTGTAGTGGGTTTTAGAGCTATGCAAACTAATAGTAGTTAATTGTGTGTAGCAGATAATAACAAGGATGATGATTACTAGAGCTCTTGGTTGCGAGATGCGCGAAGGCTCTCGTTCCACTAGCCGAACGCAGTCTCAATCATCTGGACAAAGATCGCGAAGTGGAATAGATAGAGATGTCACGAGAGAATTTTGAGAGAGCTATTAGCAAAAAGTCGACAACATGACCAAGAGGAGAGTTCAACGACGCCACAAGTACCGCTGTAGGCACAGACACCATCACTAGTACAGCCACATGCTCCACCACAAGTACCGTTGCCACAACCACCAATGCCTCATATAGTGTTAATTAGAGGCATGTAAAGACGTCATATTATTTCTATGTCATAGATCACATGGCTAAATGGGGTACAAAGCCATTTTGTGGCGGTGCGATACCTCATATGAAGGCAAAGAAGTGGATGTTTCGATTAGTGCAGAACTTTCAATCATATGATGTCCATTAGAGTTTAAGATGGATATTTCACTCCACTATTTATAGGGAGAAGCAGTGTTTTGGTGGTATGAGATTTAGAGAGAACATCCAGAGCATATGTATTTTTGGGCTGGGTTCAAACAACTTTTTGAGTTGAAGTATGTACCACACGCTGGTCGTGAAGAGATGGAGTTGGTATTTCTACAGCTCACACAAGGTGACCGTACTGTTGTTTAGTATTACGAGACCTATTTGGAATTATCACGGTTTGAGTCCAAAATCAGTAACCTCAAAAGTTCTTAAGGTCAACAAATTTTAGCAAGGACTATGACCGAAGATCAAACGCATGATTGAGATAATCAAACATGGATCATTATCTGAGCTAGTTCAGAATGCTCAATTGGTAGAGAAGGGACTCATCGAGGAAGACATCTTGAAGTATTCGGATGCCAAAGGGAAACATGTCATCCGACATATTCGAGGGAGATCAGATTATAGGAAAACAATTCAGACACGTCCTATCATAGCAACATCGAGGTACCCATGTCATCGTTGTGGACGTGAGCATGTTGGAGCATGTAAAAGATTTGATAGGAGAGTAGGATGCTTCCGATGTGGATGTTTAGAGCACAAGTTTCGTGATTACCCCCAGAAAGTGGGAGGAACTATGAGCCGATGACAATTAGACGGATGTTTCTGCATTGGCAGTATCGATCATTTTCAAAAGGATTGTCCGAGGCCACCACCACCACCAGCGGGTCTAATGCCACGGATTAGAGCTAGAAAGCTTGAAGAACATGCATCAAAATATAGGGCTGTACAACCATGGGTATATGCCATAGGAGGTTAAGAGGATGAATGTGAGGGCCAAGAAGAAGACGCTTAACCTATCGCTGATATATCATTTTTTATTTTATGTGTGTATGCCTTACATATAATAAATTATCTATGTGGAGGTGAGTTCCATGAGAGAATTGAGAGGTAGATGCTTTAAACATTCCTATTATGTAGGATTTGTATTCGTTACAGGCTTATCTACTCATGTCTTATTTGACATCGGTGCGACACGTAGTTTTATAAGTCCATCGATGGCTAAGAAATTAGTTATTCAACCTGAAGATCTAACAAGTATTGTCCGAATGCATACTCCTGAGGTTAGATTTTAGAATCCCAAGGGGTTGTCAAAGAGGTGCCCATGGTGATAGAAGGAGAAGAACTATCTGCAGAGCTTATCATCATTCTGATGGAATGCTACGATGTGATCCTTGGAATGGATTCGTTGTCAAGGCATCAAACTGTGATGGATTGTCGTCGCGGTCAAGTACGTTGCCAGAAAAGTGGTAAGGAGCTTAAGTATCAAGGAATCCGACTGGGTCAAGGGATTCACATCATCTCAGCGTTGCGTATGGAACGATTAATAGATCAAGGGTGTGACCTATATCTCGTCCTACAAAAAAACACGCTAGTTCCAACGGATGGGGCAACGGATCCGTCCGTTGGAAAAAAATAGCAACGGATTGCAACGGATATGTTAATGCTTTCAACGGGAGCATATCCGTTGCAATCCGTTGGATTTTGTAATGGATTTTAACGGAATATCGCCGTTGCAAAATCCGTTACAAATCCGTTGACAATTTGCGACGGATTGTAACGGATAATATCCGTTGGCCATATCCGTTGGAAGACCGTTAGAATCCGGGGGAAATATTCTGATGGTCATCCGTTGACAAATGCAACGGTAATCCGTTACCATATGTAACGGAATGGCCGTTGATATTGTTAATTTCGAGGTTCAACCGTCGAAATAAATTCGTGAGATCTTGCAACGGGCATCCGTTGAATTTGCCAACGGACGTCCGTTGAAAATTTAACTATATATATGGTTGAATCTAAAACAATATCAATATCAACGGATATGAATCAAACAAACCACCAATATCAAGCATCTTTTGTTTTCATGGTTGAATCTAAAACAACTTTGATAAATTTTCTTACCGGTGGTGAGGAAGTTTAATAAGGTTGTTTTGGGTTCGATCATGGAGATAAAGATACTGGTTTTTGGTGACGGAGGTAGTTGTCGGATAG
>CM071865.1:31077215-31130636 GCA_036759665.1 Gynandropsis gynandra
GCCGCCACCACCTCCATATCGTCCTCCGTCACCAGTAGCGGCACCGCCGCTATTTGTTGACGAGGACGATATGGTTGATATAGATGCCTTGATCGATGATTTCGATGGGCGTCCAACCCTTCCGATCATCGATCCCGAACGTTCTCCTGGAACGTTATGGTAATTTTAATGTAATTGTTATGAATTTCATTTAAATTGCGTAAATATTACTAACTTTATATTTTGTTATGCAGGTTTGATGAGAGTGATGTCTTAAGACACGCTAATAACAACATGATTTGGGGATCGATGCAAGACGATCTGTTTTACTCCTGGCAAGTTACGCCAGAAGTTGTGCGCCAGCGATGGTGGCGCACTTTTGTGGTAAGTTTTTGTAATTATATTTGAATTTTATAATTACAAATATATATATTTGAAAACTACTAATAATATAACTTTGTTTGCAGCGTTCATACAGATGGCGCCGAATTCATACAATGCGCATCTTCACTGCATGGGTGCGCGATATGCAGATTCGGATGCGCATCATGATGAATGGTGCGAAGCGGAACTACTACGCCAACAACAGCAGACCGAACTGGGCAACCGAAACGGTCTTCAACAAATTGATTGGGCATTGGGAGTCCGCGTCATTCAAGGCCAAGAGCGAGAAGGCCAAACAAAATCGCTACGGTGAGAAGGTTCCCGGAGATGGTCCCCATCGCCATACTTCGGGATCAAAATCATTCGCGAAAAGAAAAAAAGAATTTTTTATATTGTAGAAGCAACGGATGGGAAGAGAACCGACTCTTCTTGAAATGGTATTAGAAACCCACTCAAAGAAGAAGTCGGTTGTCGGGGAAGAGGCCGAAGAACCGGAACTCGTCGATCCTCGAGCGGCCCGAACCGTGAGAGCTGTGACGGAGAAGATCACACAGCAATCTCAGGCTTGCGGTTCAAGCCCCGACGACCTCAGTCCTTTACAAAAGGACCAAATTTATTTAGAGATAAGAATTTATTATTTTGTTTCTAAATTATTAATCAAATAATTTGTTAAATTCTAACGTTACGTTTATTTGTTTTGTAGTCGGTGAAACCGTATAAGGGACGCCTGTACGGTCTCGGAGCGCTTCAAAAGGACATACTCGAAGACGAAACGTCGGTACCTCCATGGGTCCAAGAGAGTTTTTCTCAACAACGGCGGATCGAAGAACTCGAATCACAACTTCGAGAACAACGAGCTGAAATGGCGCAACAATCATCTAAAATACAACATTTGGAGAGCGTCATTGAGTTGTTATCGGGCCAGGTGAGGGGATCAGCACCGCAGCAAGAACCGGGGCTCGATTCGGATGCAACTCCGTCTCGAGGCGATGGTGGTGGTGATGGTGGGGATGATAACGACGCAACCGACCGAAACGATTTGTAATAGGAAATAGTTTTAACTTTGGTGGTTTGTAATATAATTTTAATATTTTTATTAAAAACCTTTTAGTTTTAAATTTTTTTTCTTTCCCGCCAGTTTGCAACGGTCGTCCGTTGCAAGTTCCCGCCACATGGCAACGGATGTCCGTTGCAAAGTATTCCTAATTTTGCAACGGACAGCCGTTGCTGTCCAACGGCCGTCCGTTGAAAGTTTGCAACAGTGATCCGTCACACCATTATCCAACGGTCGTCCGTTACTTTTTTTCCAACGGCGTTTTCCGTTGCCATTCCATTGCAATTTTGTAACGGATATGATCCGTTGGAACTCCGTCACGAATTGCAACGGATCATCATTTGCAACGAACTTTTCGAAACGGACGAGAATCCGTTGGTGTCCGTTGGAAACGACTGTTTCCAACGGATTTTGGGCGCTTTCCAACGGATATGTCCGTTGGAAATCGCCAGATTTTTTGTAGTGCGTTACCATATCGGTAGAAGAAGTGGGTCTATTTTTGCAAGTCGAGGAGATCCCTGTAGCGCGAGAGTTTGTAGAGGTTTTCAAAGAACTGTAGGGCTTACCACCAATGCGAGGAGATTCATTTGAGATTGAGCTAGAACCGGGTACTGCTCCAATTTCAAAGTCTCCATATCGAATGGCACCAATGAAAATGGCAGAGTTGAGGAAGCAATTAGATGAGCTACTTGAAAAAGGTTTTGTACGATCGAGTACATCACAATGGGGTGCAACAGTCCTGTTTGTAAAGAAGAAAGATAAGAGTTTCAGTCACTGTAACAAATTGTTACCCACTACCGAGGATCGATGAGTTATTAGACCAATTAAGAGGTGCGACTTGGTTCTGAAAGATAGATTTAGCATTGGGATATCTTCAGATTCAAATTGCAAAAGGAAACATTAGGAATACCGCATTTCGAACTCGATATGGGCATTATGAATTTGCGGTTATGCCATTTGGTTTGACTAATGCCCTTGCTGCGTTCATGAAGCTAATGAACGATGTGTTTCGGAACTACTTGGATCGTTTCGTTATTGTATTTATCGATAACATTTTGGTCTACTCCAAGAGCCTAGAGGAACGCGAGGAACATCTACGCTTAGTGTTAGAACGTCTCAGAGAACAACGATTGTTTGCAAAGTTGAAAAAGTATAGTTTCTAGAAGAGACGTGTGGGATTTTTGAGATATGTTGTATCAGAGGATGGAGTTTCTGTCGATCCTGAGAAGGTGTCGGCGATTGTAAGTTGGAAACAACCGAAAAATGCGTAAGAGATAAGGAGCTTTCTAGGGTTAGCAGGGCACTATCGATGTTTCGTTATGTTATTTGCTAGCATAGCGAAGCCAATGAAGAGACTTACAGGGAAAGATGTACCTTTTGTTTGGAATAAAGATTGTGAGAAGTGAGTAAAAAAGATAAAAGAGAAGCTATTGGAATCCCCAGTGTTAGCCTTACCACAACCTGGGATTCTTTACATAGTTTACACGGATGCATCAAAGACGGTATTAGGATGTGTACTTATGTAGGGAGATAACGTGATTGCTTATGCATCAAGGCAATTACGTAAGCATGAAGAGAATTATCCGATTCATGATTTAGAGATGGCAGCTGTGGTCTTCACGTTAATGATTTAGCGTGCATATATTTACGGGGAGAAGGTACATATTTTTACGGACCACAAAAGTATAAAGTACAGATTCGCACAACTAGGGTTGAATTTGTGTCAGAGAAGGTGGATAGAATTTGTTACAGACTACGAGGTGGACATCGCGTACCATCCGAGGAAAGCAAATGTTGTTGCAGATGCGTTGAGCCACAAGAAAGTTGAGATTTTGGCTATGTAAGAATGCAGTGACTTGATTTAGCAAGATAAGTGCTTTGAGACTAGAGGCAGTGGAGACTGAGTCCGAGAGTGTCGGGTTACAAGTAGTAAATGAGGCTGGTCTATTAAATAGAATTCTTAAATCACAATTATCCGATAAAAGATTGCAGAAGATTCATAGTAATTATCAAGACGGGAGGTATCAGTTGTAATAGGTTAGGGAAGACGGTCTGATGATGATCAGTGGTCGAGTTTGTGTACCGAAGGATCTAGGGATTAGAGAAGAGATTCTAAGCCAAGCTCACCAGTCAAAGTTTTCGATTCATCCGTGATCGACGAAGATGTATCGGGATGTTCGCCATGTTTATCAAGTGCCAGGGATGAGGAAGGACATCGTCCGATGGATAGCAAAATGTCCAACGTGTCAATTAATCAAAGCGGAGCAACATGTACCAAGCGGGAAATTGCAAAGTCTACCCATTCTCGAATGGAAATAAGACCATATTACCATGGATTCCATGATGGGTCTTCCAGTTATGAAAAGTGGAAAGGATGCCATTTGGGTGGTTGTGGATCGGCTAACTAAATCGACTCATTTCATTCCGATAAAGAATTCTTTTGATGTGAATCAACTGGCAAGGATATATATTGTGCAAATTGTGAAGTTGCATGGGGTTCTGTCAAGCATTGTGTCAGATCGAGATGGGAGATTCAGCTCACGGTTTTGGCAGACATTTCAAAGAGAGTTAGGAACCAAATTACGTATGAGCACTCCGTATCATCCACAGCCAGATACACAATCTGAGAGAACTATAAGGACACTTGAGGACTTATTATGAGCATGTGCGTTTGGAGTGACCTGGTAGTTGGGAGAATCATTTACCACTTGTTGAGTTCGTATATAATAATAGCTATCATGCTAGCACCATATGAAGCATTATACGGGCGACCATACCGTACACCCTTGTGCCGGACTGAAGTGGGGGAGAGATCTATCTTCAGAGTGGAGATTATCAAGAAGTCCATGGAAAAGATAAGAATTGTTAAGATGAAAATGAAGATGGATCAAGATCGTCAGAAGATTTATGTTGATCTTAAAAGAAAATATGTTGAGTTTAACATCGGAGATATGGTATATTTGCGGATATAAGCGAGGAGTGGGAGATCAGGTGAGACCCGAGTGAACAAGCTATCACCACGGTTCAAGAGGCCGTTGAAAGTGATTGAGTGAATTGGAGTAGTAGCCTATCGATTGGAGCTTCCATCATCTTTAGAGGGAATACATGATGTGTTTCATGTATCATTGTTGCGTAAGTGTTTATCAGTACCAGAGAAGATACTTGTAGAGCCACCAAAAACCTTGAGGAAAGACTTAACGTATAAAGAACGTCCAATACGCATTGTGGATCACCAAGTGAAACAGTTGAGGCGAAAGCGAATTTTGATGATAAAGGTTGTGTGGGAACATCATGGCGTTGAAGGAGCAACATAGGAATTAAAGGAGAATATGAGATATGAGTATCCTGAGTTGTTTGAAGATGAGTCGTATGGTTCTTCTATTCATTGAATACAAATGTTGCCTTAAGAATTAGAGATATAGAATTCGAGGGTGAAATTCATTGTAGTGTGGGAGAATTGTGAGGTCTAATGATATAATTATATATATATATATATATACATATAAATATGATACAATGTAATCTAGGTTAATATAAGAGAAGAAAGAGGGACAACCGTCGATCGAGGAGAAGAAAAGAAGAGAAAAAGAGAAAAAGAGAGAAGAAGAGAAAAGAGGAGAGAAATTGGAGAAGCATATCCAAATTTTCATTGTGTTCTTTGTGGGTGAATTCTTATCAAGATAAGGGTAAATCTCTAAAAATATTTTTGTGATTGTTTCCTTAATTCGGAGATTTATATTATAGAAATTGATTGATTGAACGAGTCTATAAAAGAGAATATTGATTGGTGTTGTTGTTAGCGATATTATAAAAAATAATCAAGTTATCGTAGAAGTTGAGATGATGATTTTTCTGCATCCTAATTTCGGATTTATTGTTGATTTATGGAAGAGATTCTACTTTTAAAACGAAACATGATCATAATAGAATTTATAGGATCATAATGGAAAAAGTGAGACGTTACAAGTGAAATTGGAGTAAACCCTAGATTTGTCATATGAGAATTGATAACAAGTATATGATTTATATAAGTGACTAATGATTTAGAGAATTGACGTGCGGCCAAGTGTTAGGGTTGGAGAACGTCGATATTTTGGTTCGGTGTTAAAGCCGACTGAACATCTTGTTAGTGTGCTCGATCGAGTGATTTTACACTCAAACCTTCAAAAGAAGACGTGTGCGAGCGTGTCGGTAAGAGTTGTCACGTGAGGAGCTTTGGATCAACGGCGTTAGTATTGTGACACTTGGATCTGAGCTGACATCGTACCATGCTACAGTTGTGGTAACCTTTCGAGCGACAGAGCGTCGAGTTAGTCGGATCAGTGGATTTGCCAACGTCGTACCATGTTGGGGTTGTGGTAATCTTTGGAGCTACAGAGCGTTGTATTATAGTGATGGCTGGGTACTTTGTGACCTTGTGAGATGTTCAGTGTGCTGGGGTTCTTTGGACTTTACAAGCCTATATCCGAGCTAGAGTCATGTGGACTCTGTGTTATGATCCACACACTGAGTAAGATCAATATGTGTACGTACTCTATGTATTCTCACACTAAACCGTTTGAAATTCAAGATTGTTGTCACGCGTAATTTCCATTTACAACCACTTCCGGTAAACTTTCATCATACTTCCCACAGCTTTGAATCAGATCTCAATGTTCTATATCTAAAACAAGCTTCAATTGAACCATTTCTGACAAAAGCCTATACATCCTTTTTGCTATCAGACTCTTGCCTAATTTTAAGATGCAATCCATCTTCGAACTCGAAGATATTATTTTCATTGTTTGCCTTCTCGTTAACTAACATTTCCGATTTGTTCTCACCATCACCATCCTTATGCTCTGTTGGCACATCATAATCCACTTTATTATTGCCACAAACAGCTTCATCAACTACCACATTCATGCTACACCCACCATCTTCTCTTAACCCGCTGGTATGTTCACTATCAGAATTATCTGAATCCAAAATATTTATTGTTTCTGTCGAATTACTCCCAACTCTACTTTGATTATTTGAACCTAAAGTAACACATTCATCATAATCTACAACACCTTCATCCTCACCTTCTATAGAAATGCTTCTAAAAGCAGGAATTAAAGGTTCAACTTCCCTCTCAATTTTGATTTCACACTTCACCCTTGCCGATTATATCTCCACATACAACATTGGTCGAATTCCTTTTATGCGATCGAATAGATAACAAATAAGATGCTTGTCATTCATTATATATATTGGCTTCCTATTTTCAGAAATATTGGGCAAATAGCTTAACTCCAACTTCATTGTATTTTTTTCCACCATAATATCTGCACATAACTCATCAATAAACTGCTAGTATGTCAGACTAATTGGAGGACAATAGAAAACTGCTATCTGGTTTTCCTGAACTCTACCAACCTATTCAGATTCTCCATTTAGGTTTTTTCCCATTTCCCATCATACAAAAATAAATCAGTGTGATTTTCTCATCCACCGAATACATTACACCTATAAAAAACATAAAAATATGGTAAATTCTATGACCCACTACGACATGTGTTTCAAATTCACAATGACCCAGTGTGACTGTGAGGCTCGATGAGACTCTATAACCAATGCGACCATGCGACTCGATGAGACTCTATTATCCAGTCCGACTGTGCGACTCGATGAGACTCTGACCCACTACGACCATGCGACTCGATGAGACTTTGTGACCCAGTGCAATCGTGTGACCCTTTGACCCCTTTGTGAACTTTGTACCCTTGCGACCCTTTGACCCATTTGTGACCTGTGTACCTCTGCAACCCTTGTACCTCTACGACCCTTGTACCCCTGTGACCCTTGGAACCCTTGTACCTCTTTGATCCTTTGATCCCTTTGCGACCTTTGTACCCCTCGACCCTTGTACCTCTTTGACCCTTTGATCCCTTTGTGACCCTTGTACCCCTGCGACCTTTGTACCCCTTTGTGACCCTTCACCCCCTGCGACCTTTTGACCCCTTTGCAACCCTTGTACCCCTGCAATCCTTTAACCCCTGCGACCCATGGACCCTGCAATCCTTTAACCCCTTTGCGACCCTTGGACCTTTGCGACCCTTGCACCTTTGTTACCCAGTGCGACCGTGCGGCTTGATGAGACTCTGTGACCTAGTGCGACCATGCGACTCGATGAGATTCTATGACCCAGTGCAACCGTGTGACTTGATGAGACTCTGTGACCTAATGCAACCATGTGTTTCAATATGACTCTATGACCCAGTGCGACCGTGCGACTCGATGAGATTCGGTGACCCACCGCGACAGTGCGACTCGATGAGACTCTATGACCCAGTGCGACCGTGTGACTCGATGAGACTCTGTGATCCAATGCGACCGTGCGACTCAATGAGACTCTGTGATCCACTATGACCATGTGTTTTAATATGACTCTGTGACCCTGTGCGACAATGCAACTCGAAGAGACTGTCACTCATTGCGATCATTTGACTTTTCAATAAATATAACTCGTTTTGACTACATCAATATAAGACTAATTTTGAAAAGGGAGAATTAAATCAATACATATTACTCACTACTCACTCGGGTTATCCAATTCACAAAAGAAATACAAAAACACAAGAGGAACACAAAAAACTCACTGTATATACCTAGTTTTTCTACGGAACGTTCTTGATTGCAAGCTTTTTTGTTCACAACAAACGATTTCAACCTATTTGTGGCGAATTTGATGTCGATTTCAACCTACCTGTGATGACTTTGATACCGATTTCAAGCTACTCGCGCCGAATCTGATGTGGTGTGGGAAAACAGTAATTATCGCGCCACATGAGAGAGAAAAATCGAGGTACTTTAGAGGAGAGAGAAAAAATGTTGATTAATTAAAGGATAATGGTAATATAGAGTTATCAATATTTTAAGGGTAAATTTGAAATTGAAACATTTTTAAAACAGAGTAGGATTGAAATCAAAATCGCATATAAAGAGTATTTTTGAAGTTACCCTTGTTAGAATGGTAGTTCTACTTTTGTTTTAAAATAACATATCATATTTCAAACAGATATCAAATGCGATGGCTACCGTAAAGAAACATGGACAATATTGAACTTCTAATTTAAATTTAAATTAATTTAGATATACTATTTTTTATAACCGTTCATTCATTCGAATGGTTGCAAAGATAAAGCAGCATGTGTCATGTTGAATTGGTATTGATAATGGCCGAGTAAAATAACTGAAAATTCGTCTTTATTTAAAATTTATATTGAATCCGAGAAAATAATATTTGAATCCGTAGAATTTGAATCCGAGTTCGGGTTATAAATTATCAAATTTATGGATTCGAATTTAGTGGTTTATTTTCTTAGAAAATAGAAATATATATGCAGATAATCGAGTATATATATATTAATTTACAAAAATATTCTGAAACTTTTATGATAATTACAAATATATCATTAATATTAGGTTTGGTATAGATTAGGTACGTGAACTCAAATCCAAATTCAAATTCCAACCAATATATACTTTAATATTAAAAAAAATTTTGGATTCGGGTATTCATGGGTATCCGACAAATTTTTCACTACTATTGGATATCCGCGTGTCACAAATTCGAATTGAACGAGAAAATGCTATTTTCCAGATTTCGAATTCAAATACCTTAAAATTTTCGAATACCCATTCGTATCCACCCCTAAGTCATTGTGTGTGTTAAGTTGGCTGAAGACACAAGCAAAAAGAGGTGTCATAGTGTGAATACATTCTTAAAATGTGTGTGTGAAAGGGTGTGCATGATGTGTCCGTAGTGGCCTTTGATCATTATAAATTAACATGGTGGATACTCATTTCCACACACCAAAAATTACTCTCAAAACGTGAGGTTCGGGAGACAAAGAGAGCTTAACTAGATAGGGGATATTTAAAGACAAAGCGTGGAAAAAAATTAGAACGAGTTTTAGGAGAAAAAGAGAAAGAGAATCGAAGAATGAAAAAAACCATCGGTCAACTATAAAATTTTGAGTTTTTATGTTACCGGTCTTTGTAAATTTTATAGGAATGCATGTAAAAATCTAGCACACATTACTAGAGCATAGTAGATAAAACATATTTAGAATTTGCCGTATATACCAATAAAAGAATTACTGATATTTTTCATGGTGCATTTTAAGGCCAAAAGAGACGACAACATCGATGCAAAGACATCGGATTGATGTAGTCTTAGTTCTTAGGATATAGTTACAATAAATGGTTTAGATGAAAATTGTCGGAATATTCTAACCAACTGTCATATTTGGAATAGCCCAAACAAAATATAAAGAAATGGGGATTCCGTGATTAGCACATTAGTGTGTTGATAGGTCGAGACATCCTATAAATAGGACTAAACGTGGACATGGTACTTGTGAGGATTGATAATGCCAAAAATTAGCGTCAAGAAAATCTATATTGCATTCTACATGAGTCACTCGGGCCAAGCACCAATGTCCGCTCGAACCGAGCTAACATTTGTATGATATTTCTAGGAACGCGCATGAATCGAGCTAAGGATTGCTCGACCCATGAAAATTCACATACTAAACGATCGTTCGATTCAAATAGATTAAGAATCAACTGAGACAACTAGGAGAGTAATGAGTGGAGTGCTAAATGCTCAACCAAGCGTTCACCACAATAAGCCGAAAAATGTTAGGGTTAATCGAAGTGTGAGGTTAATGAGGCGGACACAATAGTATAAATAAAGTCGAGTCTAGAAGTTAGAGATGATATCATTGAATATTACAATAATCAAAATAGTAGTTATGTGGTCTTAACACTTGTGTTATAAACCAATAGCGATAGGCTCAAGTGTGTGAGTGTGATGGTTACTTTAGTCCTATGGATTAGTAGCGTAATATTGTGTGAGAAGTGAGACGGATGCTTATATAATCCCCTATACTAATAAAGTAAATGTCATGTGTGAGGGTGTGACTAATAATGTAAAGGTCATGTAAGAAACATATGTGTGGTGGTTACTTAATCGTTTGGACTAGTCGTGTAATGGTCGTGTCACCAAATGTGAATGGGGTAGTTTCTTAGTCCTTGGACTAATAGCGTATGTTCGTATGAATAATATGAAGGTGGTGGTTATGTCCTATGGATTTAGTAGTATAAAGGTCGTGTGAGAATAGAGAGTGAGAGTAGGATATATTAGACAAAAAATAAGTTTGGATACTGAAAAATGGGTTGAAGTTCGATAAATTTGTAACTTTAATCGTGGATTGAGACAAGAGAGATGATCTAAGTGTTAACCTAAATTTCTTCATTTAGCTAGTGGAGATATGATGTTTGTGTATTGAATTATACTAGGACGAAAATCAGAGCGTTGCGGATTTTTAATAAATAATTATCATATAATAGTTTAATTTATGAGTTTTTCGTGTATATATATATATATATATATATTCAATGTCCAATTTTGATATATAACGTCATATAAATATATAATGCTTGCAAAATTTTTAGGAAATCATTAAAAATTGAATTTCTCTCTTCTAAAATAACAGTCATATTAGCAATATAGATATTAGAGATAAAGATAATTGATGTTAGTGATATATTGTGTATATAATTTTATGAAAAAATAGCTAATATGATAGAATTGTAAAAATAATAAAAATATGTTAATCTATAATCTATATAATTAAAAATAAAATTTTATAATGATAATTATTAATATAATTCTCCAAGATATATGAACGAAACAATGATATGTTTGAAGTAATATTTAAAATATAAAATAAGAGAACATCTAAATTTGAAAGTGAATATTTTTTAGCGTAATTTTACATATCATATAGCATTTTTGTCTTGGGTGTTTATAGATAATATTCCTCTGTTTTAGGTTGAGTTATTTGTTTCTCCGAGTTTTTCATTATTTTTTGTAGTGAACAAAAGGTTTGTAGAGAACAATTCGCTTACTTTCAACGCTTATGGCTAATTGCTCATATTGTGATGATACATGTTTTGAAAGCTATTTGTTCATATTTTTTTGCATTGTCTATATAAAATTTTAAGCTTGTAACAGTCTGCTTCCTTCAAATGTTTCGGTGTTTATTTTTATGTTTTCACTCCTTTACGTGTGGGGTATATGTTTTTCTAGAATATACTAGATTTCTCAATATTGGATTTTGGCAATGGTCTATGGTAGTTTCTTCATCGATATGAATTTACCGTATATAATTTGTTGGTTCATTGTGTGTAGTTTTTAATGTGTATATATTTTTGTTTAATGTTATTGCTAAATTAACGGTTCAATATATATATATACATATATTAAATATATGAAACATATAAAGGTGGAAATCATTGTGTCACAAACCCATTCACCACATGAAAAACATGACATGTACTCTTATGTTCCATTTTTTTTTCCATCGTGACAATATGCTTAATAATATTTGTAACAACAACTCAAACATTTAAAAGACATATTTATTGTAATTTAAAATTTTTCCCCCTTTTGAATTACAAACCTTCAACATAACATATAAAACACATATCAATAACAATGCTTTAGCAACCCAAATTCAACACCTATAGCTTACTTCATAATAGTAACCAACAAAAATCAAAACTGTTGATGGTTTAAAAATAATTATAAATTGTTCAAAACGTAGAATATCCAGATTAACTTCAATGCAAACTTATACTTTAGCAATCTAACTTGAACAACACTTCGGCATCAAACATATTTCCATGATCTTGATTGTTCTCGTTATTTTTGCAACCAACACTTCGGCATCACTCTTCAAGTCACCAACATGTGTACGATCCAACATTACAATTTGGTGGTCACCTCCGATTGATACCATAGAGGTGGACTATAACAAACATATTTAAAAACTTTAACGATGAATTGAATTTGAAATATTATTAACTTCCGTCAATCGTATTGGACTATCATCAATAACCGTCAATCTTTTCGAAAATACAAACGAATGGAAACTTTTAAATCTGTTAATCTGAAGTTATTGTTAATATGGACAATATAAAAATCTACGAATAGTAAAATATAATCCTCCTTCAATCATCTTGTGAATTGGTTGAAAATATTATGACTAAATATGTTTGAAGCAAATAGACTGCATAATAAACAAAAACATATGTATGAAATATAATCATGACAAAACATTATAACATGCTCACAGATCATAAAATAAATAGAAAACTTTTCATCAATCCGTAAAAAGATCTATCTACATAAGTTGATTTTCTTTTATGTGCTTTCCAATTTTAGAAGTCAACATGTTTGGTCATTAGAATAGTCGAGTGAACATTGTACATTTGAATCAATATACCTATATCGTTGAAAAGTGTCTTTAGATATTGGTGGTAAATGGAATTGCTTACAAAATAATTCTAATTTTATATGTATCTAATAGTTATATTAGTCGTTTATTAATTAAATACATCAATTATTAGAATAATTAGTATTCTATAACAGTATTTTAAATATGACATAGTGTTCATGTTTCACATACCATGTACTTAATTTGGATGACAACATAAAAATTCGTCAGTATTACACGTATAAATAATAATTTTATATATTAAAATTAGGTTTGAAACAATTTGGTTCTACTATCTCATCATCTAGATGATAGTCATGTCACTATTTTAAGGAATAATTTAAGAATTTTAATAATTTACTAAAAAATACCCAAAATTTAAATTAAAATTTTTAGGTTATTAGTGAATAATTTTATAAATTCTGAGTTACAAATAATAATAATTGCGTTATTAAATTATTTTCTAATTATTAATTGATAATTTCTTGTAATTTACAATTATTAGTTAGTGAACGTTATTTCTCATGTCTAATACTATTTTTATTAATGACAAAACTATAACACTAAAAAATATTAAAAAAGCAATATAATTATAATTATAAATCTAATATATTAAAATTTTGATTTTATTCAATTTTGGCGAAATCACATCAACGTTGTTGTGACTTGAAATAATTTTTATTCATTTTTTTTCGTTTTTAAATAGTTTTGAATTGAATTGTTTTAGTTAAAATTATTTATTATAGTATTATATTTTTATATCACAATTTTAATATTATAAATATTAGATCATTATTTATATTTACTATTAGATATTTAAGATATTTAGATCAATATAATTTTTTGGAAATAAAAGTCTAAAATTTTATTTTTAAATTTTTAAATTAGGTTTTTAATTTGACCACAATCATTTTTTTTATCAAATTTTTATATGAAATTTTTCTAAAATGATATAAAAAACTATACATATTTTTCTATTAATATTATTATTAAATTTTTTGGTATTCAAATACATTAATTTTCTTTAATAAAATATTTTATTATTATAATTATAATACTACTTATAAAACATTAATTCCAACTCATTTAAAAACTCAATCATTGACAATAAATTATATAATTACATTCGATGTAAATAAATAATATCTTTAAATATTATATACATTATACTAAAACAATGTTTACATAATCATTTACGCCAATATGGAAAATGGTCTAATTTTACATCATTACACTCAAATAACCTTTTAATTTTATCAAAATTTATCTAAATAGATGAATAAGTTAGGTTTAGATTAATTTTTCTTAATGTCAACATGATAATTAATTTTAAAATAAAATAAAATATACATTTTTTATAATAATATTCATTTTATATACATAAATTGCAAATATTTTTGTTTATTTTAATATAGAATGATGACATGCTAATAATATCCAATTTATTTTAGCCATTACAATTTCCAACAATGTCAAAATCGATTGAAAACACAGATAATATCCATATCTATTTTTGGAAATTTCAAAGTTATAAAAAATGCCATTGATGACAAAAGCTACCTTCTCATTCAGGTTTCTGGTTATATTTCTTCTATATTTTCATAATCTCTTATATTATTATGGTATGTCTGGTGATCGTCATTCATTTTTTGATTCACGCTCTTCATCTTTGCCATGTTAGAATTATGGTTAAACGTTGTAGAACACTTCAAGAATGATTGTACAGACAAATTATTACCTCAAAGTTCCTGGGAAGGTTCCCTGTAGGAAAAACCAACACATAGTGATAGATGTCTGAAACACAGTTGTTTAATGTGACTTTGAGATCCAAGAACGAAAGAGAAGTATGAGTACGCACCTTGCAAAGTTTGGGTGTCGATAGAGTAGGTGATCAATGGAACAACAATGAAGCCATGCATTGTATATATTGTGTTAGGAAATACAGATCTTTTGATGCAAGAGATACATATAAATAGTCTAGAACTAAAATCGACATTCTTCTTCCGCATTGGAGGTGGATAAATCTTCAAAGCGGCATAAACATTTTCATTATAACCACTATTACATTCATCATAATCGTCGTCACAGTGATAAGTCGCGTGACAAGAAGATTGAGCATGGCAGATAAGTGCAACAATGAAGATGCTTGATGCTCCTCCTCTAGCAATTCAGGCTAGGTAGTGGATAATTCGAGGATCATACAATAATCTGGCAGATATTTTAAGGAAATAAAAATCGATTGATTTAGAGTTGATATTCTACAATGATGTTGAAAATGTTTCAGGTTCATCGGGGAGGGAGAAAGATGATGGGTTTCTGTGAAGCAAAAAGTGAAGAAGGTTCCGATTGAGAAAGAGGATGAGGATGATGGAGTTTCAGTTATTTCTTATGATATTAGGAGAAGATGGTTGCAATAGAAAAAAATGAAAGAATACCACAAGAAATCTTAAAAACAAATTTCTCTTACGACAAAGCCATGGATAGCTGAAAATTAGTACATGTCTACGATAGTTAATCACATGATATATATATATATGTTATATATTTATGTAGAATTGCGAGAGGGATGGAGATGTGCTTATAAAAATAAAAATTAGTACAAAGATAATGTTAAACGTGCCTGAAATATTTTATTATGAGTATTAGTGATGCAACAAATGTAGTTTATTAATGAAATTCACTGATTATTAGCATAATTGTTTTTACACATGGATTTGTAGGTCAATCCATGTGTAAAAACAATTATGCTAATAATCAGTGAATTTAATTAATAAATTACATTTGTTGCATCACCATAAAATATAACTACACAAAAATCTAAATGTTGATTTATTATGATATTACATTAGCATGATTATAACATTATATGATACATTTTGATACAATATTAGTATGTTATAATATAAATTTTTTATTAATTTTGATTTCCATTAATGGTGACGTTATGTATTGGCATAATTTTTATTAATTTTTGTTAATGATGATAGTTATTTGAGTAATTCTGATTTTGGTTAATAGTGACATTTAATTGCCAAAATTGTTTATATTAAATTTTGTTATTAATGACATTTAATTTTTATTATTTTTACGTAGAGGGGATGAGACGTAATTAATTATGCAACAAAGGAATCTAACATTTCGAGAATCGTGAATGACCAAACAACATTTATATTAAATAAATAAATAAATAAATAAATAAAAAGAAGTTTTTTTTATGATATTAAAGGAAATTATGTCTTTTCTATTGTTGCTCACAATTGATCATAGTTTTATAGATTTTTTTTTTCAATTATTTTATAGTTGATAATAACTCATACAAAAAAAACTCTTTTATCTTAATTGATTATCTGCCTTTAGCAATTTTTGACTTCAAAGTATTACCATAATACAAATCATAATTTTGAAAAAAATATATTCACAATAATTAGACAACGAATTTTATAAACTTTTCTATATATAAAAAATGATTTAAGATCCAAACTCAAAATAGTTATATTTCTTTATATTATTTATTAAATTATTTTTATTTAGCTAAAAAATGATTAAAATCGTGTTTTATGTTCTTATGATCAAACATATATATAGAGTATTTATATTACTAAATATTGGAAGAGTAAAATCTTATAAATATGTTTAATTCATATTTTTCTTGAATGAGAGTAAAAATGTATATTATGAAAAATAATTATATAAATACACGATTTTGTCTAATTTATATCTTATTTTTAGTGTATAATATTATTTATATTAATTATGATTTCATTAAAAATTATTAAAAATATATATGATTAAAGATTAATATTAGAAAATGAATTACAAATTTACTTACATAAATAAAATGAATTTAAATATGTTTAAAGTGACATGTAAATAACAATATATACATTAATGTCAATATTATGATTTTTATGAAATAAATATTATTTAATTTTTTAATCATAAGAATAAATATTATTATTAAATAATTAATTCAAATATATAGATCGGTGTAAAAGGAAATATATTGATAATAAAGCAAATAATAATTAAATTTTTATTATCAAATTTTCCTAATTAAACTAATAAAAAAATATAGATCCCTCATATTATGGATGTGTATAGAGTAAATTGGAAATTTGCAACTACAAATTATAATAGATAGAATATATTATAATTACTTTTTAATCTAAATCTAAACCCTAAAACATTCCATCTTAATTGTTTCTCTCGTTTTTCATCACCCTCCCTCTCTTATCATTTTCACTACCCTATCGCATCTCGCGTGCATGCCTCGGTATCGTCGTTGACTCATTTTCGTCTCATCGCCTCATTTTGTGTCTTATATCATCGCCTTCTATGTCGAGTTGTCTATGTATCGTGTCGCCGCCTCTTTCATCGTGTCTTCACCATCTTGTGTCGTAGCCTTTGTTGTGTCATGTTGGTGTCTCATTTGAATTTCAGCCTATTCTCCCCGAATTAGGCTAGAATTCATATAGTTCGGGGGAGGGGGTAGACTGTTTTAAAAATATTAACAAAAAAATGAACAGAAAGTTAATAGAGGGGGAATAGGATGAATCTTTAAGTTCAGGGGGAATAGGATGAGTAACGATAGTTTAGGGGGGGGGAATCGGATGAGCAGGAAAGTTCAAGGGCAATAGGATTAAAGTGGTAAAGTATAGGGGGGAATAGGCTGTTTTCCCTAATACTTACCGTCTACCAGTTTAGGAAGTACGATTTTGACCACCATAATAGGTTTTCTAAGCATCAGTTCTTCCATATAAGATCGGATATTAGATTTTAACTCATCCCATAATGAAATTTGACGATAGCATTTTTGTTTTCAATTTACAATGTTAGAACGATAAATTAATTAATAAATTTAGTTAATAATTTAATGTGATAAATTATATATATATATATATATATATCTTTCTTGTTAATTGGTAAGGGTATGTAAATTTTTTTTATGTGGAAGAAGACATATTTATACTTCCATTAGCAGCCTCACAATATCTGATATTTATAAAAATAACAAAAAATAAATTTTAATGAGATAATAGTATAATTAATGAGTTAACGGGGAGCAACTAACCTGGTAATTTTTTTTGTTTGTTTGCCAATGAAAGCAAACCTTTATATGATATTATTTTGAATCTTGATTTTGGAATATGGATGATTTCATTAACGATCCTTTGGATAATGGTATTTTTTAAAATAAATGTGCATACTATTATTATCGATTAACCTAAATTTTATCGCATTGGGCATGATCAATAAATTCTTCAAAGTGAAGACATCTCATTCGTTTTTTATCGGATTGAATTTATCAGAATATGTAAGTGGGATTCTTCCTTCAATCATTGTACCTATAATATAATAATTATAGAAGGATTAAAATATTTGTAATAATGTTAATTGTAACTTAGATAAATATGAGACCTTTTCATTGATGATTAGAAAACCGTTACCAATCAATTTGTTATCTTGTAGTGGAGTTTGTTCTTCCCAAATCTTTAGAAAACGAACTAATATACGTTGTTCAACAGCTTGAATTACGATATCATCAAAGGTTTGACGATGCATTTCCATGTGTTGTAGCGGTTCTTGTGTGTCAAAATTTTAAAACAAAATTTACTATATTTTTTTATAACTCTTATTTAATATATCACCAATATTGTAAAGAAAATAGAACAACCATATTAGTAAATAAATAAAAAGACCAAACAAAATAGTAAAGGAACAATTAGTTAAATTATATTTTTAGGTAAATAAAATGTAGAGGGACAATTAGTTAAATAACTTTTCTAGATAACATTAATATTAAAAGAAAAAAAATAAGTGCTAAACATTAAAACATTTTAGTGGAGAAAATAGGTTAATTGAATTAAAAATTTTGGCATCGACGAAAATCTTCAAAAATATCAATAATTAATTTATAAAATATATTTAAAATTTAAAATTAAGAAAAGAAGTTGTGAGGTGACTCCATTAAAACTGGGAAAATAACGAATATATGTGAATATAACACTATTTACATTTGTATTCAGATATATGAATATTTTTCAGATATCTATATTTGTATACGAATCTAATTTTTTTACTGTAAAAAACATAAAAAGGATTTAAAAACAATAATCATGAAATGTAATCTAAAACTGAAATTTAAACTATATAAAAACACAAATATACATAATATAAATAAAATAAAACATCAAATCTTCACATCCATCTCCACAATGAGTTATGTAAATTTAGTTTCGACGAAAACTCTACTAATATTGCCAATTTACCTAAAAAAATAAAATAAATTGTTAGATTATTAAATTAATACATTAACATAAAACTCGCATAAAAGTTATTTTTAGTAAGTTTTGTTTTCGATATCTTGCAATGTCTCTATAACATTATGCAACCCATTTTGGATTAAAATCCAATCTTGAGTGCAAATTAAAGCTTTAACAATATTACTTATTTTAAAGTATTTGATATTTTAGTCCTTCAGTCATAAATATATTGCATATTTGTCTATATATTTATATAACGAGTGCTAAAATAAGATTAATAATGTTTTTATCTAAATTTTGATAATTAAAATCAATTTTATTATTAAATAAAAATTGTCTATTTTGTATTTATGGATGCAAATAGTTCAAATAATTGAGTCTATTATTTGTATTTATAATTGTCGAATATTTGATTTCTAATATTTATATTTGTATTTGTGTCAACAGATATTCAAAATTTTGATTCGAATACGAATGAGATATGAATATTTCAAATATTTTGTCTAGACCTATGTGCCATGATGCATATAACAACAATGAATATTATATTTAAAATAATCAAATTTAAAGACTTAATTAAAGAGCAAACCGAATAGAGAATTATTATTTATTTTGAATTATTTTAATTTTTTATAATTATTATATATTACTGAAATCATTTTTAAAATCGTATATAAAAAATAACTTGTTTATTTATTGTATGTATAATTATATGTTGTTCAAAATTTTGTTTATTTTGAATAGTTTTAATTCATTTTTGTAAAATTATTATATATTAGTTAGATAATAATACAAAAATAAGAAAATAAAAATTATATAAATAACTTGATTGATGACGTTGGATTCAAGTATTTTATAAAATAAAGGTGTCTTCCATATATATTGTTTAGAAAAAATTAATATTATTTTGAATGTAGTTATTACAAACTTACTTATAGTTCAATATTATGATTATCTTTAATTTTCGTTAAATAAATTAGACTATAATTAATAACAGCATTAAATTTTTTATATTTAATTTTAATTGTATAATACATGAAATTTTGTGGAGCTTACCGTTTACCAATTTAAAAATTACGATGACAACTGCCATCACATTTTCATTTACTATACTGTTACTAAATAGTAGCTCTTATGTGTAACATTTTAGTTTTTAATATTAATTTCTTATAAATGAGATAAAAAAAATAACATTCATATTAGCTTTTACTATATATTTAAACGATTTATTTCTATTTTTGTTTTTATTATTTTTTACATATTTTCAAATCGTATCATATTATGTTTTTATAAATTGGGATAATTTAAATACAATCACAATATTGTCAAATATGGGCTGGGCCTAACTAATCCCAAAAGCTACCTCAAAAGTTTAGGGTTGTCCAACACCATATATATATATATAAGTCTCAAGGTTCATGTCCTAGCCGATGTGGGACAACTTATCATAACATTCCCCTTCACGCTCAGGCTCGATCCTGGAACGTGAACATCGCAATCGGGAGCCCAACATCGGTATATTCAAATCGGGATGAACCGGACTCTGATACCATGTCAAATATGAGTTGAGCCTAACTAATCCCAAAAGCTAGCTCAATAGTTTAGGATTGTCCAACACCATATATATAAGTCCCAAGGTTCATGTCCTAACCGATCTGGGACAATTTATCATAACATTTATAGTCTTCTAAACTAAAACGTAATACTAAAAAATGATTGTTGAATTTGTTTTTTATCTATATATACCACCAAAATGAATATAAAAAAGAATATAGAAATTATATGCACATGTTTATCCTATCAAATTTGCTTTTTAACATAACATAATATAACTATTAAAAAATTAATTTTTATATGTAAAAATCTTATAAATTTATAGTTAAAAATGAATATTTGTTAAAATTTAAACTCTGAAAGAATTAAATTATATAACTTGCTCTTCTCTTATTTTTGAAAATTTTTATTTTATCAAACATTAAAGTTTAGATTAATAACTTACCATCGTAAAATTATTATCATTTTATTTTATAAATGTGTAAACTAAAAACTCTTACTTATATTTAATAAACATTATATTTATGTTAAAAGAAAAAAAGAAAAGGGAAAGAATTTGTAACCCGTGTTTCATTCACTTATATTAAGTATTTTGAACACAATCTCCACGTAAGCAAATCCTTTTTGTTGTCCCTTGTAACTCTGATTTATTTAGTTTTTCACCTTCACGTATACATGCATAATCAACCTGTAAGTCATGCATAAAATTCTCATTCAAGGTACAGGTGTTAAGCAAAAACAAAATCGTAACATGTGCATTGTTTTATATGCAAACAATTCTATATAAATATTAAAAGAAACCAAGATAAGCAACTAAGTTTTTAGTTCCTAGATTGTAAAATGGTATTTAAAATGAGAGAGAAAAAAACTTTACTCTTTTCCTTCCGAACATGTACAACTCTGACCGCATTGTCCGTTTGCAGCCCATTAGACATGATAATCCATTGACCAACATGCCTTTCTTAGTTTGTCTTTCAAAGAGAAAAAGTTCAACACCCAACAAATCAAAAACATGGAGAAAAAGTATCTTAAAGCATGCTTTAGGCCAAACAAAATACCCTAATATTTACATGGAACACAAAATTATGAGATTTTGTAACTTATAAACTTCTAATGTGTCATATGTTCTCATGTAAGGAACAAATCTCATCTTACTTCTCGAACCATTTTCAAACAGGATAAACCTACAATACTCTCACCTTGTTAACACTAGCGAACATGAGTATCAATCTTGGAGCTATTATGTGCGAATAAATTCAGTCTCTAGAGCTAAAAGGACCGATAAAGTAGATTTAGCAGAATGCTATTAGTTCAAATGACAATGAACATGAACAAAACAGTTGCACCTAAGTTTAGCAGTAACTTTGATATCATGATTTCAAACTTATAGATTAACAGAACCCGATGAGGAAATATTAAGTGCTTCCTCCTGTTTTAGAGACCCAGTTGTAGAAATAGTTCAAATTCCTTCAATACCAAATTTGAAAGTCGTCTGTTTCCCTCATAGCTAGCGATTCACTCGGGTGTTGTCACGCCCATTCAAACTACAAACCAAATGTTGATTGAAGGATCAATTTACATAAATAACACATCATTTCATCCAACTTAATAAAAAACAAACATGGAAATTTTAAATACAAACAGATAAACTTTCTCACTACTAGAAATTTTAAAATTCCGACCGCAATTTGCGGACGGAATAATTCGTCCGAAATAGGGATGTCAATGTAATTCTGTCTGTAATCCGTCTGTAAATTTTCGAACGGAACAACAGTCCACAAGTCGTCCGTATTTGCGGATGGATTGGAGATGGATTCGAGGGTCGTTGCGGATTAGGGATGGAAATAGTGTTCGTCCGCAAATTTGTGGATTTTGTGGACGAACGTTGTTGCCTTATAGGGGTACCCTAAGGATTTAGGGATATTTTTGGGACGGCTCGTCAGTAAATATTTTTCTTAGTCAGTAATCCATCCTTAATCGGTCCAGAAATTATCTATTTAACCATCTCCTACTTTCATCTGTTTCTCACACACAATTCTCCTATATTTCACTACATACCTTCTTATCGTTTCCAATTATAATGATATCATCGTCGATATTGAATATTTTTGTTTCTAGATAATGAATGTGCAGAAGAATTGATCGATAAACTCAAGGTGTATCAAAGGAGTTTATAGAAGACGTTACATAGTTTATGACGATGGCGTCAAATAAACAAGTTTATAACGAAACTGATAAGTTGGTTTGTCCATGCGTCAAATGCAAAAAATGAAAAATTTATTGATGAGAGAACCGTTTGGAATCATCTTTATTTAAGAGGTTTTACTCCAAATTATTTCATGTGGTTATCTCATGGAGAGAATTTTGCACCATGCCCTAGTGATGTTGTGGAAGATTTTAGTCGGGGTATTGTACATCATGAAATGTTTGAGACTTCTCAAGATGTAGAAATGAACTCTTATATAAAAATGGTGCAAAATGAATTTGGTGAAAGAAACAAAGAGAATATTGAAGAAGATTCGAATGAAGAAGCGAAAAGTTTTTTGGAAATGTTGGAAAGTGCTAAGCATCAACTTTATGATGGTTGTAGAATGGGTCTATCGCATTTGTCTCTATTTGCACGTTTGATGAATTTGATGACTAAAAATAATCTTTCTGAGAATTGCATGGATACTATATTGCAATTAATAAGAGATTATTTTCCTGAAGATAATAATACAGTAGAGTCATATTATTAGACAAAGACGATGATGAGATCATTGGGTTTATTGCCATATCAAAATATTAATGTTTATCAAGATAACTGCATGATTTTTTGGAAAGAGACATCGGATTTAAGTAATTGTCAATTTTGTGGAAAATATTGGTTTTATCTAACAAGGAAAGGAAAATCGGTTCCGTATCGTCGTACGTGGTATTTACCAATTGCACACATAATAAAAAGATTGTATCAATCTGAGAAGATTGCAAGCGACATGAGATTGCATGCTGAACATTCAAGTCGTGAAAATAAAATGTGTAATCCCTTAGATGGTGAGGCGTAGAAACACTTTAATAGGGTATATCCTGATTTTATAGTTGAGAGTCGAAATGTTTACGTAGGCCTTTGCACTGAGGGTTTTAATCCATTTGGGATGTCTAGGAGGAATTATTCATTGTGGTCAGTTATTATGACACCGTACAATTTACCACCTGATATGTGCATGAAAAGGGAGTTTTTTCTTAGCAATACTGATTCCCGAACCTAATCATCCGAAAAGAAGTTTGGATATATTTCTTCAACCACTGATTGAAGAACTGAAAGAATTGTGGAAGGAAGTTCCAACGTACGACATCTCGAGGCAAAAGATATTTACATTATGAGGTGCTCTTATCTGGACAATAAGTGATTTTCCAGCTTATGATATGTTATTTGGATGGATAACGCATGGTCGATTAGCTTGTCCATATTGCATAGGCAAAACATATGTTTTTTCAGTTGAAAATATGGATGAAAGACGAGTTGGTTTGATTGTCATCGTCGTTTTTTTTCTGTTGATGATACATTACGACGCAACAAGAGAGATTTTAAAAGGAATATAGTTATACAAAAATCTTCTCCTCCATTTTTGACCGGCGAAGAGATTTTGTATGAACGAATTATTGCTTTGGGTATTTTTAGGAGTATAGATTTAGGAGGGAACAATTATCCAAGAATTAATGGTTATGGAATTACTCATAATTCGTACAAGAGGAGCATATTTTGGCATCTGCCTATTAAGAAAATCTGAAGCTTCGACATAATCTTGATGTCATGCACATAGATAAAACTTTTGTCGATAATATTATCAACACGGTACAGAATGTCATAACATTAAATCACACAAGGATCTAGAAGAGTACTGCTCCGGGAAGGAGTTACATATAAGTGATAATGGTAAAGCTCTTGTACCGATATTCAGATTATGGAATGATGAGAAATATAAATTGTTGAAAGGTTTGAAAGAAGACGTGAAATTTCTTGATGGTTATGCATCTGACATCAGAAGGTGTGTCGATATTCATAGAGGAAAGTTATCAGCGATGAAAAGTCATGATTGTCATGTATTCATGAAAAGACTACTTCCCATATGTTTTTCTAAATTGATGGACAAACATGCACATGAAGCAATTGGAGGTATGATTGATTTTGTTAATAGTATAATGATTAATAATTTCAATATATTAATTGTTAAATAGACTAATACTTTCATGTTTGAGGTATTGGCATTTTTTTCGAGATTTATGTGCGAGAAATTTGAGTGTAGATGTGGTTTGTAGACTGGAAAGTAACATAGTTATTATACTATGTAACTTGGAGAAGATTTTTCCACCATCATTCTTCGATGTAGTGGGTCATCTGACAGTTCATCTACCACACGAAGTTGCAGTAGGAGGTCTGGTTCAGTTTCAGTGGATGTATCCATTCGAGAGATTTATGTTTCATCTAAAAATAAATAAAAAGCTAGTCCAGAGGGTTCAATTGTGGAACAATATGTGAATGAGGATATATTGTTCTTCACTTATTACTACTTCGAGCCACATGTTTAAACGTGAAGTAGAAATACAGACAAATATTTTGATGGTGGTGTGGCATTTTCATATCCAGTACCAGATGTTCCAGATATATTTTGCGGAATAGGTTGAACTACTGGTAAGGCGAAAGATCTATGACTATCACTCGAGATCTACTCATCGCACATATGTATGTTTTTACTCAACTATGAATATCTACGGCCTTTTGAAAGGTAACATAATATAAATATGGATTTAATTTTGTGTACATATTCTATTTGTAATATTTACAAAATTTTGTAATATTGTACAAGATATTTGATGATATATTGAAGAATACATTTGGGAACATTGATAAATCTCAACTCCAAGAACATAAAGAAAGAGATTTCTCTACATGGATTACACAATATGTAAGTAAATAATATTTTAAATATAAATAAATTACTCTTATATAATATTTTGACGCTTTATCGACGATTTTTTCCTCTGTAATGCAAATTGAGATGGACAATATATTTTACACGTGGTTATAACTTTCAGACTTAGAACACTG
Source organism: Gynandropsis gynandra (assembly GCA_036759665.1). Lineage (NCBI taxonomy): Eukaryota > Viridiplantae > Streptophyta > Magnoliopsida > Brassicales > Cleomaceae > Gynandropsis > Gynandropsis gynandra. The sequence continues at coordinate 31,102,851 of CM071865.1, forward strand.
GAAATTGAAGTCAACTATGAACTATATTATATGTGTGAAAGGTGAAAGCTATTGTGAATCGACCAACGAACCAGATTTTTATGGGATTTTGAAAGAAATTTGCAATTGGAATATCCAGGTTTCATTACTACTCTCAAATAATATTATCCATACCACGTATGATATTTTGGATTATATTGACTTATATTTGACATCTTTTGTAGGTTACGTCGACTTAAGACTGATGTTATTTCGATGTGATTGGTTCGATCTAGTAATTGGTCACATAACAAAAACAAACAAATTAGGCGTTTTAGAAGTTAACTCGACACGAATATATGCAAAATACGAGTCTTTTATTCTTGCATCACAAGCCGATCAAGTTTTTTAAGTTTCCTATCCACATATCAGATGATTGATCTTCAGGTTGGCGTGTCGCAATGAAGATACTTTCAAGGGGTAAATTTATCGACAACACAAAAGAGTAACAATTGGCAATACAAAAACAAACAACATAGATTATTATTGATGAAGTTACCGTTGAAGCACTGGTGCATGGTGAAATCGAAGAAATTGAAACAAATGAAGATGATCTTTATGAAGGGATAGAAGAAAACGAAGAAGAATAATTTGAATCAAATTTAGAAACACAAGAATCGACAGAAGAATTATGTGACTCTGAAGATGATTCCTGTTAACCTTGTTAACAGATGTTCAAAACATTAAAAGAATTGTTTTTATTTCTTATTGATTTATTTCTATTTTGGATATCCGTCCCTCAATCTATGCCTCTCCTCCTTGGTACATCTTTTTCTTCGGAGAGACACGAACGGATGGACATACCAAAAAATGGAGAGGCATTGATGGAGAGACTGAGGGAAATTGAAACAAATGAAGATGATCTTTATGAAGGGATAGAAGAAAAAAAGTAGAAGAATTTTGAATCAAATTTAGAAACACAAGAATCGACAAAAGAATTATGTGACTCTGAAGATGATTCATGTTAACCTTGTTATTAGATGTTCAAAACATTAAAAGAATTGTTTCTATTTCTTTTTGATTTATTTCTATTTCGGATATCCGTCCCTCGATCTATGCCTTTCCTCCTTGGTCCTTTTTTTCCCTCGGTCTCTCCGTCCATGCCTCTCTGCCCTTTGGTATGTCCATCCGTTCGTACCTCTTCGTCCCTATCCCTCGGTCTATCCCCGTCCCTCGGTCCATCCCTCGGTCTTTTCGTCTGAATTGCGGATGGATAAGGCTCGGGACGCGTAGTTAGGGACGGATTTACAGACAGAGTCATTTTTATGGACGTCCGTGTCAGAGGCGGCCGCAAATAATTACAGATGGGTTAACATTTATGGACAGATGTGTCAGAACCATTCGTAATTGCAGATGATAGTTTTAAGGTCGTTCGCAAATGCGGACGATCTTTTCGGATCGTATGCAATTACGAACGGCTGTGCAGAACCGCCCGCAAGTCGTCCTAAATAAGGATGGACTCAAGACGACATGTACAGATGGTCATCCTGAGCCTATCCCTATTTACGGATGATTTACGGATGGATTTTCACCTTCATTCGTAAATGTCTATAAATTCATCGGTCTTCTTCCCAATCATTCTAGATTTGCCTAAGTCTCTCGCCGCTTGATCATCTCGTTTCCATACGTATTTCTTGCACGATTTTAGAGATGTTTTACGTTATAGATGCGATGTTTACGTATGATTTTGTATCCGTTTTACTCGTTTTCGTGCTTTCATGTTCTTACATGTTTTAATGTGTATTCGGTTCATTTTATAGCTAAAGGACGTGCACAAGACAAAGTACCAACATCGAGGATCATCATGGAACAAACGGGACGAGAATCGGCAAAGAATAGCAAAAACCCGCGCGAGTAACTCCCTAGCCCGAGCGGGCATTTAGTTCGACGATTTTGTCCAGCAAATTGAGCATGAGTTGGGCAAGAACTACACACGCTTGGGGCCTTAGCCCGAGCGGGCAACCACACAGCCCGATTGGGGCACACACCAGCCCGACCGGGGCACTCACTAGCCCGAGCGGGCCGCCTCGTTTTCCATCGCGATCTCGTGCGATCATGCGCGCCGCACCCGAGCGGGTCACACACCCAGCCCGCGCGGGTCGCGTCCGTCACCTGCAACTCCAAATAAGTTAATTTGTCTTAAAACGAATAGGAGTTTGTCGGGGACTTATAAAATAAGGAAAACGACTTTAGAGAAGAGGAATAAGTAATATTTTGCTGGAGAAAGTAATGGAAACGTCGCCCAACTTATTCAGGAATGGAAACTCATGAAAAGACAACAATCGGTGGCTGCTGCAACAAAAGGAAGAACTGGACAACCGAAAAGAAAGTAGGGAGAAAAGGAAAGAAAAGAGGAAGGAAAGAAGAAGAGAGGAGTGAGAGATCGGGCTCATTCACTCAGTTTTCAGTTCTTGATCGAGGAGAGAGAGTAGAGAGAGAAGAAGGAGACTCTTGCGAGGAGACGTGCAAGGAGCATTGGAGATCAACCCAAGACTTCGGTTTCGTTTGGTTTTCATGTTTCTTTGACTTTCTAATTCAATTATGTTTTTTTACGGACGCATGAGCGAGTAGTTTGTTTTGTTCTAGGAGAAGGGATTATGTTAAGAACTAGTTTGTTTATTTGTTTTTAGTATTTCATTCCCAATTCCCATATTTCGTTCGTTTGCATGTTTGATTCACAGTTAGAGTTTAGGTTGTGTTGCGTAGTCCCTGTGGGATCGACACCTAAAGTACTACACATGTGTTGTGCACTTGCGGATAGTTTAGGTTAAATATTTGTTTAACTTTGATAACACATCAAGTTTTTGGCGCCGTTGCCGGGGACTATTGTCAACACGTCTTAGATTCGAGCCTTGAGTCTTTCTTGTTTGTATTTGTTTTTGTTTTGTTTTCTTTCGTTCTTTCTACCTAAATCGTTATTTATTTGTCCCTCGCTGAGCCGTCAGATCAACGAGAGATGGATAATCAGCACGACCATGGACAACCTCAATTACCTCTCGGTAATTTAGGAAATATGCAGCAACAGTAACTCGCGCCTCAACCGCGAGAACCACAGGCTCCTCCACCACGTCGTCTCAGAGATTACGTGGTGCCAAACATGAACAACGTGTAAACAGCCATAAGGATGACTGCTATTGCTAGGGAACAGTTCGAGATTAAGCCGGCAATGATCAACATGCTTTATAAGAAGCAATTCATGGGTGGAAATCACGAGGATCCCCATCAGCACCTCAGAGACTTCTTTGAGCTTTCCGGTACATTCAAGATACACGGAGTCTTAGAGGATGCGATCTTACTGCATCTCTTCCCCTTCTCAATTGGGGGACGAGCAAAACCATGGCTGCAATCGGTTCCCGCTGGTTCAATAACGACTTGGGATCAGCTCTGCACATTGTTCTTATCACACTTCTTTCCTCCGAGCAAGACGATTTAGATGAGAGGGGAAATCACAACGTTTAGATGCAGAGATGGAGAGACCTTGTTTGAAGCGTGAGGCAGATTTAAGGATCTTGTACAGATGTGTCCACACCATGGTCTCGAGCAGTGGTACGTTATCCAAACCTTTTACAACGGAATTTCAGATGAATACCGAACGACATTGGATAACGCTGCCAGAGGATCATTCATGGATCTGAGCGTCGAGGAGGCATAGGAGCTGATCGATAACCTTGCCATGAACCACACCATGTGGTCAACACCAAGAGGTATGCCCAATAGCACTCGTCTCCTATATGAGCCGAATCAGAGTAGAGCAACGGGTAATGCAGCGAACGCCATGTACTGTGTGAATTGCGGAGATACAGAGCATGTAGCGTATCAATGCACGGTACATGAGGATTTTGAACACATGAATTACGCCCAGCAACAAGGAAACACGCAATTCGGGAATACCTACAACCCAAATTGGAGGAATCACCCGAACTTATCATACCGAAGGACTCAACCGATGAAGTATTCGGGATTTCAGCAATCACAGTAGCCATACCAGCAAAACAATCAACAATTCCAGCAAGCTCAGCAAGTTCCGCAAGCTCCTCAACCTCCTCAAGCCCCTTCGTCAAACCTTGAAGGAGTGTTGCTCGAATTTATCAAGGAGCAAAGGCATCAACATTCAACTCAAACCAAATTCAATGCGGATGTGGGGACAGCGATCAACGAGCTCAAAACTCAGATGGAATCCTTGAGCAACCATGTTAAGAGCTTAGAGAACTCCGTAGCACAGCAAGCTTCCTCATCCTCTCGGAATCCCAGACAGCTTCCAGGTAAACCCGAATTGAACCCGAGAGAGTACGTGAATGTTATTTCTTTGTGTAGCAGTTATATGATCGAGCATTCACCCTCCAATGAGCAAAATCGTGCTGCTGGTACGTCCATGAAAAGAGGCAAAGGTAAGATTGCGATTATGGAAGGAGTCGAATCAGATCTGGACAAACCATACGTTGCTCGACCGGCATACAAACCTCCGATATCGTTTCCTCAACGGTTGGTGAGCAGTAAGAATGAAGAACGAGTGGGCAGATTCGTAGAGGGTCTCAAGAAGCTTGACATCAACATCCCATTCGTGGAGGCCCTCCAAAAGATGCCTAATAATGCCAAACTCATCAAAGAGGTACTTTCCAAAGAGAAGCATATCGAAGAGAACGAGACGGTAGCACTCACCGAGGAATGCAACGCTATCCTTCAAAACAAGCTGCCACCAAAGTTGAAGGACCCCGGAAGCTTCTCCATTCCATGCACAATAGGTAATCTTGATTGCCACCAAAGTTGAAGGACCCCGAAAGCTTCTCCATTCTATGCACAATAGGTAATATTGATATTGATAATGCTTTGTGCGATTTAGGGGCAAGCGTGAGCATCATGCCACACTCAGTTTTCAAGCGGATGGACTTCGGGAATCTCAAACCTACAAAGATGTCTCTACGCCTCGCGGATCGTTTGGTGAGATATCCGGTGGGAATTGTTGAAAACATTCCCATCAAGGTAGGTAATCTCTTCATTCCCACTGATTTTGTTGTGCTTGAAATAAAGGAAGATGCTAGGATACCTATTATTCTTGGTAGACCGTTCCTAGCTATTGCAGGTTGCATGATAGACGTACAATAAGGAAAGCTTTCCTTACGTGTCGGAGATGAGACGATAGAATTCAACTTGTCCATCCCCATGAACGGACCTTTATCCAAGGAGTCTTGCTTTACAGTTGATTCGCTGGACGAGTTAGAGAAAGACACACATGATCAAATAAGTGTTTCTGATCCGCTTATGCAATGCCTAACACGAGTTTGGGATAATGCAGGATTTACGGACGAAGGAGCCGAGATGTACACAAAATTCATGAGTGCTATTGCAGCACTAGGAGACGCCACACGTGAGGAGACACCACACAAAATGCATGCTAGTTTCGCAGCGGAGAAGACATCCAAGCTTGAGCTCGAGTCACCGCCGTCTTCTGTTCGGTATGAGTACGTTGAATGTGATAAAATATACCCTGCTCTTATGAATGCGAACTTTAGTGCAGATGAGATGAGAAAACAACCCACACGCCTCAAGAAGCGTAGGAGAGTTAAATATTCAATGTGTATGCACGGAAATTATAAGGAAGACAGCCACGAACCTTCCACCGAAACTCAAAGGAGGCTGCACCCGCTCTTGCAAGAGGTAATGGAAAAAGACGTCATAAAACTTTTCGATGCAGATACCATTTATCCAACCTCGAGCAGCGAACGAGTAAGTCCCGTGCATGACGTGCCAAAGAAAGAAGCAGTAACTAAGGGATGGCACGAAAAAAAGATCCTACCTCATGACTTCCAACTAGGTGACTTAGATCCACTCTTAATTCTCGTCCTAAGCTTTACTCGGGCAACCTACGGTCTCGTTGGTCTGGTCCTTTTCAAGTACGAAAAGTCTTTACACATAGAGAAGTGGAACTATGGAGCGATTCGAGCGGAACATTCAGAACTAATGGACAGCGACTAAAGCTCTACCAAGCCGCTCAATTGATCGAAAGTGGAAACTCCATTTTTCTTTCCGATCCACCCGTCGTGCACGCATGAGGAATGGAGACGTCAAAGCTTAAAGACGTTAAATAAGCGCTTTCTCGCAGGCAACCCAGCTGTTTGTTTTTATTTTTCTTAGTTTTTAGTTTAAGACTCGATCAATTGTTAAAAAAACACAAAAAAATACCACCACAAACGTGACTTCACTTCCCTTACCCTCCATCGGAGCTTCACGTCGAGGACGCCGTTCAATTCAAGTCTGGGGGAGCAGCTCACATTTGTCAGGTGATTTCGTTTCATTTTCTTTCATTTTCTCTTTGATTTTGTAGTTTTTAGTTTGTTTTTGCTTTCGTGAGTCAGAGTCGTCTCAGGCACTTGTCCGGTGCCACTTTTTGAGATGAACCCTGAACCTATAATGCTTAAGAAGTTGGCATTTTCCGTGAGATTTTCCATGTTTGAGCTAGGTTTTTCCTAAGCGTTAGAGCTTATTAGTCTGCTGAAAAACAATAGGTTGTAATTCTTTGGGAATTTTAGTGTTGCTTGTGAGGGGTTTAGACGAGGTTGCTAGGCGAGTTTATCGTTTATTCTCTCTATCCAGATGGTCATACTTCGTATAGAGGATGCTTTACTTCTTTTTTTTATGAGGATTATTATATCATATGAGATCGAGCTTATTTTGCAGATTAAAAGCGCACACTAACACTCCGCTGTCGATAGAAATAATGCCTAAAAGCATGATCTAAAATCGATATGAGTGCATCGACCTTGATACTCTTTTGATGGCTTGGGTCTAAGTGGTGGGTTGGCGATCATCTTTCTACGTCCTAAGGGCATGGCACAATAAAACGCCGCCTACTCCGCTGCACTCTTAAACGAGATGCATGAGTATACCGTCATCGGTAGTCTGGGTCTAAGTAGAGGCTGGATCCCTTCAAATCTGACGTCCTAGAATCCTAGTGTGTATGAAAAAAAAGAAAAAAGAAAAAAAGACATAGAAGACATAAAAACAAAAGAAAAGAAAAGAAAAAAAAGCAAAAGAAAGAAGCTCGAAAAAGAAACAAGTATCCTCGATTGTTCTTGGTTTAGCATTGTCCGAAGTCTTGTTTGGTGGAGAGAGTTACGGTGGCTTTTCTATTCTGCCTTCGATTTACTTTCTTGTGGGTAGCCTTGGTGAACCTAGGATGAAGACTGAAAACTTAGTTAGGCCGAATTTGCTCTGGACGTGCTAGTTGATCAGTTAGGTTCGCTTTAGCGGTACTTCTAGGAGAAGGGGGAATTCTCAGATTTTTGTATACCCCACGTGTTCCACGTTTACGTTTGCTTAGGGACAAGCAAACATTCAAGTCTGGGGGATTTTGATCATCTCGTTTCCATACGTATTTCTTGCACGATTTTAGAGATGTTTTACGTTATAGATGTGATGTTTACGTATGATCTTGTATCTGTTTTACTCGTTTTCGTGCTTTCATGTTCTTATAGGTTTTAATGCGTATTCGGTTCATTTTGGAGCTAAAGGACGTGCACGAGACAAAGTATCAACATCGAGGATCATCACGGAATAAACGGGACGAGAATCGGCAAAGAATAGCAAAATACCCACGCGGGTAACTCTCTAGCCCGAGCGGGCATTTAGTTCGGCGATTTTGACCAGCAAATTGAGCACGAGTCGGGCAAGAACTACACACGCCCGGGGCCTTAGCCCGAGCGGGCAACCACACAGCCCGATCGGGGCACACACCAGCCCGACCGGGGCACTCACTAGCCCTAGCGGGCCGCCTCGTTTTCCATCGTGATCCCGCGTAATCATTCGCGCCGCACCTGAGCGGGTCACACACCCAGCCCGCGCGGGTTGCGTCTGTCACCTGCAACTTCAAATAAGTTCATTTGTCTTAAAATGAATAGGAGTTTGTTGGGGACTTATACAATAAGGAAAACGACTCTAGAGAAGAGGAATAAGTGATATTTTGCTGGAGAAAGTAATGGAAACGTTGCCCAACTTATTCAAGAATGGAAACTCATGAAAGGACAACAATCGGTGGCTGCTGCAACAAAAGGAAGAACTGAACGGCCGAAAGGAAAATATGGAGAAAAGGAAGAAAATAGGAAGAAAAGAGGATGAGAGGAGTGAGAGGTCGAGCTCATTCACTCAGTTTTCAGTTCTTGATCGAGGAGAGAGAGGAGATAGAGAGAGAAGAAGGAGACTCCTGCGAGGAGAGGTGCAAGGAGCATTGGAGATCAACCCAAGACTTCGGTTTCGTTTGGTTTTCATGTTCCTTAGACTTTCTACTTCAATTATGTTTGTTTACGGACGCATGAGCGAGTATTTTGTTTTGTTCTAGGAGAAGGGATTAGCCCTTGGCTATCCCGGAACCACTTTTGATTTATCTTTGAATGCATCTTCCCGTTTTCGTTTATCTATTCTCTATCTGAGTGCTTGAATGACTTGTGTTTGCGATGGCCACGTAGATGCATGTGTTAGGGATTAGGAGAAGGACCAAAAGGAGAATTCTAGTCCTAGAAGATCAGGTTTAGAACAACCGAGGTTAAGCCACGAAAGTAGGATAGCAGCGGTTGAGGGTAAAACAGATGAATCATAGGTCTTATAGGTTTAGTTCAAGGTGTCAGCCACGAAAGTAGGGGATAATTTGACTAGATCACGTGTCTATGCCTTAAGATAGGGTAGATATCATATTAGGATCGTCTGTCTTAGATAACTTGACTGGGATTGCATGATAGATAGGTCGATTGTTGGTTTCGATAGTTTTGTGGTGAAATTGGATTCCTGGAACGTTTGACTCATTGTTAAGAACTAGTTTGTTTATTTGTTTTTAGTATTTCATTCCCAATTCCCATATTTCATTCATTTGCAAGTTTGATTCATAGTTAGAGTTTAGGTTATGTGGCATAGTCCCTGTGGGATCGACACCTAAAGTACTACACACGTGTCGTGCACTTGCGGGTAGTTTAGGTTAAATATTTGTTTAACTTTGATAACGCATCACCGCTCACCGGGTCGTAGCCTTCCGTCCATCCATTCGTGCATCGCCATCTTTCTGTGCATCTTAGTCCGTTCATCCATCAAAGCCTCTTCGTCCGTCTGTCCCTTGGATTATACCTCTCCGTCCCTTGGTCCATCTATTCGTGAGTGCCTCTCCATCCCTCGGTCCGTCCCTCCGGTTATCTGTCCGTCTGTCTGGCCTTCTATCCGTCCACCCGTCACCCTTCGGTTGTTCGTTTGTCCCTTTCTGGCTGTTCATCTGTCCCCATGCGTTCGTCAGTTTGGCAGGTTAACTTATACATTGTTTTTCGATATGGAATATATTTCGATATATTTGGAATGTGTAGTTAAAGTGTTTGTTGAAATGTCTAAAAGAGATACAAAACTTTTGAACGAATTAACATTAACTGAAAATTTGATTATTTAAATTTTATGGATTAAGTGTAGTTGTATATTTTAAATTATATGTGCTAACGAGCATGTTAAATTATATTGGAATCTTTGATAGTATAATTATTTTTAAAATACTTTGTGAATTAAAAATTTAAATTAACAATGATTATAATATTGTAATCTAAAATTTTAGTATGTCTCATTTTGTTGGAAGAGGTGATAACACGAGAACCATTCTAATTCGGAGGTAAGTGCTAATGGTCCATCTCCTCCACAATAAATGCGACAATCGGATTCGGTATTTTCGGATTTTATGAATCCGAATTTATTCCGAAATACTGGATCGACACAATATATATCATATCCTTATTATCAATAGATGCTACCATTGGTCGAGCCAATGATGCATCCCGAGCCTCAGATGCATCACGAACCAACAGTGGAAGAAATTTTATCAATGGATGAGAAAAGTGATGCGTGTTCAAGTGAAATAAACCTAAACCTACTCCGCAAGTGCACGGAATGTGTGTAGCGTAAAATATAGGTGTCGATCCCACAGGGACCAAAAACATGACACAACTAAAACAATAGAATCAATGCTAGCAAAACGAATCAAGAGTGATGGAATTAAACTAAACTAATAGCGAATAATAAAATGATGTGTAAACCAATAAAATAAACGTCCTAGGATACCATTTCGCAACTAAGCTTCCGAAACCAACGTTCAATCATCTAATCATACATTCCCAATTAAGATATCTAAGATGGACGATCCTAATATAATTCCTACCCTATCTCAAGGAATAGAAACGTGGTCTAGTCAAGTTATCCCCTACTTTCATGGTTGATACCTTAAACTAAACTCATAAGTTCTATGATTCATCCGATTAACCCTCAACCGTTACTACTCTACTTTTGTGACCTAGCTCGGTTGTTCTAAGCTTGAATCATCTTGGATTAGAATTCTCCTTTCGGTCATTCTCCTAAGTCCCTAACACATGAATCTACTTGGACTTCGTAAATACAAGACGTTCAAACACTTAGACAAAGAACAGATAAAACAAAACGAGAAATTGTATTCATAGATAAATCATAAGACTAGGGATAGCCTAGGGCAAATCCCTTCTCCTAGAAGAATCCTACTACTCAGACATGAGTTCGAATAAAAACATGAATGAAATAAAAGGATAGAGATAGAGAAAGCTTAATGATGTCTCTGTGTGCTCTTTGGCGTCCGAGATTTCTCCTTCTTCGTTTTTTCTTTCTCTCTCTCTCTCTGCTGAATGGTTTCTTAAGTGTCTGCCTCTTCTCGAGATGATGTTTCTGTCATTCTGCTTCTCTCCCTTTTAAAAGAAAACCCAGAAGTGTGTTTGTTCCAGGCAGCGCGTTCCATTCCGTACCATTCGTTGGGTTGTTTTCCTCTATGCCCGACCGGGCACAGCAAACAACCCGGTCGTGTTGTTGTCTTCAAGGGAGTGATTGGTTGGGCAGTTGACATGCTCGAGCCGTACAAAAAAATCAGGGAAAAATCTGGTAAGAGAGCCCGATCGGGCATTGTTGGAAGCTCGATCATGCGTTTGGGGCTTTGAAGGAGTGCTCGATCAAGCTCTTGCTCATGCTCGGTCGGGCTGTGTTCTTCAAATGCATGCTCAGTCGTACTGTTGCACATGCTCGGTTGGGCTGTGTTCTTCAAATGGATGCTCGGTAATGTTGAGGTGTGTGCTCGACCGGGCTGTGCTCTTCTCTTGATGCTCGGTCGTGTTGCTTTGCATCTCTTCTCCTCCAATTCAATTGTTTGACCGAGTCATTTCTTCTTTGAATCTTGTCCTGTTTAGCCTCTCTTCCAATAGTGATTGATATATGTGGCCTTTTACTCTATATACTCTTCATTTCAGCGTCTAAATCACGAAAGACACGTGAAAGGAATATATCACATAAATATGCACACATTCGCATACAAAGTATCGAAATATCCTCAAACATGATAAAAAAAAACTATGCAAATGCTGTACAATATAAACACTCATCAAAATCCCAGACTTGAATGGTTGCTTGTCCCTAGGCAAACCTAAACGTGTAATGTACTGAGAGAATGAAAACTCAAATCCCCATTTACCTAAGACATCCTCGATATATGGTAAAAGCGATAACCCGATGAATTGCAAGCTAATCCGATCTATTACTAGTTGTGCTTTCATCCTAGAGTCATCGAGGCATCCATGAGTAAGCATATCAAAGAAATAAATGGAGAAAGTGACATGTGACTCTCTCCACCGAGCAAGACTTCAGACTTAGTACGAATCGATCGAAAGGACTTAACTTCCTGAGCTAACATGTGGCTCTTTTGGATACCACAACGGAGTAGTCAGACGTGTCATCACGCGTGACCTTAGGATATAGAGATAGTCTCGATCCACCCACTTAGTCCCGAACCATCAAATGAAACTTATTCTTTTACGCGCGATGCACTCATGTCAACTTATTGCATTAAATTTGTTTGCATTTTGCCGATGATAGCGGAGTTTTTGTATGTCGCTCTATACTTTCTTCTTTCTCTTTTCTTTTCTGCAAAACAAGCTCGACTCTAAAGTATTATTCTCATCTCAACAAAGCGTAGTCTATACAAAGCATAATCACTTGAATAGAGAGATATCAAAATGTCAGAAACCCAACCGTCCTATCCTTGCAAACCTCAAGCAACACCCAAATCGTCATGAACTACGACACTATAGCTTCGAGCGAGAATAAACTAGAAGTTTCCACCAATGTTCATAGCCATGTCATGCATCTAATACATCCTAGGATCAGGATTCATTTCAATCATTGAAAACATCATATTAATATCTCTATCCTAATGCAAAGTTTATTCTAAAACTAAAGAAAAACATGCAAATTCAAGCAAAACTTACCACTGAAAAACGTATACGTGATGCACCTCCCCCGACATAAACTGAACGCCGTCCTCGGCTTGTCGCTCCTATAAAAAAACAAACACCACAAGATCTTTGTCTAAAGGGTTAGAGAAAAGCATATCTACTACATTCGGTTTTTTGCTTGGTCTTATTCCTAAAAGAAAAATATGAAATCCTAAATGTTCCATCGGGTTGCCTCCCAACAAGCGTTTGTTTAACGTTATTAGCTCGACGCCTCATAAAATCACATAACAGCGTTATGAGGGTCTGCAAAAGGGACTACGAACCCTTTCTCAATCGGTTGTGATGCAAAAGGGACTACGAACCCTTTCTCAATCGGTTGAATGCTCCTTTTGCGTCACTCCATATCTCAATTGTGATTTATACATCAAAACGAAGTCACCTGGCTGGAAATCATGTGGGAGAATCTTCTTATCATGCCACTTCTTGGTCCGCTCCTCATAGATCTTTTCATTCTCATATACTCCAAGGTGGATTTCATTCAACTCAAGAGTCGACGCATCTTTCTCCGAAGAATCTGCATGTAAATCATGTGGAACCTCTTCACTCGGTGAGTTTCGTAGCTCTTTCATGGCACTAATATTCCTACAAGGATGTGTCAAATATCGCGAAACAAGGTCTATAATGCTGCTCATCTTGAGCTCTTCTTGTGCCACATCGTCAATCAAGTCTACCTTGCATACAAATTCTTTAAAAGATGGACTATTCAAAGAGTTAGTCAGGTTAAGCTCCATTTGCTCTTCTCCTATCCGAAGGGAAACCTTCCCTTGCTTTACATCAATCGTGGCACCTGCAATGGCTAAGAAGGGTCTTCCCAAGATGATCGTGGCACCTGCAGTGGCTAACTTGTGTTGGAGGATGGCGTTGCATTCCTACGTGAGTGCTACGGTCCCACTATCGTCTATACGTCTTTTGTTTGATAAAATCTCCTACAAGAACTTAGCGTATGATGACATCTGTTGAAGCGCTTCTATAAATGGGAAGTTGATTTGTAGCTTCTTGATCACATCAATGAACTTTCTGAACAACTGATCCAACTTGTAGTTTACCAAGCGTTTTGGATACGGAATTGGGGGGTACATACGTAGGTGGTGCCACGTAGGGTTTCTCTGGTGCTTCATTAGGTTCATCTTCTTTCTCGACCCTCTTGCCCTTATCCACGGATTTCGCCGCAGCATGTGCTGGTGTAATGGGCCTAGAGTCTTCGATCTGCTTTCCGCTTCTCAAAGAAATCGCGTTGCAGTGCTCCCACGGATTGATCTCGGGTTGCCCAAGAAGATGTCCTGGGTGTCTGGAGGATGTGATGGCTAGCTGGGCAACGGTATTCTCCAGCATCTTCTGGTTTGTAGCAATGGACTCAACTTGCGTCTTGAGATCTTGCAAGGCTGTCCTAAGGTTTTCATTAATCTTGAGCTGATTGCTTTGGAACTACCTTCGCTGCTTCATGAACTCCACGAGCAACGTCTCCATGTTAGATGAAGGATTCTTGTCGGGTGCTTGATATGGAGCTCTCTGTTTCTGTTGGAAACTTGGTGGCTACCTGATGGGCTATGTATTCCTATACGAAAAATTCAGATGATTTCTCCAACCAGGGTTGTACGTGTTCGAATACGGGTTGTTCGCGGGTTGCTGTAGGTAATTCAATTGCTCATGTTCGTCTTGTTGAATCATGCACATATATGTCGTGTGCTTTGTATCACCATAGTTAAAACAAAATAAAGCATTAGCATTTGAAACTGATCTATTGTTCACCTCATATAACCCCCTGGTTCTCTTCGGTAGCGACCGTGGGATAGACCACATAGCGCGGTTCATGGCGAGGCTGTCTATGAGCTTGAATGCTTCGGTGACACTCTTGTCCATAAAATATCCTCCAGTAGAAATGTCCAACATCGTCTTGTGCTCAGCTTTTACACCATTGTAGAACGTTTGCATGACGAACCATTGTTCAAGCCCATGGTTAGGGCACCAGCGTAGGAACTCCTTAAATTTGTCCCATGCCTGGAATAACGATTCTCCTTCTCTACATCGCAAGGCAGTGATCTCCCCTTTGAATTGAATCATCTTGCTTGGAGGGAAGAATCTTGCAAGGAATACGGTGCAAAGTTTGTCCCAAGTGGTGATGGAACCGGGAGGCAAGGACTGCAGTCACGACTTCGCACGGCCTCCAAGTGAAAAAGGGAACATGCGAAGAAGTATCGCGTCTAGAGGCACACTGTTGACCTTGAATGCATCACATAACTCCAAAAATTCTATCAAATGTCGGTGTGGGTCCTCGTGTGTTAAGCCCATGAGTTGATTGTGTTTCACCATTGAAATCATGGCGGCTTGATCTCAAAACTTTCTCGACCTATAGCAGGTCTTCAAATCGTATTTTGGACGTTGTTAAGATTGGGAATCATGTAGTTCTTCAGCGGACGTGCAGCTTGTGGTCTCGGCTGGTTTTGATGTTCGTCCATCGCGATCAATCTTTCTTGCCTTCCATCTATGGGGTTATCTCCAGCGTGTCCTTCTTCCATTGCTTCTTTTTGTGCTGGTTTCTTAGCCTTCTCATGATCATTTTCTTTTTAAGCTTCTTATAAGTTTTTTCGATTTCTGGATCAATTTCAAATTGACTTATAGGTCCTTAGGATCTAAGCATGCGGCTACAAAAACAAGCTGCAGAAATCAGTGTGCAAAAATGAAAAATAAAAGAAAAGAAATACAAGCGTGATCCTATATCTAAGTCTAGCGTGTTGACAAGTCCCCAGCAACAGTACCAAAAACTTGATGCGTGTTCAAGTTAAATAAACTTAAACCTACTCCGCAAGTGCACGGAACATATGTAGCACAAAACATATGTAGCGTAGAATCTAGGTGTCGATCCCACATGGACCAGCAACACGACACAATTAAAACAATCAAATCAATGCTTGCAAAATGAATAAAGAGTGATGGAATTAAACTAAACTATAACGAATAATAAAATGATGTGTAAACCAATCAAACAAACATCCTAGGATACGGTTTCGCATCTAAGCTTCCGAAACCAACGTTCAATCATCTAATCATGCATTCCCATTTAAGATATCTAAGTCGGACGATCCTAATGTGATTCCTACTCTCTCTCAAGGCATAGAAATGTGATCTAGTCAAATTATCCCCTACTTTCGTGGCTGATACCTTAAAATGGATGTTCGGTCGTGCTGTGTTGTCTTCTCGGTTGGGCTGTGTTCTTCTCTTGATGCTCGGTCGTGCAGTAAGCTTAGCTCGGTCATGCTGTTATTTTGCTTGGGTGCTCGATCGTGCTGCAACATATGGTCGCCGTGCATCTCTTCTCCTCCAATTCAATTGTTTGACCTAGTCATTTCTTCATCGAATCTTGTCCCGTTTAGCTTCTCTTCCAACCGCGATTGATATATGTGTCCTTTTACTCTATATACTCTTCATTTTTACGTCTAAATCACAAAAGGAACTTGCAAGGAATATATCGCAGAAATATGCACACAATTGCATACAAAAAATTAAAGTGTCCTCAAAACATGATAAAAAACCTATGCAATTGCTATGCAATATAAACACTCATCAGAAAGGCGTAAACTTCCTCATTTAGATCCGAGCCGTGAAAGCGACGCACAGTTGTACATATCACTAAATTCAAATGTAAATTTGTAAATAGTTATTTAATTAAGTGTTAATTTATCTTAATTTTGATTTATAGGTTTGGTTATGATCAAATTTCACGTCATATAGCAAAGACGATGAAAGCTGATTATGATCGTACATGTTATAATTGGACGTGGATCGACCTTGATATTAAGGAACGTTGGTGGAAATCTTTTGTGGAACATTTTTAATACTATTTATTTTAATCAAAATTTCAAATAATAGTTTAAATAAAATAATCTATGATGATAAAAAAAATTATTGGAATCCCGAGATTACCGGATTAGTAAAGCCTGAATTTGAATGGGTTGCTGGAGTTCATCTCAAAGCTCTCGTAAATGATTGCAAAAAGATCGAGAGAAGAAAGGGAAATCCGTTTGGATGGTAGACAATGTCTGTGAGCAAATGTGTGCTTATTGGGATGATCTTACTTTTAAGCAAAGAATCGAGCGAGTAAGTCGATATTGTCGTTCTGATAGAGAAGGATACTAGATGACTGCAAGCGACATGAGATGGTTCTCGTTCTTTCGCGGAAGTTTATGAAGATAAATGCATGGAGAAGTGGGAGGAAACCGAAGAGATAAATGCGTGAAGAAGTGGGAAATTAATCGAATGAGCACAACAAAGTGGAGATTATGGGATGAACTGGAAGACACAAATGCATTAAATGAGATTTACAATAACGAGTAAAGAAAACAACCTTCGTAGAAGCTGAAGAATCATTCTTATGAAAAATTTATGAACAAAGAGATAATGGTGATTGATTAAAAAAATAAAAGAGATATGCGAGAAAACGAATAGGAAAAGAAAACGGATGTAGAGAGAAGAAAGAAAAACACTCAAACAAATAGTAATAGTAAGAAAAAACTAATCACTTAAAAATTTTGTCGTCGTGACTTCATAAAAAATCTCCAAATTATTCAAATTATATATATATATATATATAATTTCTCTTAATTTAAATTATATATATTATATATATATTACTTCTTTTAAAATAATTATAAAAAAATAATGAACAAATTATACGTTAGATAGGGATCGATCCTATCTTGGAAGGCTAGTTTAAAGCACAAGGAACGAACGATTGGAATGGAGTGAGTCTCAAGCTAGGGCCCTACACTTCTGGAAGCTCCTCCGCCTATGGTCGAGCTTTCAGTATTGAAATGATCTATATATTATAATTAATAAAATTAATATAATTGTTGTATTATAATTAATAAATTTTGTACCATTTAAAAATCAATTATCTTTAAATGAAATCATACCAAAATTATAGTGAACACCTCTTACAAATTATAAATATATAATATTAATCGATTAGATTCAAATTGTAAATTTAATACGATCTAACCATAATAAACAGAAAATCGATTAACATTAAATAAAATGATATTGGATTAAACTGAAATTAAATCGGAAATCAATAATAATTTTAAATATAAACTTGGTTAACATATAGTTTATAAGGTGGTTATCACAACATCATTGACGAGGTTTCACAAAAATCGACCAAAACCCTAATTTTTAGTGTATAAAATTTATATTGAATTAATTTAAATTAATAAAAATGGAATTAATGAAATGGATAATTTCAGAAATTTTAAGATGTATTTTGAATGCTTTTTCGATTATGTATATGTTTCCCTCTCTAATGATGCTCTTTTCTCTTTCTTTCTCTCCACCCCACTAGAGTTCGTTGAAGAATTTGAAAATTTTAGTTTGTTCACTTCCATAAAAAGAAAAAATCTTTAATGGCGTTCACTTTGTTTTTATGATGATGATGTCTAAGTTGACTATGGAAATTTTGCCCGTTAAAATGTTTCGTGTTATATTCACCACTGCATATTCTCACTTCTCTTGGATAATGATTAGGGACGGATTCTTCAATCCCTAAATCGTTAATTTCTAGTAGTGTTTATATCTCATTGAAATATCTCATCTTTACTTATCTCAACTCGCAGAATGACAAAACATCATGAAATGAGGAAGATTGAAATGAAAGAATGCAGGTATCATGTAATGCTGAAAGAAAAGATATTGTCAAGTTGGAAAAAATATTCCAGTAAAGATAATTTCAACTTATCATTTGCAAGTGAAAACAGAGAACCTGAAGAACATAGACTTTTGTAAGGAATCCAATAATGAAATCTAAACACTAAACCCAACAAATTATTTGAGTAAACAAAAAACTCTAACATACCAGAAAACTGCAGCACATTCCAAAAGCAAAGCAATTAGACAAATGGAATATGTGATTATAATGGTTCAATGTTGGGTTCTGTCATTCTCCATTCAAATATACCATTTTCGAAATCCTATTTCTCATGGAAATTCTTCCCCAAACCAAAAGCATTTAAAGCACAATGTGTAACCAAAAACCACGTTCTTTCAATTTTTTATCGCGATCAATCTCATAAATTGAAACATTAAAACTTACATAAGGTTAATCCGCTAAGAGATTGTCTCTTTTCAAGGGTAGTATGCAGTCAACGTGAATCCACTACCAACGATTTCACCTGTGTATTCATATGAAAAAACCGAATTTGAAATGCGATAAAAAATCTAGCGTTCCAAGCTTGGCTAGGCACCTCTATAGCTCTATTCAGAGAGCGTAGAGAGGTTGGAACCTCTTTTCCTTCTACCGTTTTCACCTCTATGAACTTCTGATTTGGAAGCTATAACCTGATCTCGGTTGCGAGTTTGTCTTCTAAAATGCGATAGAAAAACCTAGCGCTCGATCTTTAGGTTTGCCAATAATTTTTTTGTTATTTATGTAGTTTGGGTTGCCTTTGATTGTCGATCGCTCGATTTTTTGGTCGTCATCAGTTGTTTGTTGTTTGACTTATGGCTTGTTATCTGTTCCCGGTCGCACAATTTTCGGTTCGATTCTTGGGTATCCATATGATGCCCTTGTCCTCTTGCAAATTAGGGGGACCTATAGCAAAATCGATAAACACTACAAAATGGAGATGTGGGGATGAAATCGAAGAGATAAATGCATGAAAAATTGGGGAATTAATTGAAGGAGCATAACAAAGTGGAGATTGAGGATGAAATGGAAGACATAGATGCATTAAAGGAGATCTAAAAGAAGAATAATAGGAAAAGAAAACAACGTTCGTAGAAACTGAAGCACCATTCTTATGAAAAATTTATGAACAAAGAGATAGTGGCTACTCATGAAAAATTTAAAAGATATGTGCGAGAAAATGAACAGGGAAAGAAAAAACACTCAAACAATTAGTAATAATAAGAAAACCGAATCATTTAAAAAATTTGTCGTCGTGGCTTCATAAAAAATCTCCAAATTATTCAAATTATATATATATATATAATTTCTCTTAATTCAAGTTATATATATATGACTTCTTTTAAAATAATTATAAATGAATTAATTAACAAATTATATATATATATTACAATTAATAAAATTAATATAATTTTTATATTATAATTAATAAATTTTGCACCATTTAAAAATCGATTATCTTTAAGTCAAATCATACCAAAATTATAGTGAACACTTGTTACAAATTATAAATATATAATATTAATCGATTAAATTTAAATTGTAAATTTAATACGACCTACCCATAATAAGTAGAAAATCGATTAACATTAAATAAAATGATATAGGATCAAACCGAAATTAAATCAGAAATCGATAATAATTTTAAATATAAACTCGATTAACATATTATTTGTAAGGTGGTTGCCACATCATCGTTGTTGTGGCTTCAAAAAAATTGAACAAAAACCTAATTTTTAATGTATAAAATTTATATTGAATTAATTTAAATTAATAAAAATTGAATTAATGATTGGACTGCCAGCCACGTCAATCACTTACGTGGCTTCACTAGAATTGAGAAAAAATCCAACTTTTAACGTATAAGATTTATAATATATCATATTAATTTACTTTTTAGATTATATTAGATAACAGGTTGATAATGTTAAAATGTTAGAATGATGCATAACAAGGATAAAGTTATTTGTGATAATTTATTATAAATGTTATTTAAAAATATTTTCTAAAATAATTGATTTATACACATGGAATATATTTTTTTAAAAGTATGTGTAAACACCAATTATTATAAAATTATATAATATAATTTACGGGCAAACACATATTTTCCCCTATTACTTTGTTTATTTCTCTTTCATGTTTTTCCATTATCTTATTCCCCTCTTATGTTTTGGCCCTTATCATAGTCCTCCCTCATCTATTTTCAATTCTATCTGTAACCCCACTGTTTAAACTCCGTTAATTCTTCTAATTTTGACAAGATTTAGATTCAATTTTAACTTGAGTTAGTTTTAATTTTGACTTAGTTTAGACCCTATTTTGACCATAATTTAAGTAAAATTTTGACACGATTTAGACTCAATTTTTATCAGAATTTGGGTCAAATTTTGACCCGGAATAGGCTAAATTTTGACCATAATATGGATCCAATTTTGATTTTTATCCATTTAAAATTCGAATCAATATGAAATTCAACAAAATTAAATCAAAATTTAAACAAAACCGATTCTTCTCGGTTTGTTCGATTTTGACCCGAAATTGGTATTATTTGACT
This sequence comes from Gynandropsis gynandra, assembly GCA_036759665.1. Classification (NCBI taxonomy): domain Eukaryota; kingdom Viridiplantae; phylum Streptophyta; class Magnoliopsida; order Brassicales; family Cleomaceae; genus Gynandropsis; species Gynandropsis gynandra. The sequence goes on from CM071865.1 coordinate 31,123,420, forward strand.
CAAAATTGGTGCAATTTTAACCCAATTTCGATGTAACTTTGAGTGGTTTGGATTTTAATCAAGTTAAAATCAAAATCAGATCAAAATTCAGTGCAATTTTGACTCGAATTCGGTGCAATTTTTATCTATTTTTTTTATTTTTACTCAATTAGAAATCGAATCACTCAGAATTACACCAAAGTTCGAGTCAAAATTGGACCAAAAATTTGAGTCGAAATCGAATAAATGGATGCTAATTTGTTTTGGTTTAAATCTCGGTTTAGTTCGGTTCAAATTTCATATTGATTTGAATTTTAATCGGGTGAAAACAAAATTGGTTGCAATTTTTTATTGCGATTTCGATGTAATTTTTATCCGATTTTGATTTTCACTCAATTAAAACTCGAATCACTCAAAACTGCACTGAAGTTATCTTAAAATTGCACCATTTTAAGTTAAATTAAACCAAATTCGGGTTAAAATCGAACAAACGAATTTTTTTTTGTTTAAACGTTGGTTTAGTTCAGTTGAAATTTCATATTGTTTGGAATTTTAATCGGGTGAAAATCAAATTTGTATGCTATTTTTATTGTTATTTCGGTGCAATCTTGATCTGATTTTGATTTTCCCTTGGTTAAAACTTAAATCGCTTAAAATTTCACTGAAATTGTCTCAAAATTGTATCCAATTCGAGTCGAAATTGGACCAAATTCATGTCAAAATTAAAACCGATAAGAATCTGATTTTGTTTAAATTAATTTTTAGTATGGTTAAAATTTCATATTGATTCGAATATTAATCGGGTGAAAACTAAAATTGGATCCAATTCTGGTTAAAATTGAGCATAAATCAGATCAAAATTGGACACAAATTCTCATCAAAATTTAGCATAAACCAGGTTAAAATTGGACCTAAAATTCCGGTTAAAATTTAGTCTAAACCTAGTCAAAATTGGACCCAAATTCTGGTCAATATTCAGTCTAAACCGGATCAAAATTGAGCATAAATTGGGTCAAAATTACACCTAAGTCGAATCAAAATTGAATCTAAATCAGATAAATATTAACTCTAGGACGTGTCGAAATTGGAATATTTAACAAAAATTTAAATGGATGAGATATAAGAAGAATAGTTAAACATGAATGGTAAATAGGAGTATGACCAAAACATGTGGTAGAATAAGTTGAATGCCAAATATGAGTGGTAAATAGCCAAAATAAACAAACTTGATTGGATGGGAAAATAGTAGTTTGTCCTATAATTTATTTCACGATTGTATTGTGGTTTAAATGTTAAATTGAAGTTTATGCAATGTTCCAAGTTTATGTTACATAATTTATATTACATTCTTACAATATTCATCACAATTTGCTAAAATCTTCTCAATGATCAGAAGCATCACCGTTCTCCTCTGCCTTCTTCTTCTCTTCCTCGGCTTTCTTCATCTGTTTCTTCTTCTCTTCTCTCTCAGTTTTCTTCTTCTCTTCTTCTTCAACCATCTCTCTTGCCTTCAACTTTGCCTCCTCCAAAGCCAATACCAAACGCTTAAGGGAAGTCTTTTCATCTTCTTCCTCAGATTTTGGCATCAAATTCTCAGCCACATCTGCAGGAGACATGTCAGTTTCCTCGAGAAGAAGCTTGATTTGTTCATACATATCGTGTGATTCGATCTGCAGGTAATTCTTAGCTAACACCTTGAATGCTTCGTATCGACAATACGACATTTCTATGTGATTATCCATTCTTCCTCTGCGTATCAATGCCGGGTCAAGCTTATCTACAAAATTTGTTGTAAACACTATGATCTTTTCACCACTACAAGCTGACCATAACCCATCAATGGCGTTCAATAAGCCTGATAAGGTAACTTTACTATGTTTCTCTACTTCTCCTTTCTTCACCTTCTTCTCTTTCTCTTCTTTTTCTTCTTCTTCATCTTCATGAGCTTTCTTTTTCCTCTGACCAGTAAGTTCAAGCGAACAATCGATATCTTCGATCATGATGATTGACTTGCTCGTTGTGTCAAGCAATACCCTCTTCAGTTCTGAATTGTCCTTCACCGTAGTCAACTCAAGATCATATACATCATAGTCCAAGAAATTAGCCATGGCTGCAATCATGGTGGATTTCCCGGTCCCAGGTGGTCCATGGAGGAGATAACCTCTCTTCCATGGCTTCCCAACCCTCTTGTAATACTCTTTTCCTCTACTGAATTTAATCAGATCCTTCTTTATCTCTTCTTTCTTCACTGGATCCATGGCTAATGTATCAAACGTTGCAGGATGCTCAAAAGGCACACTGCTCCACTTCCCTTCCCGCCATGACCACCAATCTTGGCTCGAATTGTTCGTGAAGAGTTTCCTCTCTCTATTTCTAACCTCAATCGCTTTCCCTTCTCTCAAAACATGTTCGACGTAACTCTCAGTGATCATTTCCCTATGATTCCTATGAAAAGTAAGCGTAAAGTACCTTTTTTCATCTGAAGAACGTCCAAAACGAGACTCAGTTTGTCTCAATCTTAAGTTTGAAGTCCACTTAACCTTCACGCCATTGAACATTTCTTCGATTTCTTCATAGTCGTCGATACTAAGAACGACAGATTTATCGCTTTTAGACTCATTGGCCTTCAGTCTCTTGGCACGAGCCGTGGCGTTCGCACTGAGGTAGTTCCTAATCGCGACGTAAGCACCGCTCCTCTTGAGATGTTTATCATTGTACTCATGGAACGTGATGTGAACGTTAGGCGAAACCCAACCAATGGCTTTGTGAACATACTTTTCAATGTAAACTCGGAGATGGGGAGGGAAGTACTGTCTGTACATTGCCCATAATAAGATGAAGTTGCTCACTCCCATGGCTGAGAAGCTCCATAGTACTTGTAACATACTTGCTTGAGTCCCAAAAAAAAAACTATTTGATTTTTTTCCTTGGGGTATAAGGAAAGATTGTAGGTTTCTCTTGTTGTGCTGATCGCCTCTCTCACACACACTCTTATTTATACACTGGAGATGTTTAAAAGTCTCTGAGCACATCTCCTAGAAATTTCCTATCTCGGAGAAAGTAATAAATATAAAATTGGTAATATGATAAAATTGGTGGACGTTTGTTTCCCTAAGATAATGTTTTTTTATTTGTTAGATTTAATTATGTTAATGATTAAATTTAATTAGAAAGATAATGTTTTGAATATATTTTAAATTTTATGATCATATTATAAATTTTCAGTTTTGGTTTATAGAAATAAACCTTGGTACAATTTTAACACCATATAAAAATTATATTTATTTCAAGGGCTTTTTCAACGGGCGGAATATCAGAAATACCCTCAAAGGGCTAAATCACTTCAAAAATACTCTTCCCCAAAATAATTATTAAATCCGAAAAATAAAAACTGAGGAAAAGATAAATTTGCCCTTAACGTTCGAACGTGGAAAAATGGGCAGTTTTTCGACGTGAAAAACTGCCGAAAACGAGAAAGTCGAACAGTTTTTCGCCGTGAAACCTGTTTAAAAGTTGATAGCAAGAAAGAAATAAGTGATTTCGAACTTGAGAGGGAACGATTTGAAGTTGGCGAACGATTTGAAGTTGGCGAGAAGGAAACTGCCGAAGAGAGCACGAAGAGAGCACGAGTCAATCTTCAATGGCGTCAATAAGTGTAAGTAGTTCGATTTCTAGGGTTTTGCAAGCTTTCGAGTCACAAAATGGTTTATTGATTTGAAATGGGTGTCAGTGTCAGTGAGTCGGTTAGGTCGCAAGGGTCGCAAGGGTCGCAGGAGTTGCATGAACATCTTCGACTCCGTGAGTCGGTTGAGTAGCAAGGGTCGCAGTAGTTTCATGACCATCTTAGACTCAGTTTATTGATTTGAAACGGGTGAGTGTCAGTGTCAGTGAGTCGGTTAGGTCGCAATGGTCGTTTGAGTGTCGCGGAGTGTCTGAGGGTCGTTTGAGTCGCATGGGTCGCACACGGCGGTTGAGGGTCGCACGGGTCGGTTGCGTCGCATGGGTCGGTTGAGTCGCATGGGTCGCTTAGGTCGGTAGAAGTATAATGTATTCGTAATTGGTCATTTTGCAGGAAAAAGGGACTAAGAGGAAGGAGTGCGTGAGTGATGCTGATGCTGATGCTGCAGTCCCTCTGACACTGGAGAAGAAATTAATAGGGGAAATAAGGAAGTCGGAGAAGAGAATCATCAACGCCGTAAGAGACCTTCTAAGGGATGTCGGGATTCATGTGCCTAATCCAAAATCAAAGGCTGCCGAGAAAGTTGCGATCACCGAAACCCAATCTTCCGACACTGTTGGTGATTTTGCTTTTGAATTCCTTCGACGTCCAAATCCAGTGTCAAGAAACCTTGCTCCTGATGGAGTTCCACCAAGTAAGTAATATTTAGTGAAAAGGTCATTTGAGTGTCAATTTCCATCGAGACATATAAGTCGTAGGGTCGCATAAGCCGTAGGGTCGTTAGAGTCGTAGGGTCGCATAAGCCGCAGGGTCGTTAGAGTCGCATGGGTTTCATATGTCGCATGTGTCACTGGGTCGCTAAAGTCAAATGGTCGCATGGGTCGCATAGGTCGCATTGGTCCCATTGGTCGCATAGGTCGCATTGGTCCCATTGGTCGCATAGGTCGCATTGGTCCCATTGGTCGCATAGGTCGCATTGGTCCCATTGGTCGCCATATGTTTAATGAGGTAAATTTTATGCAGGTGCTGGACCTTTATCGAAGGAGTCTGCGCCATATGTTGAACCTCCACCGACGAAAAGAGCAAGAAAAATTCAAGAACCCGAAAAAACGGTGGTTCAAGAACCTGAGGAGTTTGTGTGGAATCCCAGAGGATTAGTAAAGGGCTTGATAACCCGATTTCCTTCGTTCACTGATGCTAGCGGTGAAAAGTTGACTAAGCTATATTGGTTCCTGAAGGCACCTCGACATGAGCGATGGTGGATATCTGAGCTAGATATTCCCCGGGGGCCAAAGTTTTGGGAGATTATATTAAAGGCCAACGCATGGCTTGAAGATGAAGTAAGTTTTTTTAAACCCTTAGTCTCACGGAGTTTTGTGTCATATGCATTCCTGTGTGTTAATTTTTTTTTGCAGCAATTGGATGAGGCGTTGATGGAGCTGTCTTCTCGCTTGGCATCGGATCCCAGCGCGTATCAGAATTATTACGTTTGTCCTGTTGCTTTCATGCAGACGCTCTCGATGTGGACGTACGAGGATATGGAAACTTTGCCGGAAAAGCTTAGTCAGTTTTTGAACGCCAACCCACCAATTAGTGATTATGAAGGTTTTGTCTCGGTTCTAAACATTCCATCGATAAATAATCGATGGGTAGGATGTCATTGGGTAGCCATCAAAGCGGATTTCAAAACCCGATGCATCACGGTATACGACTGCAGGATGAGCCTTAAGGAAACACATATCGATCCGGTGATTGAGAGGATAAGAAAAGCTGTCCCCAAGATGCTCATTCTCGGAGGGTTTCCTTCTTTGGCTTCTGGAGAAGATGAATGGAGGTATGTATATTATGATGGTCTGCCACAGAACCAAAGCGGGAATGACTGTGGTGTTTTCTCCTATAAATTCGTAGAAGCCTCGTTATCAAAGGATATGGATATGTTTCTTCGTATTTGCGACGACAAGGTTACTTCCATGCGTGAGAAGATGGCGGCTGATATATATAGTAATGGAGAACGTATCTATGAACCCGAAGATGACTAAATTGATATATGGTACATTGTTTTTTTTGGACTGGTAGATGTGAACATTTGGTACATTTTTTTTAATATTTGGTACATTCTTTTTTCTATTATTTGGTACATTGTTTTTTTTATAATATTTGGTACATTGTTTTTTTTCTAATATTTGGTACAAGGGTCACAGAGCCTCATACGACCCTTGCGACCCATGCGACCCATTTGACCCTTGCGATCCATGCGACCCTTGCGACCCATGCGACCCATTTGACCCTTGCGATCCATGCGACCCTTGCGATCAATACATTCATTCATTCAAGACCTATATTAAAAGGTTCTTTAATGTGGTCAATGCATGCACCTTGGTTAAAACGGAGTTCATTTATTTTTCGTTGAATATGAGTTTATAAATAGAGGAGGAAAAACCGAAAAGCTACAACAATTTGTAGCACCAAATCATCTCTTGTGTTGTCATTAAGGTCCAATACACTGGTAGGTAGGGGACGTAAGGTGAATAGAGTTGAACATTGGAATAAACTTTTCAATAAACCTTCGATCGATTCCACATAATAGACGAAAGTTGTATGAAGCCAACACGACGAATTTTAACTCATGCTCAGGTAAATCACTTGAATTTGTTCGAAAGATTAAATTTTTATTATCTTAAGACGAGTTTTTTTTACTTAGTTTCTCTTGTTCAGGTTTATCATCTATTACGTAGAATCGATCGAAGGTTTATTGAAAAGTTTATTCCAATGTTCAACTCTCTTCACCTTACGTCTTTCCCCGTTACACCAAATGGTTACCGAGTGACGGAACTTGTTCAAGCATTCACGGGGAGTCGATTAGTATTCGTAAGAAAGTTTTACTCTTGATCATTTACATGAAAGATGCTTCATTTACTTTGATTTTACTTTGATTTTTCTCATCTCTTGTGTTGTAGCATTAAGGTCACATACAGTGGGATGGTAGGAGACGCAAGAAGGTCCAATACACTGGACCTTCTTGCGACTCCAACTATCCCAGTGTATTGGACCTTCATACGACCCTTGCGACCTATTATCCCCATGCGACCCTTGCGATCCATGCGGACCCTTGAACATTCTAGAATCAGTCAAACCAACTTAAATGCACGGGTAGTTTGAAGGTTATCTCGTTATTAGAAGTATCTTTATTATCTTTAAATGCACGGGTAGTTTGAAGGTTATCTCGTTATTAGAAGTATCTTTATTATCTTTAAATGCACGGGTAGTTTGAAGGTTATCTCGTTATTAGAAGTATCTTTATTATCTTTAAATGCACGGGTAGTTTGAAGGTTATCTCGTTATTAGAAGTATCTTTATTATCTTTAAATGCACGGGTAGTTTGAAGGTTATCTCGTTATTAGAAGTATCTTTATTATCTTTAAATGCACGGGTAGTTTGAAGGTTATCTCGTTATTAGAAGTATCTTTATTATCTTTAAATGCACGGGTAGTGTGAAGGTTATCTCGTTATTAGAAGTATAGTTTTGTGTCATATGCATTCCTGTGTGTTAATTTTTTTT
>CM071865.1:31134744-31152693 GCA_036759665.1 Gynandropsis gynandra
AGAGGGACAAGGGTCGCAGGGGTCCAAGGGTCGCAGAGGAACAAGGGTCGAAGAGGGACAAGGGTCGCAGGGGTCCAAGGGTCGCAGAGGAACAAGGGTCGCAGAGGGACAAGGGTCGCAGGGTCAAACTGGGTCGCTGGATCGAATTGGGTCGTAAAATCGTAGGGGTATTTTGGGAATATCAACATTTATACGGGTACTTTTGAAGTTAGAAATATTTTCTTTTTCGGAAAGGGTATTTTTGAAGTGTTTTAACCCTACGAGAATATTTTTGAAATTACCCTTTTCAACGTATACGAGAAATGACGTTATCTTTTTTGTCTATTCAGTCAGTATATAAGACAAGAGCATTAGGTTAAGAATCAACATGGCGTGAGCCATTTAAGTTTTTCTTTTCTTATAAAAATCGTTTCTTCTCAAAATTCTTCGTTTCTTTGACTCTTCAAATCACACACATTAGATAATATGTAATTTCTCTTTATTATAAAAACAATTAAAAATTTACGTATCATTTATTAATTTAACCTTAAATGAAAAAAGATAAGTTTGTTATTTATCAATTCTGTAAACAAACAATTTATTCTATGATTTATTTATTTTTTATACATTTAAAAAGTTGTATGGATTGACAGTATTATTGTAAATCATTATTGTAAACCATATTATGACGACGAATTTTCGCTATAGAAGTACGAATCGAACTGAAAATTATTTTATATTGTTACGTTTGTATTTTCTTGATTTCCATTTACAACTTATAACTATAAACGCTTGATTACAAATACATATTTTATGATCATGATTTTACCCGGAACTTATGAGAATCTTTATTTTTATTCTACAATTATATTAAAAGAAATAAAATCAAACAATCTATAAATACTATATATTCATGATTATAAGATGATAAAAAATTATTTTTTAGTTTTATGTGTAAAATTAAATCTTAAAAAACTGATGACATAAAAACATGAGAGAACTCATTTGTTTGTTTTCTAAATGATTCCTTGTGTAGGACAAAAAAACATAAATCTCATTCATACATACTGTACAATGATAACACAACACATATATACTGATTATTCGATTTTTCAGGTATATTATATCAATTATAAATTTAACGATATTATCAATTATTTTACACATAGAATATTTCACATTTTTATTTCCACGCCAACGAAGGTTATAACGTGTTTACATCACTTTTCTTTCGGCTGAATAAAAATATAAAATCCAATAACTCAATAATTAAACAAATGGAATAACGTGTATTAATTTGTTTGTATAACTGAATTATTAATCTTGTGGAATCCGGAAAGCACATCATTTAATTGAATATTGAGAAAAAATTGTACCCTTTCTGTCATATATATATATATGTAAGAAATAACAACAACAAAAAAACTGTTATTTCGTCCTTGTTCTATTATCTAATTAATTATACAATGACTTCGTTATTTTGTCGTTTTACGACAATTTCAAATTATTTTATTCTATAGAATTCAGAAAAAGTATATTGACATGAATAAATTTCGTAGAAAAAATATTAACAATGATAAAATAAGAAGAAAAAGACAGAGAGAGTCGTGACCTTTGCCATAATTATATAGCCATTTTGGTTAATGGATTTTGGGTTGACGACATTGAAAGAACGTCTAATTTTATATTAAAAGTTTAGTTTTTTGTTTAATTTTGGTGAAGTTATACGAGTGTTGATGTGGTAACTACATCAATATTAACATGGTTTTGTATAATTGTTTTCTAATTTTTTTAAATTTTAAACAATTTTTATTGGATAGTATTAGTAAGAATAAACTTAAATATTCTAGAGCTACAAAAATAGTTATTAAATCGTTAGTATTTTGAAATTTTTATTATACTATTAAATTTTTTAATATTGTAAATTTAACATTATAAATATTAGATTATTTTTTTATATTTTTTATATTGTACGTTTAACATGATGAATATTAGATCATTATTTATATTTATGATTATATATTTTAGATCGATATACTTTTTGGAAAAAAAAACTAAAAGTTTATTTTATAAATTTTGTAAAATAGGTTTTAAAATGAACTTGATCTATCTTTATTAAATTTCTTGATATAAGATTTTTCTAGAATGATATTTACAAACATATGCATTTGTTATTAATATTGTTAATAATAATATTAATTATATTTTATATTCAAGTGCATTAATTTCATGAAATATTTTTATTATAATTATATTTATTATTATAAAAAATAATTTCACGTGTTATCGACAGTAAATTATATCATTAAATTTGAGTTTTTTTATTTTAAACATTTTTATCGGATTGTATTAGTTAAAATTATATTCATAGTGTTATATTTTTTATATTGTAACTCTAACATTATGAATATTAGATAGATGTTTTTATTTATGATTAAATATCTTAAACATTTTAGATCAATATATACTTTTTCGAAAAGAAAAAAATCTAAAATTTTATTTTATAAATTTTATAAATTAGGTTTTAAAATGAATTTAACTCATCTTTATTAATTTTGATAGTTCTTTTAAAATGATATACAAAAAAATATGTAATCTATTATTATTATTATTATTATGATTATTAATTTCATTAATAAAACATATTTTATAATAAATAATTGTCAAAACAAACTAATTATCAAAGCAAACTTCAAATTCTCTCTCCCATTAACCAATGGAAAGCAAAATTTTCTAGATTCAATTGCATAAATAGAGAACAAAAGAACATAGATAGAAGATAATGTTCTATACTCTGAACATGATGTCTTAGACACCAAGGATCATCATGAAAATGAAATCGAAGTATTAAAAGTTTAGTTTTTGCTCAATTCTGTGAAACCATATCAGCGTTGATGTGAAAGCCGCAACAGTGTTGACATGGCTTTATATAATTGTTTTCTAATTCTTTTAGATTGAAACAATTTTTATTGGATAGTATTAGCGAGTATAAACTGAAACATTCTAGAATTACAAAGATAGTTATTAAACCGTTAGCACCTTGAATTTTTTATTATAGTATTAAAATTTTTTATACTATAACTTTAACATTATGAATATTAGATCATTATTTATATTTTTATATTGTATATTTAACATTATGAATATTAGATCAATATTTATATTTATGATTATATATTTTAGATCAATATACTTTTTGGAAAGAAAAAATCTAAAATTTTATTCTATAAATTATAAAATATGTTTTAAAATGAATCCGATCTATATTTATTAATTTTGTAGATATAAGATTTTTCTAAAATGATATTAAAAAACATGTGTATCTGTTATTAAAATAATTAATAATAATATTACTTTTTTTTTAAATTTTTAAATGCATTAATTTCATTAATAAAATGTTTTTTCTTATAATTATAACAATTATTATAAAAAATAATTTTACGTGTTATTGACAGTAAATTATATCATTACATTCGGGTTTTTTTTTAAACATTTTTACCAGATTGTATTAGTTGAAATTATAATTATAGTATTAAATTTTTATATCGTAACTCTAACATTTTGAATATTAGATCACTATTTTTATTTACGATTAAATATCTTAAACATTTTGATCAATATACTTTTTCAAAAAGAAAAAATTCTAAAATTTATTTTATAAATTTTATAAATTAGGTTTTAGAATGAATTTAACTCATTTTTGTTAATTTTGTTAATTCTTTTAGATATACAAAAACATATGTAATATGTTATTAATATTATTATTGTTATTATCAATTTTTAATACTTAATGCATTAATTTTATTAATAAAACATAATAATAATAATAATAATAATAATAATAATAATAATAATAATAATAATAATAATAATAATAATTATTATTATTATTATTATTATTATTATTATTATTATTATAATAATTAATTGTCAAAGCAAACTAATTGTCAAAGCAAATTTCAAATTCTCTCTCCCATCATTAACCAATGGAAAGCAAAAGTTTCTAGATTCAATTGCACAAAACAGAGAACAAAAAGTACATAGATTGAAGATAATGTCCTATACCATAAACATGATGTCTCAGACGCCAAGGATCATGACAATGAAACCCGAGTAGTCAATGACAAGATCCTGCGTCGAAACTGGTGCAGGTAAACATTGCTTCATCGATGATGGTTGATACTGTACAAGAGAAAATAAAGGTATTTGGTGAATTCTTAAGCACCGAAATACCTCAATTGGCATGTTTCTTCATGATAAGTTACCAAATATTTCCCATGAAAATCATCAAAAAGAAAAAATCTCAACTAAAGGCACTCATTCTAGCAAACACCTTTTGAGCATGTACCGATAATAAATCCACAATAATAATAACAACAACAAGTTCAATGGAATGAATAATTGAAACATATGTTTCATAACATAACAATAATTACTTGAAATCAAATATTGTTGTTGGTAGACACTGTTGGGGGACAAACCAAAGCATAGGTGTTGCTCCATTGGAAACAAGTTTGAATGTGAGGGAACATCCATCATTTGTCCATTTTCATGACAAAAATTTCTCCAACCTCCCCTACTGCAAGCGCACCATGACTCAAGGGCTCGAGATCTAACGACCACGCTCTTCAAATCGCTCTTCCTTGATTGTCCATCAACATTATCTTACATCTGCTACCAATAAGACCGTTCGACCTCGCAAACCCTATCACAAGGTTTTGCACCATCACCCAAGTTACATCAGTAAAAATGATTAAAAATCGAATAAATGATGCATGATGAATTGATTTGAGTTCACTTACCAATGCATCTACGACCAAATTAGAATGTGTGGTTGTTGTTTAAAAATATGGCTGATCAGAAGAAGATGACCTTGCTTCTGCGTTTGACGATGGTGATTATGAATATTGCAAATTACATAAATCGTCTCCGAAACCAGTGACGTGAAAAACCATGTCACCTTCGTGACGAAAAACTAAAAAAATCCCCAATTCGAAAATCATGGTCCTTCGAAAAAGCTTTCCATCCATCCGTGAATCTGGGGCCGTCTAGCTTGACTTCTCATGATTTGTAATCCATATCTGATTTAAGAGTTATCGTGTTGTTATTCTTCGTTTTCTCTTTGATATGCTCATCGAAGAACTTCCTAGGAATGTCATGCAACAAAAATAAAAAAGAAATCAGTCTTACATACTCTATATGTAACAGAGAGAGAGAGAGAGAGAGAGAGAGAGAGAGATGAAGGAGATTACAAGGTAGTGCTCAAGATAGCTAGGAAGAATCACTTGGATGAAATGTGGGGTTTGAGACATTTTCGATAGATAATTTTTCACAGGTTTTTTATAGACGGAGATGAAGATGGAAGATGATGAGAGTTAGAGCGATATATGGATGAAAAATGATGACAGTTAGAGAGAGAGTGTGTCGTATTCAAAAAATTAAAAGGTTCGAATTCGAAAATACAGGAGTATGACATCAAAGCGACGGAACAATACAAAGTGTTGTATTGTACAATCTGTGACGAACTTTGACCACACGTTATATTTTTTGAAATGTTGGGGAAAATTTCGGCGGGAATGACAGGCCACACATGTTCTCAAAAAACGGTCACAAAGGTTACAAATTACGTTGGACGTTTCCAAGACCACTTTACCGCAAGTATACGGTTCATGTAGTAAAAGGGTCGAACTCTGGGGACTAGTCAGTGTTAGAACTAAGATGTCACGAGAAGAAAATCGATCAATAGATGAATAATGAACTAGAAAATAAAGGTAAGTAAAGGTAATGAAGCTAGACTTGGCAATACGGAGTATCATGGGTTTCGGGAATACCGGAACATGCAATGGATGTTTCTATAGATCATGAGATCGGATTGTATCAATCGATGGGGAACTAATATCTAATCCTCTACCTAGGAAATCAACATCACTCATCTTTCGATGTAGCACGGAACGTCTAGATGCATTAAGAACAATAGGGAACTCTACCTCTAATGCTAGAAATGACTCTTCCAAGCCAAAATCATCTACTTAGGGAATCAACGTCACTCATATTCCTATGTAGCGCGGAACGTCTAGATGCATGAAGAACGATAGGGAATTCTACCTCTAATTTCGGATGGGAACTCGACCTCTATAAACGAAGATGACTCTTCCAAGCCTAAATCCTCTATCTAAGATATAAACGTACTCACCTTCCGATGCAGTAAATCTACACTTAGATGCATGACGAACAATGGGAATTCTACCTCGATTATTACCGTTCCTAAATAGATTAACCGATCGATCAGATTATCATTAATCTAATTCATTCGAAGGTTGATTCACGAGACTCAAGCCTGACTCTTCCAAGCCCAAACGAGTCTCTAATCTCCCTCAAGTGTGCCTCATCTCAGTAGAATAGATCTAGTCTTATTCAAGCATGAAATCAACAACGTATGAAGGCATTACGCACATATGCATAACCTATCGAACCATTCAATTGAACAAAACCGAAATCGAGCATTAAAGAATCAAACTATCCATTACAATGGAATCCCTAACCCATGACAACAGATCTACTCAGAATACATAACAAAACAAACAAAAACGAAGTAGATGTTCATCTCCCCTATCATCCCGAGCGTTGGCTTCGGATGAATCCTTTGGGTGGCCAAAGTCTTAAACCGTGTTTTCCCCTCTTCTTCGTGTGTCTCTGGGTGTCTCTTTTGGTCTGTGCTTTGTCCCTTTGCCCTAGATCGCTTATTTCCTCTTTAATTGCCCGTTCAAACACTCAAACTAGGTAGTTCCGAGAATGGCGGCCCGCACGGGTACAACTTCCACCCGGTCGTCCAGAAGCCAGCCCGAGCGTGTAGCACATCAAGCCCGAGCGGGCAAGGTCACCCGACCGTGTGGTCTACCAGCCCGAGTCGTGTTGCTGTTTCGGGTATTTGCAGTCCTATATGCAGCCCGAGCGGGTCCCTTACACAGCCCAAGCGGGCACGGCTACACGACCATGTTCTAGTATACCCGGGTCGTGTGAAGTTTGCTGGATAGTCTGCGTAACCTTAGCCCGAGCGGGCCTCTTCCATGCTCGAGCGTGTAGTCTTTACTTGCTGTTTCCGCTCCTTTCGCTCGATGCTTGAGTGTTCCATTTGGATCCGTGGCCGTGCACATGTTGTATCTTGTCACTTAATCACGTTTTCGGGGTGGATTTGCCGTAATCACTCGTGTTTTCCTTCATGTTTTTGTTTCCTACACAAAACACGAAATGATAGATGAAATCCTCGAATAAACTCAATAAGTCGGTAAAGTCCAAGAAATCTAATCAAAACTAAACCTAAGAATCATGAAAATACTATGATGGATTACATGTTATCACGCTTAAATTATGCTTTTGATACATTTAGAAACGTAAATCATGTTAATTCGGATACTTTACAATGCCAATTAATAGCCAAAACAGATTTTTTCCCATGTGTCAAAATAAGTGATACATGCCTATGGGTGGGAGCTCTGGATGCGTACGGACAATCCGTCAATCTCGAACACTCGAGTATGATTCAGGGTGTCATGGTTGATTTTTTTTACTTGTCTAAGGGTACTCTTTAAGAAAATCATCCGTTGACGGTGGTTGATGGTCGAGGATCCCTTGACTGGCTTAAAGGCACTCTTCAAGGTTCGTTCCGATGAAGGTAGAGGATGGAGGTTGATGGATAAAGTGGAGGTGTTTTGGGGTGGAGCGATAGACACAACAAGAGGTGCAGAAGCTTCTTGATATAGTCGATAATGGCTTCAATTGTTTCCGGAACAAGTTGAAGTCACTGTGTTCTTGGCACTGCTCAATAATACAAAAAAAGGTTTATTAATTCAAATTTTAGTCTGCTTAGAGTCCTTTATATAGGAAAGACTCCATATCCAAACAAAGAAATTACATAAATAAACGATTACGAATTTATCTACTTGCCGTTTAGGAATATTTCCCAATCATTGAGAATCTTATGTGGAGAAAAGTAGATCATCCGGTGGGATATGATCGGTTTGGGAAGATATTCTAACCATTTGAGATCTTTGGAATAGGAAAGTAGAGGATTTGGTGGAATAAAATCATATTTGGGGGAGATTTTCCTAGTCGTGAAATAAATATGAGATATTTATTTCCCGACTGTTCTTATTCGTGTCACTTAAGCCCCTTGGTTTTAAAGGTGTGGATCGCGGCCCAATTCAATGTAGAAAACCGACATAGGTTTTCCTTGAGTTGGGATAAAACCGTTGGATGTCATTGGTGGAGGAAAATACAAGACTTGAAGGGATATTGATATCCTTGGGCGTCTTCCTATCCGTTGGATGTGATAAGGTAAGATCTTTATATTTCATCCTTCCAAATCCATATGGTATGAGCCCTTCGGTATTTCCTCATGATTTTCTCGTGACTCCCATGTTTCCTTTACTACCCTTGAACGCTTGTTCCATGAGGTTATGATCTGGCCATGTGCAAGTAGGTCTCGAGAAAGTTTTCTCCATTTTGTCCCTCGGTTTAACACCTCGTTGATGTGACCCTCTTTTTATGCGGTGGCGCTACCAAGGACCTCATCCTTCCCTCCCTATTACAATTGATTCGTCCTCGAATTGTATCCAGTTGGTTGTCCATGGTGGTAAGAAATTTGATTGACCTACTTTAGCCTTTGGTACGAGTCATCTCTTATTGGTACTTGCTTCGAACTCCTCATCTTGGTGCCGATGACCTCATCATTCCCTCTTTGTTGCAAGCGATTTGTCCTCGAATTGTAACCATCAAGTAGTCCAAGTGGTTGGCATTTTTGTTGGTACGCTCTAGACTATGGAATGGATCATCTCCTTTTGGTGCTTGCTTTAGACTCCTTCTTTCGGGGAACCCATGTTGTATCAGGTGCAACCGTACCTAATCTCTTTCCTTGCTCTCAAACCTATCTCCAAAGATGAAGTCTATAGGTGATTTTTCTGTCCTTACAAACCTTAAAGCCTTTTCTTTTATCAAGCATTGAGTGTGGACAAGTGTTTTCCATTGCGTCTTTTCGTCTGGTTCCACAAATGTATTTAGAACTTGGTTAGTAACAAAGAGCTCCCCATTCTCAGCGTACATGATTTCTTCGTTGAGGGTTTCTTCTTCAACTCCAAACATTGGTTTGTATTCTCTTCAGTCCTTTATGAGCATGTTTTGTGGACATTCATGAGCCATATATCCTTGTTCGTCATTCTTTTTCTCGGTCATTCTCTCTGATGCCATACCCATATAGGGGTCCCATTTCCCTTCTTTGATCTTTTAGAATTTTGGGTCGTGGTATGAACTCAAAGTATTTGTTCGGCTGGTCGTGGCTTGCTTATTCTTTATCTGTTGTTTGAATTGGATTGACAAATCCAAAATATCTTACAAATAATGGTAGCTTTATCTTTGTACCTGATAACACGTAGTGTGTATCAGTTTTAGGCTAGGCATTTGCATCATTTTCGCATAGATTATATAACACGAGTTACAAATCCGACATGAACATTCTTTATATACTCCCTTTTTATTGATTTTCAAGTTTTAAGGCGACAAGGCCTAACTGGGCTTTAGAATGCAAATTCTTGGACTCAACTGCACATATTGGAAGCTACAAATCACTCGGAGCAATTTCAGACCATGGAACCAAAGGAAACACTGATCATAGGCCTCGACAGAGTTTTAGCCCGCTCGGGTGAAACCTTTACCCGCTCGTGCTGAGTGAGAAACACGAACCCGGGCACGCTCTATTCTTAGCCCGCTCGAGCTGAAGTTACGCAGAAAGTTTCTGAAAAATTCACACAAATCGGGCTGGAAGAGAACCCGATCGGGTAGGTCAATCACATTGATACATGTTCGGGCGGACACCTTAACCCGCTCGGGTTGAGTAATACCCGATCGGGTAGAGCACTAGCCCACGCAGGTCGTCTTTCTCGCAACAACCTGTTTTAAGTGTTTGAACGGGAAAAAGAGAGAGGGAGATAGATTCCAGGAACTGGAGGCCGACGACTAGGGCAAGGAAAGGACTGAAATTCATCAGGAAAGACTCAGGAGAAGCTGGAGAAGGAGAGAAACATCAATCCGGACGTCGGTAACAAGATAGGGAAGATCGAGGAATCGTATTTCTTATTCTTTATCATGTCTAGGGTTATTTTCTCTTGTTTGACAGTAAAAGCTATGAGTGAGTAGATTTCCAACTATGGGTTAGGGATATCGGATTTGTAATGGATGTTTGGATTATGCGTTAATGCTTAGATTTATCGAAACTTTCTTCATATTCAGTTTTACAATCAACATCGTAAACGTTTTATACTAGTGTTGCCCGCTCAGTAACCTAGGAATTCATGTTTAGCTAGAAGGTTAAATTATGAATCTTGAACTGTTGATTGTAGATTAAGTTTGATTAATGAGAATCTGACCGGTCGGTTAATCGACTTAGGAATTAGGATTGTGCGCTTAACGC
Organism: Gynandropsis gynandra; assembly: GCA_036759665.1. Taxonomy (NCBI): domain Eukaryota; kingdom Viridiplantae; phylum Streptophyta; class Magnoliopsida; order Brassicales; family Cleomaceae; genus Gynandropsis; species Gynandropsis gynandra. Next base: position 31,145,186 of record CM071865.1, read on the forward strand.
TACCTAATCATGAGTTAATCGCTGCTGGAAGATAGGATTGCTCGTAATTATGGTTAGGAGGTTTAGGTTCGGCAGAATCATTCTTTAGTTCAGAGCATGAATTCCTTGTTGTCAAGATAGTTCAATAGGTTTATGATCCTTTGTTTGTTACATCCTTGCAAATCCCGGTAACCCGAAGCCCATAGTGCTCTTAATTGTCAAGTCTTCCGCATCTTTCCATCGCTGTCACGATTTACCTTAGTGTTTTAGGGATTCATATCACACCACCAACCATTCAACCCGTCTTAGTTTAGTCGTATTCTTAGCTTAGGTTGCATTAGTCCGCAGAGTTCGACCCTTTTATTACACCGATCCGTACTCTTGCGATAAGTGGATATTAGGCATTTATATAGCTTGATATTTCCCACATCAGTACCTCTCTAGCAATCCGTTCATTTAAACCATCCAGAAATTGAGCCATAACAGATTCTTCATCTTCATCAATTTCCAACCTACTTCGAAGATGCTCAAATTCTTCAAAGTATTCTTCGACAATTCGACTTTCTTAGGTTAATTTTTGACATAGGCTTTCCAAATCTCTATAGAAGTGAGCTGGTACATACCTCCTTCGCATGAGGGTTTTCATTTCCTTCCACATAGCGACTTGTTCAAGACGTGTACGACATCTAACGCTTAGCTCACGATCCCACCAAGTAAGAGCATCGTTTGTGAGTTATGTTGCTGTGTATTGTACCTTTTTGCGCTCCGTGTAGATGTAACATTCAATAATATGGTTCATTTGCCTTTCCCAATCGAGATAAGCATCTAGGTCAATACGTCCAACAAAAATAGGTAGTTTCAACTTAAAAGTGTTGTCATCGTGTTCATGTCGTTGTCTCTGAAGTGGATCCTCGTCTGATTTTCATCCTCGCATATAATGTGGCGATCTCTTGGTTCTCTGGGCCAATTTTCGTCCTTATCCTCAAGATCATGTCCAGGTAGTGCTTGACGTTCTCGTCGTCTAAGTTAAGGATTTGATGGTTCTACTTCTGCAAGGTGATTCATTCTAGACTCCATTTGTTGGAGCATTTGCATAATCGCGATGAGTTTGTTGTTGCATTGAGAATTGTCTCCTTGCTCCGCCATATGCTTTTGTAACAATTTTTTTTCTTCTTTTTTTCTTCTTTTTTCTTTTTCTTACGATAGAAACGTACCTTTGGTCCTTGAACCGGGCTCTGATACCAAATGATATACGCCTCAAGGTGGGCGCTCGGGATGCGTACGGAGAATCCGTCAATCTCGAACACTCGATTAGGATTCGGGGTGTCACGGTTGATTTTTTGACGGACCTAAGACCACTCTTCAAGAAATTCATCCGTCGATGGCGGTTGATGGTGGACTTTGGTGAAGGATCCCTTGACCGGCCTAAGGGCACTCTTCAAGGTTCGTTTCGAAAAAGGTGGAGGATGGAGGTTGATGGATAAAGTGGAGGTGTTTGGGGGTGGAGCGATAGACACCACAAGAGGTGTGGAAGCCTCTTGATACAATTGGTAACTGTCTCAATTGTTTCCAGAAAAAGTTGAAGTATCTGTGTTCTTGGAACTGCTGAAAATACGTAAAAAAGGTTTTTTACTTGAAATTTTAGTCTACTGATACTGCGTTCAAGTTAAATAAAATTAACCTAAACTACTCGTAAATGCAAGGCATGTGCGTAGTACTCTAGGTGTCGATCCCAAAGGGACTATGCAACACCAATTAAACTCAAACAAACAAATTAAACTTGCTACGAACAAATATGATTTTGAGATCAAATAACTAAAAATAATAAACTAACGAGTTTTCAGCAATGAAACAAACGTTCTAGGATATAGGTTCACTACAACGCTTTCCAGAACCAACAATCAATCTAATCATGCATTCCCGATCAATACATCTAAGGTGGATGATCCGAATATGATTTCTACCATCTTTCAAGGCATAAAAACGTGATCTAGTCAATTTACCCCCTACTTTTATGGCTGATACCTTGACCTAAACCCATCAAGTTCTGTGATTCATCCGATTAATCCTCAACCGTTACTACTCTACTTTCGTGACCTAGTCTCGATTGTTCTAAGCCTGAATATCCGAGATTAGAACTTTCCTTTAGGTCCTTCTGATAAGTCCCTAAAACATGCATCTTCTTGGCTTTCGCAAATACACAATATTCAAATACTCAGACAAAGAATAGATAAACCAAAATAGGGAATTGCATTCGTAAATCAATCAAAAGAGGTTCCGGGATTGCCATGGGCTAATCCCTTCTCCTAGAACCAAACTACTACTCAGATATGAGTTCGAAACAAAGCATCGTGACAAGAATCCAAGTTAAAGCTCACCGAAACTGAACTCTCTTTTTCCTAGAGGTTGGTTTCCTCTTCTCTCCCCATCAGCTTGCATGGGTTTCCTTTTCTCCCCTCTTTTCCTTTTCGACCGGATTTCTTTTTCTCCCTTCTTTCTTTTTGTCAGGCACGCACCCCGCACGAGCTAAGTGGCAACCCCGCACGTGCTTCTTTTGGCTTGATGATCCGCATGGACTTGGAAGCACCCCAAGTCGTGAAGATTTTGTTGGATGGTGTAGCCTGCGCGGGCTAAGGGGACTACCCCGTGAGGGTTCATGTCCTTTCATGGGGTATAGTCGTGTTTGCTCATTTCTTGTCCGTTTCTCATCCTATTTGCTCCATTTCGATCTTCGACACTCGTACTTCGTCCGTGTATGTTCTTTAGCTCTGAAATGAACCACATACGCTAAAAAACCTGTAGGAACATGTGAATAAGAAACAAGTAAAACGAATACAAAATCACAAGTAAATATCTAAATTATGATCATGAACATCTCTAAAATCTTGCGAGAAACGTGTACGAAAACGATATGATTAAAATCCCTCGGACTTGAATGTTTGCTTGTCCCTAAACAAACGTAAGCGTGGAACACATGGAGATACAAAAATGAGAATTTCCCTTTCTCATAGAGACATCGCCAAAGCGGACCTGGTCGATATACTAGTAAGTTGTGAGAAAATCGGGTGTATTACTTTTTAGTCTTCATCCTAGGTTCACCATGGCTACTCACTGGAAAGCAAAACAAAGGCAAACCAAGCAAGTAACTGCAACTCTCTCCACCAAATAACACTTCAGACAAGTGCTAAACATAGAATAAAAGATGATTCTTGTTACGTTTATGAGCTTCTTTGTTTCTTTATTCTCTTTTTCTTCTTTTTCTTCTTTTTTATATTGCAAACACACTAAGTTTCTAGGACGTCATTCAATAGAGCAGCGGAGTAGATGACATTTTTTATTGTGCCATGCCCTTAGGACGTAGAAAGATGATCTCCAACCCACCACTTAGACCAAACCATCGAAAAAGGTATCAAGCTCGATGCAGTCATATTGATTTTAGATCATGCTTTTAGGCATTATTTCTATCGACATCGGGGTGTTAGTGTGTGCTCTTATTCTGCAAAAACAAGCTCATTTTTGCATGATCGAACTATCCTCGTCAAAAAATAAGTAAAGCAGCATCTACATGGAGTATAATCACCTGGATAGAGAGAATGAACAAGAAACTATCCTAGCAGCCTCGTCTAAACCTCCCACAGACAACACTAGGATTCCCAAAGAACTACAACCTTTTAGCTTTTCAAGCGACTAATGAGCTCTAACGCTTAAGAAAACCTAAGCTCAAGCATGCAAGATATCATAGAAAAGGCCAGCTTCTTAAGTATCCAAGGTTCATCTCAAAACGTGGCACCCGACATGTGCTTGGGACGACTCTGACTCAAGAAAACAAAGTCCAACTAAAACTAAGCTAAAAAAACTACGAAATCAAATAGACAAAGTAAAAGAAAAGGAAATGAAATAACCTGAAAAACGTGAGATGTTCCCTCGGACTTGAATTGAACGGCGTCCTCGACGTGAAGTTCCGATGGAGGGTAAGAGAAGTGTGATCACGTTTTTCCCGTTAAAACCAAAATCTATGTCCTAAACTAAATAGCTAAGAAAATGAGAAAAGAAAATGTTGGGTTGCCTCCCAGAAAGCGCTTATTTAACGTGCTTAAGCTTGACGTCTCCATGCCTCATGCTTTCGCGACGGGTGGACCGAAAAACGAAACAGAGTTTTCGCTTTCGATCGGTTGAGCGGCTTGGTAACTTTTTAGTCTCTGACCATTAGCTTTGAACTTTCCACTCGTCTCGCTCTATAGCTCCACTTTTCCTTGCGAGAATACTTCTCGTATCTGAAAAGGACCAGACCAACAGGACCGCAATTTTTCCGGGAAAAGCTTAAGACGAGAGTTAAAGAGCAGAACCAAATCACCTAGTTGAAAGTCATGAGGGAAGATCTTCTTGTCGTGCCATCTCTTAGCGTGCTCCTTATAGATCTTAGAGTTCTCATAGGCCTCGAGTCAGAGTTCGTTGCGCACTATTGTCATTGCTTTCTTTGGCACGTCATGCACAGGGCTCACCCATTTGTTGTCCAAGATAGGATAAATGATACCGGCATCCAAAAGTTTTAGGATCTCATTTTTCACTACCTCTTTCAAATTCAGGTTCAGCCTCCTTTGAGCTTCGGTGGAGGGTTTGTGGCTATCCTCCATGAGAATTTTGTGGATGCATAATGAAGGGCTCAATCCCTTCATGTCGTCGATGGTGTATCTGATCACTCTCCTATGAATCCTTAGGCAAGCGAGTAGCTTTCGCTCTCATATGCGCTCAAGTTAGCATTCACAATAACATGGTTGTTTCATTGCATCCAAGGTACTCATATCGAAGAGAAGAAGAGGTTTAAGCTCGATTTTAGGCACCTTCCCTATTGCAAAATCAACATGTGTTTTATGCAGAAGCTTCTCGTGTGGGGCATCTTGCAGTGCCTCAATGGCACTCATGAATTCTGCATAGACCTCGGATTCTTCGTATGTGAGTCCTTCGTCTCTGTAAACCTGTGTCACGCTTCTCTTAAGAGAGTTAGATATACTTACCTGATCAAGTGTGTCATTCGCCAAGTCTTCCAACAATTCAATTCTAAAACAAGACTCCTTGAAGGAGGGTCTGTCCATAGAGCTGGATAAGTTAAACTCTATCTTCTCGTCTATGACACGTAGAGAGAGCTTCCCTTGTTGTACGTCGATCATGGCATCTGCAGTGGCTAAGAAAGGCCTACCTAAAATAATAAGCACCGTAGCACCTTCTTCTATGTCTAGTATAACGAAATCAGCGGGTATACAAAAACTACCTACTTTGGTGGGGATGTTTTCAACAATACCCACCGGATTACTTACCAAACGATCTACGAGTTGTACAGATATCCTGGTAGGCTTGAGATCTCCAAAGTTCATTGCACAGGGCTTTATTAATGTCGTTGTCCCTTATGGTTCATGGAATGGAGAAGCTTCAGGGGTCTTTCAACTTCGAAGGTAGCTTGTTTTGAAGAATGGCATTGTATTCCTCGGTGAATGCTACCGTCTCACTCTCTTTGAAGTGCCTCTTGTTGGAGAGAATCTATTTGAGGATTTTGGCGTGTTTAGGCATTTATTGGAAGACTTCCACGAACGGGATGTTGATGTCGAGCTTCTTAAGGGCATCCTGAAATCTGCTAACTTTCTATTCATTCTTAATGCTTACCGACCGTTAAGGAAACAATATAGGAAGTTTGTGCGTTGGTGGAACAACATACAGATTTTCTAGATCCGGTTCAACCCCTTCCATGATCAAGATGCCTTTGCCATTATCCATAGATTTTCCAGCAGCTTTCTTTTGCTCTTTGGGGGTGGGTTCTTAATCACATTCCCGTTGTGCAAAGTAATAGCATTCACGTATTGTCTCAGGTTGAGATCAGGCTTCCCAGGGAGTTCTTCGATATTCCGAGAGGATGAGGTAGCATGTTGCGCTATGGAATTCTCTAGCATCTTCACATGTGTGCTCACGGATTCTATCTGAGTTTTGGGCTCATTAATCTCTGCCCCCATATCTCCATTGAACTTGGCTTGAGTCAATTGTTGTTGATTTTCTCTTTGATGAACTCAAGCATTACCGCCTCAAGGCTTGATGAAGGAGATTGAGGAGGTTGAGGAGCTTGTTGGAATTGTTGAGTACCTTATTGGTACGATTGCATACCTTGTGGCTTCTACTGAAAACTCGAGAACTTAATCGGTTGAGTCATCCGGTAAGAGAAGTTCAGGTGGTTCCTCAAGTTCGGGTTCTAGGTGTTCCGGAATAGCATATTTCCCTGCTCCTGGGCATAACTCATATGCTTCATATCCTCTTGCACTGTGCATTGTTACGCTACATGCTCCGTATCTCCTACAGTTTGCACAGTACATGGCATTTGCATTTTCAAATAGATCCCTTTCCTTGTTTGGCATAACCCCTCGGTGTGGACCACATAATGTGGTTCATGACAAGGTTATTGATCATCTCGTTTTCATATGTATTTCTTGCACGATTTTAGAGATGTTTATTATATATACACGATGCTTTACGTATGATTCTGTATCCGTTTTACTTGTTTTTGTGTTTTCATGTTCTTACAGGTTGTTATGCGTATTCGGTTCATTTCGGAGCTAAAGGACATGCATGAGGTTAAGTACCAACATCGAGAATCATCACGCGACAAACGGGACGAGAATTAGCATGAAAAGCCACCAACCGATCAGGCACAACTCACACCCGAGCGGGCAAAAGCTACGGCGATTTTGGGCAGCAATTCATACACGACTCGGGCAAGAAAAAGCACAATCGGGGCCTCATACCCGAGCGGGCACACCTCCAGCCCGAGCAGGCACTCCACTATCATCGCGTTTCCGCGCGACCGACCGCGCCGTACCTGAGCGGGTAAATTGTACCGCCCACTCGGGTCGCGACCATTACCTGACACTTCAAATAAGTTAATTTGACTTAAAACAAATGCAAGTTTGGGGGGACTGATACAATAAGGAAAACGACATTAAAGGGATAAAAGGGGCCAGAGGTCGAGATGAGGAGAGGCTTTATTCAGTTCTTGATTAAGGAGAGAGTAGAGAAGGAGGAGGAGATTCTTGCGAGGAAGCACACGAGGAGCATTGGAGATCAACCCCATACTTCGGTTTCGTTTGGTTTTCATGTTCCTTAGACCTTCTATTTCGTTTATGTTTTTTTACAGACGCATGAGTGAGTAGTTTGTTTGTTCTAGGAGAAGGGATTAGCCCATGGCTATCCCGGAACCACTTTTGATTTATCTTTGAATGCAGATGCATGTGTTAGGGGTTACTTGTGTTTGCGAGGGCCACGTAGATGCATGTGTTAGGGGTTAGGAGAAGGACCGAAAGGAGGATTCTAGTCCTAGAAGATCAGGTTTAGAACAACCGAGGTTAGGCCACGAAAGTAGGGTAGCAACGGTTGAGGGTGAAACGGGCGAATCACAGAGCTTATGGGTTTAGTTCAAGGTGTCAGCCACGAAAGTAAGGGGAAACTTGACTAGATCACGTGTCTATGCCTCGAGAGAGGGTAGATATCAT
>CM071865.1:31164909-31194854 GCA_036759665.1 Gynandropsis gynandra
AGGTTAGGCCACAAAAGTAGGGTAGCAGCGGTTGAGGGTAAAACGGATGAATCATAGATCTTATGGGTTTAGTTCATTGTGTCAGCCACGAAAGTAGGGGGCAACTTGACTAGATCACGTGTCTATGCCTCGAGAAAGGGTAGATATCATATTAGGATCGTCTGCCTTAGATAACTTGACTGGGATTGCATTATAGATAGATTGATTGTTAGTTTCGGTAGTCTTGTGGTGAAACTGGATTCCTAGACGTTTATCTCATCGTAAGAACTAGTTTGTTATTTGTTTTTAGTATTTCATTCTTCAAACCATATTTCGTTCATTAGCAAGTTTGATTCACAGTTAGAGTTTAGGTTGTGTTGCATGGTCTCTGTGGGATCGACACCTGAAGTACTACACATGTGCTGTGCACTTGCGGGTAGTTTAGGTTATTTATTTAACTTTGAGAACGCATCAGTTATTGATCAGCTCATATGCCTTTTCTGCATTCTGATCCATGAATGATCCTCTAGTAGCATTGTCCAACGTTGTTTTGTGCTCGTCTGAAATCCATTCTAGAAAGTCGGGATCATGTACCACTGCTCTAGACCATGGTGTATAATAGGTTCTTAAACTTTCCTCAAGCCTCAAATAAAGTTTCCTTTTCTCTGCACTTGAATGTCGTAATTTCTGCCCTAATCTGAATCAGCTTGATGGGAAGGAAGAACTGTGATATAAACAAAGTGCAGAGCTGGTCCCAGGTATTGATGGAAACCGCGGGAAGAGATTGCAAAACGTTTTTGCACATCCCCCAGTTCAAAAAGGGAAGAGACGCAACAAAATTGCATCCTCTGAGACTCCATGAATCTTGAATGTCCCAGAAAGCTCTAGGAAATCCTTGAGGTTCTGATGGGGATCTTCATGGTTTCCACCTATAAATTTCTTTTGATACAACATATTGATCATGGCAGTTTTGATCTCAAATTGCTCTCTAACAACAGCAGGCGTCCTTATTGCAGTTTAGACGTTGTTCAAGTTTGATACCACGTAATCTCAAAGTTGACGTGGTGGAGGAGCTTGTGGCTCTTATGACCAAGGTGGTAGCTGTTATAACTGTGCCACATTACCAATAGGTAACTAAGGCTGTCCATTGTCACCCAACACAACGTTCTGGTCATCCATCTTTAGGACGAGTAGAAAGAGTGAGGAAATAAAAACGAAAAGAAAAGAAAACAAAAAAACAAGTATGACACTATGTCTGAATCTAAAATGTGTTAACAAACAGTCCCCAACACAACCCAAAAACTTGATGTTGTGTTCAAGTTAAATAAAATTAACCTAAACTACCCGCAAGTGCACGACACGTGTGTAGTACATTCATAAATCAATCAATAGAAATTCCAAGACTGCCATGGGCAAATCCCTTCTCCTAGAACAAAACTACTACTCAGAAATGAGTTCGAAACAAAGCATCATGAAACAAATAAATAGTCTAGAGAGCATAGAAATCAAACAAAACGAGGTCTCGATTGATTTTCCAAATGTCTCCCTGCTCGGCGGCTCCTCTCGTTTGATGAGAGAATCTAAGCTAAAGCTCACCAAATCTGAACTCCCTTTTTTTTCCCAAACGTGTTGGTTTTCTCTTTTCTCCCCAACATCTTGCATGGGTTTCCTTTTCTCCCCTCTTTTCCTTTTCGGTCATCTTCCTTTTTCTCCTTTATTTCCTTTTCGTCTGACACGCGCCCCGTGCGGGCTAAGTGGCAACCTCGCATGGGCATCTTTTGGCTCGATGATCCACGTGGGCTTGGAAACAGCCCGATTGTGAAGATTTTGCTGGATGGTGCAGCTCGCGTGGGTTAAGGGGACCACCCCGTGCGGGTTCATGTCCTTTCATGGGGCATGGTCGTGTTTTCTCATTTCATGTCCGTTTCTCGTTCCGTTTATTCTGTTGCGATCCTCGACACTCGTACTTCGTCCCGTTTATGTTTTTAGCTCCGAAACGGACCAAATACGCTAGGAACATGTGTACAAGAAAACAAGTAAACCGGATACAAAATCACACGTAAATATCGCAATTATCATCATGAACATATCTAAAATCATGCGAAAAACGTGTACAAAAATGAGGCGATCATCTTCTTATTACAAATGGGATGGAGTCTTTTATATAGGAAAGAATCCATATCAAAACAAGGAAATTACATAAATAAATTATTACGCATTTATCTACTTGCCGTTTAGGAAGATTTCCCAATCATTGAGAATCTTCAATGGAGGAAAGTAGTCGTTCGAGATCTTCGGAATAGGAAATTAAAGGATTTGGTGAATAAAATCACCTGAATCCCTCGATTTTTTAATGGTGCAGATCGCGGCCCAATTCAATGTAGAAAATTGATGTGGGGTTTCCTTGAGTTGGGATAAACATGTTGGGATAAACAGTAGTCCTTTTTCACATAATGAGGACAAATATCAGTGAACTCGAAAAATTTATGGATTTATAAGGATGAAAGGATGTAAACCATGCAAAATAAGAAATTTTCAACATTTAAATATGCATCATAATAATTTATACCAATTGAAGGTCGCACGTGGGTCATATTGGACTGTATGAGTCGGATGAATTCTCGTGATTTTAGGTCGAAGAATCACAAAGGTCACAGAATTCCTTTTGTACATAATGAGGAAAATACATGTGAACTCGAAAAATTTTGGATTTATTTATAATGATTGAACTCGGTTTATTTTTAGCAACCTTTACAACCCTAAATAACAATAATAAAAAATTAAAAATAAAAATCTAAGGTCACAATGGTTACAAAAGGGAAAAATGTCACAAAAGGTCACAAAGATCACAAAAGGGAAAAAAAGGTCGCAACGGAGAGACGCCACGATGGCCTCCTTCTACATTGTAAATACTCATGTGTAACTTCCACTGATTACCCTAACCTTGAGTAGCACGAAACAACACGATGGCACCGTCGACAGTGTAAAGATTGTGGGTGATCACATGATACGTACCTTACGATGGGAACTCAAGACGCGTACGGATTAAGGGTTTAAGGTTGGTTTATTTACTGGCCTAGCGGAACTCTTCAAGAACTCGTCTGTTGACGGTGGATGATGGTGCAGGATCTCTTGACTGGCCTGAAGACTCTCTTCAAGATTCGTCCGGCAAACGTGGAGGATGGAGGTTGATGGTTGAAGTTGAGGTGTTAAGGGTGGAGTGATGGACACCACAAGAGGTGTGAAAGCCTCTTGATATAGTTGAATAATGGCTTCAATTGTTCTCGAAACAAGTTGAAGTCATCGTGTTCTTGAACTTTTCAAGAATACGAAAAGATATTAGTTCTTCAAATTTTTCGATGTGTTCTGACAAATGAAATGGATTCCTTTATATAGGATAGGTTCCATGTTACAATAAGGAAAATGCGTAAATGCTGGATAATGGATTTATCTACTATTTGATCATTTTCGGATTGATTGATTGTTGTATGCTTAATGCTTAGTTATAATATTTGATCATTTTCGGATTGATTTGTTGTTCATAATTCTTTTATTCTTGTTGGTAGCTTGAATGAATGATTATAAAAAAACCGATTGCATTGGGTGATGAATTGGATTTTGGAACGTAGCCATGATTTGAAGTCTCAATTGATTTAGAACCTTGGCTATTCGGTTAATTGGACTTAGGAATTAGGATAGCTATCTTAATGCATCTAGTAGGTGAGATTACGCAATTAGGAGATCGGTAGTACGAATGCTAGATAGTGGGTTTAGGCCTCGGGAGATTCATTCCCTAGAAAAGAGCTTGAATTCCCCGAATATGTAATGATATCTATAACCATAATCTTGTTAGCTGTTCATTGTATCATCGTGCATCTCTCGAAACCTATGGTGTTTAGCTCATTGAGTTTAATCCGTTAATTAGTTAGTTAGTTAGTTAGTTTATTTTTACATGCAATCCAATCGCTTAGTAATTTTACATGTCCTATTCATTAGTTAACTAGCTTTATTGTTGCACCGATTTCCCAGTGTTCGACTCTAGTACTACACGATCCGTATTCTTGCGGAAACGTTAGTCTAGGTATTTATTATTTGAGATTAAGCACATTAAGTTTTTGGCGCCGTTGTCAGGGAATTGATTACTGCTTTAGAGTTAGGATACTTTTGGATTAGGACATAGTCCTTTCCGGAGTATTATTTATTTTACGTATTTTTTCTTTTATTTTCTTTCTTTTAGAGTCAATTTTTTTTACATCTCGGAGCCTAACCGATTCTTGTGTTTTTATTGTGTGAGGTACTTTATTGTGCGAGATCGAAGAAAAACAAATGGCACAACGTCGTAACCTAAACGTGCCACCAATGCAAGTTGCGTTAACCTATGGATAATACATGGGTCCTAGGTGTACGCAACTCTTGTCTTGCATTGTTAGAAGGGACGCTCGCGTCGAATTATAACCAGCATTCATTCAAATGCTTGGTAATACAGCATTTAGAGGGAGACCCACTGAAGATCCAAATCAGCATCTTATTGATTTCAAGATGCTTTGCCAAACTACTAGAGCGGGAGAAGGAGTCTCGGATGAGGATATCATGCTCATTGCCTTCCTATTCTCAGTGAAGGATAAAGCGCAAGACTGGATGTATTTCCAACCGTCGAATTCTATACGATCATGGGGACAGCTAGAGGAGAAATTCATGACATGGTTCTTTCCTCAAAGTAAAGCTCAGCTCGCTAAAAATCAGATTAACACGTTCTTACAAGGAGCAGCTGAGAGTTTATATGAATCGTGGGAACGTTTGAAAAGTTATAAACGCCTTTTCCCACATCACAGTATGGATTAGAGTTATCTCATACAATGTTTTGCAAGGATTCATGGATAACACGAGGATTCTGATCATAGCCGCAGCTGGAGGTTCCTTGAGTAACCTCACATTTCTACATATCGAAGACTTGATCGATCGTATGGCTGATGAGAGCAACAACGCTGCTAGAGAAAACAGTTGCAACACTCCAGCAAGGGTGGCTCATATGAACGACTCGCATGCTCTATACGCCAATTTAGCGGAAGTAAAGGACCAAGTGACGGGGATTTACAATCTTCTATTAGAATTGCATCGTCCACATTACTCGGAGCAGTCATGGGAAAATGAAGTTCGAGGTATGAGGAAGTGAACTACGTGGGAAACAACCAGCCTCTTGGGAACACATACAACCCAGGATGGAGAGATCATCCAAACTTCTCGTATAGGAATTCCGACAGTGCATTGAACGCGCAACATCTATCGGGAAAATTTCAGCCGCAAGTAATACAAAGAAACTAGACCTTTCAGCCACGGATGCAGTCCCAAACTCAAAATTATCAGTCACGTGCGCCCCCTCCTCCGCAACATGAAGCTAACGTCAATAGTATGTCTATGCTCGCTCAAATCTTACAAGGACAAAAAGATTAATACGCCGAACTTAGAGGGATGAGAGCGGATCATGACGATGGAAAGAAGCAGATTGTGGGAATTCAATTGCAACTTGCTGCGAACTCCTTTAAACCGCAAGGAGTTCTATCGGTGAGGCCGAAAGCGAATACTCGTGAGCACATCAATGCCATTTATCTAAGGATTGGTAAAACGGTGGATCGGCCCACCCCCTTTGATGTTTGAAACGGGTGAAGTATCTAGTACAATAGTGGATAACGGCAGCAACATTGAACAGCACAAAAAGAAAACCGAGGAGGAAGAAGAAGAACTGAAATACGTTAAACCCGAGCCAAGACCACCTCATTTGTCGTTTCCACAACGTCAATGCAAGAAAATAGTAGATCAGCCCACTTCGTCAACATATGAAAAGGCTGAAACGTCTAGTACAGCAGTGGAGAAGGGCCGAAACGTTGAAGAGCACAAGAAGAAACCCGAAGAGGACGAGGAGCCAAAATACGTAAAACCCGATCTAAGACCGCATCCGTTGTCATTTCCCCAATGTTAATGCAAAAAGAATGTGGATGCTCAATTTACCAAGTTTGCTGAGATGTTAAAGAAGATGCATATCACCATTCCATTCCACGAAGTGTTGAAGAAGATGCCTTCATATGCTAAATTCTTTAAAGAGTACTTGCGAAAAAACGAGACGAGGAGATGGAGAACGTAATGGTAACAAAATCAATGTTGCAACCAAATCTACCAAAGAAGATGCCCGATCCAAGTACATTCATGATCCCTTGTAAAATAGGTGATTATGAAATTAATCGTGCACTAATCAATGTTGGAGCAAGTGTAAGCGTGCTACCATTGTCATTATACGAGAAATCCCCGAAGGCTTGTTGAAAGACATACCATTACAAGTCGGGATGGAGGAAAATGAGAAAATCATGATCATCCTCGGAAGATCGTTTTTTAACACCGCAAAAACAATCATACTGATGCGTTATCAAAGTTAAACAATTATTTAACCTAAACTACCGCAAGTGCACGGCACGTGTGTAGTACTTTAGGTGTCGATCCCACAGGGACTAGCAACACCACCTAAACTCAAACTGTGAATCAAACTTGTAACGAACGAATATGGAATTTGAGAATGAAATACTAAAAAAAATAAACAAACGAGTTTCTAACAATGAGACAAACGTTCCAGGAATCCGGTTTTACCACAAGACTACCGAAACCAACAATCAACCTATCTATCATGCAATACCAGTCAAGTTATCTAAGGCAGACGATCCTAATATGATATCTACCCTCTCTCAAGGCGTAGACACGTGATCTAGTCAAGTATCCCCTACTTTTGTGGCTGAAACCTTGAACTAAACCCATAAGATCTGTGATTCATCTGTTTTACCCTCAACCGCTGCTACCCTACTTTCGTGGCCTAACCTCGGTTGTTCTAAACCTGATCTTCTAGGACTAGAATTCTCCTTTCGGTCCTTCTCCTAATCCCTAACACATGCATCTACTTGGCCTTTGTAAATACAAGTCATTCAAGCACTCAGATAAAGAATAGATAAACGAAAACAGGAAGATGCATTCAAAGATAAATCAAAGTGGTTCCGGGATAGCCATGGGCTAATCCCTTCTCCTAGAACAAAACAAACTACTCGCTCATGCGTTCGTAATCAAACATAAGCGAAATAGATAGTCTAAGGAACATGAAAACCAAACGAAACCGAAGTCTTGAATTAATCTCCAATGCTCCTTGTATGTCTTCTTCTTTGATTTCGTCCTCTCTCTATCTCTCTCATCGATCAAGAACTCCAAACTAACTCTCCAACTGAAGCTCTCTCGACCCTTAGCTCCTGGTCTTCCTTTTCCTTCCTCTTTTCTTTTCTTTTCTCCCTCTTTTTCCTTCTGGTCGTTCGTTCTTTTCCTTCAGTTGCAGTAGCCACCGATTTTGCCTTTTCTTGAGTTTTCCATTCTTGATTAATTTGGGCAATGTTTCCATTACTTTCTCCAGTGAAATATCACTTATCCTCTTCTCTAAATTCGTTTCCTTATTGTATAAGTCCCCAACAAACTCCTATTCGTTTTAAGACAAATTAACTTATCAGGAGTTGCAGGTGACGGACACGACCCGCGCGGGCTGGGTGTGTGACCCGCTCGGGTGCGGCGCGCATGATCGTGCGGGATCGCGATGGAAAACAAGGTGGCCCACTCGGGCTAGAGAGTGCCCCAGTCGGGCTGATGCATGCCCCGGTTGGGCTGGTGTGTGGCCCGCTCGGGCTGATGCCCCGACCGTGCTGCTTGTTTGCCCGACTCGTTTTGCTAGGTAGTTACCCGCACGGGTTGATGCTATTCCTTTTCGATTTTCGTCCCGTTTGTTCCGTGATGATCCTCGATGTTGGTACTTTGTCTCGTGCACGTCCTTTAGCTCCAAAATGAACCGAACACGCATTAAAACCTGTAAGAACATGAAAACACGAAAACGAGTAAAACGGATACAGAATCATACGTAAAACATCGCATCTATATCGTAAACATCTCTATAATCGTGCAAGAAATACGTATGAAAATGAGATGATCACATACATTGTGCGGAAGGACGACTAACACTGAATTTTTGCTTCGAAGAAGTGGAGTTCAATCTGAACGACACACTCAAGCATTCGTGTATGGGGGATTTAGTATTCTACATCGACGTCCAAGAGAAACTAGCCGAGGAAGTTCTTGAAGAGTTCGGGAATATAGATTCCCTTGAGATGGCTCTCTTAGCAGCTAAAAAAGAAGTATATAAAGATCCAAATGATGTAACATACTATACAAAGCTGCTGGACGAAGAAATCACAAAGGAGATCCCGAACATCGAGCTAGACGCGACTTGATCAGACCTTAACGCAGCCCGAGCACAACAAATCGTCAACAGAGCCAATGAGGGAATTTCGGATGAATTACATCATGGACCATACTAAGCCCATACATGAGTATGGCTCGGATGGACCTAAGCTCAGACCAAATCGACGTCACGGATCAGTCCATAAATCTCAGCGCAATCCGTGCAGCCTCCAATGCGACCCAAACAACATGCAGTGCGAGTTCAACCACTCCCGAGACACCTAACAGCCACACCAAACGTCCAGCACCCAATTGGAGCAACGATAAGGCACCCAAGGTGAAGATAAAGCCTTCACCACCAAGGCTCACGTACCAAAAAATTCTGGAAACTTTGAAAGAAACGTGAGATGGACGCCCAACCAGTTTCATGGAGTGCACAACCGGACTTATGGATAGCACGAATAAGCTATTTGGAATGCACGACCGGGCCCCCCACTTAGGGAACAACATGAACGAAGTTAGGGAGGATATGACTGATTGTGCAAAAAGTCCAACAGATCTGTATGTTGTACCCAATCGAGCATCTTATGCACGCGAGACACTATGCACACGACGACAACGAGGACATCCACCTAATGCGTAGAGCATCTTGGTCAGGCGCACGACCTTAAACAAGCCCTTCTCGGGAGGCAACCCGAGTCTCATATCCTTTTATTTTATTTCGTTTAATTTTTCAGAATTCGACTCTTATTTTTTTCACTTGCATGCACTCTACTAGCAACCTCGATGTATCGTATTCTCTCATTCGGACTATATGACTCTTTGTTACAGATTTTTCCACTTCGATATGATCCAAAACAAAATAGAGACACATATACCCAGCTGTATCAACTCGGGATAGCAAGCACACATCAGGTGCACACGTTCCTATCCACTTTATTTTTCCTTGATTTTTTGCATGCGAGTCCTTCTCTTAGGTTTTGAACAACGGGACAGTGTTCTGTTCAAGTCTGGGGGTACTCTTCGAAGTTTCATGATTGTGATTAGGATTAGATGCTGAATTTTTCGTTTTATTTTAGCATTTACGTTAGTTTCGTTAAAATTAGACGAACGGATATCTAGTACAAACTTTTGAACTATAGCCATCTTTGTGCAACCTTGTCGAATCGGGAACAAAAGTCTAGGCTTGCTGAAAAATACCTTTCGATATCAATTAGTTAGTAGTTGTGCATAAATCCATAGCCTATAGTTGTATTTCGCCACCTAGGTTTCAATCCCAAGTACTTATATCTCCGAGTATACCGTTTATTCTTTTATTTGTTTCAATCGTTATATTTCCACGTGCTGACACTCCTTATCAATAGAATATGTGATAACGTCTATTTTGTTATAGTATTTTAGTCTATTTTCATAGTTAGTTTCATCATTAATTTGGATTTTACCAAGCATTAAAGCATCATTTAGTCCTCTTTTAGCGTTTTCTCGTGTTATTCCAGGAAATGAAATATCGGGATACAAACACGAGTAAATGAAGAAAAACTAAGCAAAACAAATCTCCTATCAGCTATGCACGGTCAGCATCCAAAGAATCATAAACCGGAGAAGAGAAATGGAAGCAATGGCCTCTTACAAACAAATGGAAACAATGGTCGCTTACAAAAATGGAAACTTTCGGTGGTTGGAACAAAAATAGAAAATTTCGGTTGCTAGAACAAAAGTAAAAAGAGCACGGTTGGAACATGAAAAGAAAACATGGTTTACATAAAATAGAAGCAAGTTGCTAGAACAAAATGTAAACTTCCAACCGCCTACACAAGAATGGAAAGATTGCCGCCTACACGAGAATCGGAAACTGCAACCGTCAAATATAGAAAATGGAAATGGCTGCTGGAACGATTAATGGAAATGCATGAACAAGAAAGAAGGCAGCAAACCAAAGAGGAAAGAATAAAGGAAAGGGAAGAGGAGAAAGAGGGAAAAGAGGAGATGGCTTCAGCAGCACAAGACGGACAGAAAATTAGAGAGAAAATAGAGCACACGTAGAGAGAGTAGAACGCGTACAAGGACAAGGATGGGGCGATGAAGCCAGAGCACAGAGGAGCTGTTGAAGACATCGGTAATAGAATTGGGAGGGATCTTATTCCTTATCCATGCTGAATATAGTTATCATTCGTGTTTTGTACTCTAATTTCATTTCCGAGTAGGTCCATAGCCATAGGTTAGAGAGCTTTGCCGATATGTAACGAAGTCTTGTTCTTAATGCTTGGTGGTTCTTAATGCTTTTGTTTTTGTATGCCACTTGAATAAATTATTTTTGTATTTGATCGTTTTCAAGTTCTGCTCCATTGGAGAACAGTTCTATTTGGAGGCTTTCCATGCTCAATCTCGTCCCGTTTGTCCCGTGATGATCCTCGAAGTTGCTCCTTAGCTCCGTGCATGTCCTTTTAACTCCAAATTGATCCAAATACGCGTAAAGACCTGTAAGAACATGAAAACACGAAAACAAGTAAAACGGAAACGGAATCATACGTAAAACATTACATATGTATCAAAAACATCTTCTAAATCGTGCAAGAAATACGTATGAAAACGAGATGATCAATTGGAAACTGCAATCGTCAAAGATAGAAAATGGAAATGACTGTTGGAACTATTAATGGAAATGAAAGAACAAGAAAGAAGGCTGTAAAGCAAAGAGGAAATGGAGGAAAAAGGAAAAGAAAATCGTTGCTGCACAAGAGGAAAAGGAAATACAAGATGCTGAAGAAAATAGAAACCGAGAAAATGGAAACTAGCCAAAAAGGAAATTTACCAAAAAAAGAAAAGGAACGTGCTGGCTACTTAAAACAAAAGGAAATAGGGTTAGAGAAGAGGAAAAGTTGACAATTACACATAAATGGAAAAACAAAAAATGGAAAAACTGAGAAAAGGAAAACTGCAATTGCTGTAAAAAAATAGGAAATTCCAGCCACTAGAGAGGAAAGAAAGGGGACGGCCAAAGAGGAAATAATAGAGGAAAGGAAAGAGGAGAAAGAGGGTAAAAAGGAGAGAGCTTCAGCAGCCCAATTCGTACAGAAAATGAGAGAGAAAACAGAGCACACGTAGAGAGAGTAGAGAGAGCAGAACGCCTACAAGGGCAAGGACAGGGCGACGAAGTCGGAGCGTGGGTGAGCTGTTGAAGATGTCGGTAATAGAATAGGGAGGGATCTCATTCTTTATTCATGTCTAAAATAGTTATCTTTCGTGTTTCGTTTTCTAAGTTCATGACCGAGTAGGTCCATAACCATGGGTTAGAGAGTTTTGCCGTTATGTAATGAAGTTTTGTTCTTAATGCTTGGTTATAATATTTGATCCTTTTGGATTGATTGGTTGTTCGTAATGCTTTTGTTCTTGTTAGCCACTTGGATGAATGTTTATAAAAATCTAATTGCATAGGAAGATGAATTGGATTTTGGAACGTAGCGATGATATGAAGTCTCAATTGATTTAGAATCTTGGTCGGCCGGTTGATTGAACTTAGGAATTAGGATAGCGATCTTAATGAATCTAGTAGGTGAGATTACACAATTGGGAGATGGTAGTACGCATGCTAGATAGCGGGTTTATGCATCGGGAGAGTCATTCCCTAGGAAAGAGCTTGAATTCCCCGAATACGTAACGATATCTATAACCATGATCTTGTTAGAACTTTGTTGCATCATCGTGCATCTCTCGAAACCTGTGGTGTTTAGTTCATTGAGTTTAATCTGATACTTAGTTAGTTAGTTAGTTAGTTAGTTAGTTAGTTAGTTAGTTAGTTAGTTAGTTACTTAGTTAGTTAGTTAGTTAGTTAGTTAGTTAGTTAGTTAGTTAGTTAGTTAGTTAGTTAGTTAGTTAGTTAGTTAGTTAGTTAGTTAGTTAGTTAGTTAGTTAGTTAGTTAGTTAGTTAGTTAGTTAGTTAGTTAGTTAGTTAGTTAGTTAGTTAGTTAGTTAGTTAGTTAGTTAGTTAGTTAGTTAGTTAGTTAGTTAGTTAGTTAGTTAGTTAGTTAGTTAGTTAGTTAGTTAGTTAGTTAGTTAGTTAGTTAGTTAGTTAGTTAGTTAGTTAGTTAGTTAGTTAGTTAGTTAGTCTTTATTTGTATTCCAACCACTTATTGATTTTACACGTTCTATTCATTAGTTACTAGCTTTAGAATTGCATCGATTCCTCATGTTCGACCCTCGTACTATACGAATACGATCTGTGCGGAAGCGTTAGTCTAGGTATTTTTTTTACTTGAGATTAACCATATCAATATGTTCTTTAACTATTTCAGCCTTACATTGACATGAGTGCATCGATTGGTTCGGGTCTAAGTAGTGGGTCGAGCCTGTTCTTTCTATGTCCTAAGGGTTAGAGTCGATGCGTAATCACAATAGTTTAATCAAAAGAAAAAAATCTGCAATGACGCAGTCTCTTCACTCCGCTAAGGTTACAAGACGTTATGAGTGTGCCAATCGGAAACCTGGGTCTAAGTAGAAGGCTGTCCTCTTCAACTTCGACGTCCTAGAAACCAAGCGCGAATTTTCAAAGAAAACCAAGTGTGGAAACCGAAAAAAAAAAGAAAAATAAAACCGAAAAAGAAATGAACTTGGTAGATAGAGGTCTAGAGGTTAGTGAAATGAACTTAGGATATCTTGAGGCCTGCACGGCTAGTGCCTCTCGGTAGATAGAGTTCTAAACTAGGTGCGCTTAGATCTATGTTCGTGTGACACGTTGTTGTGCATGATGGCTGATTTTTCGAATCGTTGGTGCTAGTATTCGGTTGTTGTCTAACTCTTCTCGTGCTTAATTCTAGTCTTGCTCGAGGACGAGCAAAGGTTTAAGTCTGGGGGAGTTTGATAACGTCTATTTTGTTATAGTATTTTCAGTCTATTTTCATAGTTAGTTTAACCATTCATTTAGACTTTACCGAGCATTAAGCATCATTTAGTCCTCTTCTAGCGTTTTCTCGTGTTATTGCAGAAAATGAAATATCGGGGTACAAACATGAGGAAATGAAGCAAAAATCACTCTCCTATCAACCATGCACGGTCAGCAACTAAGGATCATGAATTAACAAGAAAAATGGAGCCAGAACGGCTGGAACCCACATGCTGGCCACTGGAACAAAAATGGAAACATGCTGACACGACTAACACAAAAATGGAAACTTGCTGGAGTATTACATGGAAGGACACGGCTGGAGAATAATGGAAGTTTGCGGGAACAAGATGAAGCAACCGGCACACAAGAAAGTAAACTCCAGCCGGCAAAGAAAAAAGGAAATTCCAGCCATGTAGAAGAAAAAGGAAACTCCAACCGCTACAAACAAGAAAAGGAAATGGCCGTTGCACATAAAAATGGAAACAACCACTGCACACAAATGAAATCATAGCTGGAACGAAATGGAAACCTTAGGCTGCTGGAATAACAATCGGAAAAGCACAACTGGACAAGAAAAGGCCGCACGTGAGCAAGCAAAATGGAAACACCAGCCACCTGAATACAAAATGTAAATTCCAACCACAGCACGCTAGAGCAAAAAGGAAAAGAGTGGCTTATCAGAAAAAGGAACGAAGGAGAAAAGAAAGCAAGCAAAAGAAAAGGAAAAGAGAAGAAGAGGAAAGAGGCACGAATAGCTCAAGAGGACAAGGCATAATTCGGACACAATTTACCACACAACACATAGCAACACGCACTCAAGCAAAGGAGAGAGCAGCACGCCGAAAGGCTGGAGACGGGGTGATTAACTCGAAACGTGGAGGAGCTATTGAAGACTACATCAATGTTGAAGATATTTTTCATTCGTGCTTTGTGTTGGAACTCATGTCCGAGTAGTTTAATAGTCACGGGTTAGAGATTTGTCGATATGTAATGAAATTGTATACTTAATGTCTGGTTATAATATTTGATCATTTTCGAAATTGATTGGTTGTTTATATTCTTTCATTCTTGTTGGTAGCTTGAATGAATGATTATAAAAATATGATTGCATTGGGAGATAAATTGGATTTTAGAACGTAGCCATGATTTGAGGTCTCAATTGATTTAGAACCTTGGCCAGTCGGTTAATTGGACTTAGGAATTAGGATAGCGATCTTAATGCATCTAGTAGGTGAGATCGAGGACGAGCAAAGGTTTAAGTCTGGGGGAGTTTGATAACGTCTATTTTGTTATAGTATTTTCAGTCCATTTTCATAGTTAGTTTAACCATTCATTTAGACTTTACCGAGCATTAAGCATCATTTGGTCCTCTTCTAGCGTTTTCTCGTGTTATTGCAGAAAATGAAATATCGGGGTACAAACATGAGAAAATGAAGCAAAAATCACTCTCCTATCAACCATGCACGGTCAGCAACTAAGGATCATGAATTAACAAGAAAAATGGAGCCAGAACGGCTGGAACCCACATGCTGGCCATTGGAACAAAAATGGAAACATGCTGACACGACTAACACAAAAATGGAAACTTGCTGGAGTATTACATGGAAGGACACGGCTGGAGAATAATGGAAGTTTGCGGGAACAAGATGAAGCAACCGGCACACAAGAAAGTAAACTCCAGCAGGCAAAGAAAAAAGGAAATTCCAGCCATGTAGAAGAAAAAGGAAACTCCAACCGCTACAAACAAGAAAAGGAAATGGCCGTTGCACATAAAAATGGAAAAAACCACTGCACAGAAATGAAATCATAGCTGGAACGAAATGGAAACCTTAGGCTGCTGGAACAACAATTGAAAAAGCACAACTGCACAAGAAAAGGCCGCACGTGAGCAAGCAAAATGGAAACACCAGCCACCTGAATACAAAATGTAAATTCCAACCACAGCACGCTAGAGCAAAAAGGAAAAGAGTGGCTTATCAGAAAAAGGAACGAAGGAGAAAAGAAAGCAAGCAAAAGAAAAGGAAAAGAGAAGAAGAGGATAGAGGCACGAATAGCTCAAGAGGACAAGGCATAATTCGGACACAATTTACCACACAACACATAGCAACACGCACTCAAGCAAAGGAGAGAGCAGCACGCCGAAAGGCTAGAGACGGGGTGATTAACTCGAAATGCGGAGGAGCTATTGAAGACTACGGTATAAGAATAGGGAGGGATCTCATTATATATCAATGTTGAAGATATTTTTCATTCGTGCTTTGTGTTGGAACTCATGTCCGAGTAGTTTAATAGTCACGGGTTAGAGATTTGTCGATATGTAATGAAATTGTATACTTAATGTCTGGTTATAATATTTGATCATTTTCGAAATTGATTGGTTGTTTATATTCTTTCATTCTTGTTGGTAGCTTGAATGAATGATTATAAAAATATGATTGCATTGGGAGATGAATTGGATTTTAGAACGTAGCCATGATTTGAGGTCTCAATTGATTTAGAACCTTGGCCAGTCGGTTAATTGGACTTAGGAATTAGGATAGCGATCTTAATGCATCTAGTAGGTGAGATCATACAATTGGGAGATTGGTAGTATGCATGCTAGATAGTGGGATTAGGCATCGGGAGAGTCATTCTCTTAGAAAGAGTTTGAATTCCCCGAATACATAATGATATCTATAACCATGATCTTGTTAGTAGTTCATTGCATCATCGTGCATCTCTCGAAACCTATGGTGTGTAGTTCATTGAGTTTAATATGTTATTTAGTTAGTTAGTTTATCTTTACTTGCATTCTAATTGTTTATTAATTTTACACGTCTTATTCATTAGTTAATTCGCTTTATTGTTGCATCGATTCCACAGTGTTCGACCCTGTACACGATCTGTATTCTTGCGGAAACGTTAGTTTAGGTATTTATTACTTGATATTAACCACATCAAAGATTTCCTAGCCGTTGGAGAGGATTTTCTGGCCATTGGAAAGGATAAGGAAAGATCTTTGTCTTCCGCCTTATCCGTATCGCTTGATCCCGTCGATCTGCAAGTGGGTGGATTGAGGTCTGCTTCAATGTCGAAGACCGATGTGACGTTTTGGACCCAAATCCTTGTTCTAATTAAGAGCCTCCCATGCCTCCATCAGAATCTTTGCTGCCCTGTTATGCAAGATCATGGCTCATCCACGTGTGAGTAGGTCGTGGGAAGATTATGTCCGCTCGTTTCCTTGCAGTAGCTTCTCATTCGTGTGACCCTCATTTGGTTCCAATTCGAGCCTGATATCCTCATCATTTATTTCCTCTTGCGAGTGTTCCGTCCTCTGAATGTGATCATCTACATCAAAAGGGGATAAATCAGCAACATTTAATGTTGTGGACACATTATATCACCAGGTAGTTGAAGGCGGTAGGCGTTTTCATTGATCCGCTCTAGCACGCAAAATGGACCGTCTCCTCTTGGTTCTAGCTTTGAACTCCTTTTTTCGGGGAACCATTCTGGCCTCATGTGCAGCCACACCCAATCTCCTTCGTCGAATACCATCCTTTGATGCCCCTTGTTGGCTTGTTTGGCGTATTGTTCAGTCCTTCGCCTTATGTTTTCTCGAACTTTCTCGTGTATCCTCTTGATAAGTTCAGCTTTCTTCTCACCATACACGTTTGCGACCTCTTTACTTGGTATAGCCAAGAGGTCCAAGGGGGTCATGGGGTTGAACCCATATACGACCTCAAATGGCGAGTGCTTTGTGGCTGAGTGTTGTGTTCGGTTGTAAGCAAACTTAACGTAAGTAGGTAGTCAAGCCATTTCTTCAGGTACCATCCAATGAAAGATCATAGCAAGGGTGCTAGTGTACGATTGACAACCTCTGTCTGGTCGTTAGTCTGTGGGTAGGTTATGGTGGAGAACACGGGCTTGTCTCTAGCTTTCGCCTAAGTGTTCGCCAGAAATGACTCATAAACTTGTTATCCCGATCCGATACGATCATCTTGGGTAGCCCATGGATGCGTATGATCTCTTTGAAGAAAATTTTCCACTATAGTGGTTGCGTCGTTGGTCTTTGAGTAGGGTACTAAATGCGTCATTTTTTAAAACCTCAACAACAACAAAGACAAAAGCTTTGTTTCGGATCATTGGAAGTCCGCAAACAAAGTCCATCGACAAATCAATCCATAGAGCAGTCAGGATGGGTAGAGGAAGATACAAACCGTTGGGATGGACACGAGACTTGGCTTGGCGATACATGATACATCATGCACAAATCCGTTCAACGGCTCGTTTGAAGTGTCCCATGAGTGCTCCTCCATATGCTTCTTGAAGCAACAATTCCCTTAAAGAGCTTTGCAGAATGCAAAGCCGTCTGTCACAGAAGAAATGTCCATCATGTATATAGAATGCTCCACTAGCTCCGTCTTCAAACATTCAAAATATCTCACCAAGCTTAGAATCTTGTTCATATAGTACCTTAATGTGCTCGAACCCCAAATTTCTAGTCTCCATGGTGGTGATGAGGACGTGTCTCCTTAATAGGGCATCGACTACCACGTTTTCCTTCCTTTTCTTGTACTTAATTGTGTATGGAAAAGACTCAACGAACTCCATCCACTTAGCATGTTGCCGCTTTAGACTAGTCTGATCATTGAGATGTTTGAGGGTCCCATGATCAGTGTGGGTGACGAACTCTTTCGCGAATAGGTAGTGTTGCCATGTTTCCAAAGCTCGGATAAAGGCGTAAAGCTCCTTGTCGTACGTGGTGTACATAAGTGTGGCCCCACTTAACTTCTCCCTGAAATACACAACTGGTCTTTTTTCTTGAACAAGGACCGCACCAATGTTGATCCTTGAGGCGTCATATTCCATTTCGAATGTTTTGTCGAAGTTCGACAACGCTAGGACAGGTGTGGTGGTGAGACTCGCCTTCAGTGCTTCGAATGTCTTGTTTTGTGCTTCTCCCCGTTCAAAGGCCTTGTCTTTTTTTATAAACGCGATGAGAGGTGCAGCTATGTTGCTGAAGTCCTTCACGAATCAGCGGTAGAAAGTGGCTAGCCCATGAAAATTTCGTACGTGTGCGACGGTTGTCCGTGTTGTCCATTCTCGTATTGCCTTGAATTTGTCCTCGTCTCCGCCTAGACCCTGCAAACGTACTACAAAATCTAGGAAAACAATCTCATCAATGCAAAAGGCACACTTCTTGAGATTTATGTAGAATTGCTCCTTTCGGAGTGTCTCTTACACTAGCTCAAGATGTACTATATGTTCTCTAAACTTTTTACTACAAACGAAAATATCATCAAAATAAACCATCGAATTTAACAATTTTGGCTCTTAGAACATGGTTCAAGAGCCTCATGAAGGTGCTAGGGGCATTGGAGAGCCCAAAAGGCATGACGAGCCACTCGTATCCCTTGTTTCATTTTGAAGGCCATCTTCCTTTCATCATCTTCTATCATGCATACTTGCTGATATCCGCTCTTGAGATCGATCTAGGAGAAGATCGTTTCCCCACTTAGCTCGTCTAGCATGTTGTTCAACCACGGGATGGGATGTCGATATTTGATCATGATGTTGTTGATCGCCTGACAGTCGACATACATCCTCCAAGGCTCGTCCTTCTTTGATACAAGTAGTACGGGGACAACGCATGGACTTAAGCTTTCTCGGATGTAGCCTTTAGCTCTTGGACTTGCCATTGTAACTCCTTTACCTCCTCGGGGTACATGTCGTATGCTGGTCGGATTGGCAATAGTGTCACCAGTATGAGATCGATCTGATGTTTGATGCCTCGTGTGGGTGATAGTCCGGCTGGTATCTCCTCGGGAAATAAATCGCGATACTTGTCTAGTATGTTGGTATGTTCCGAGGGATTCTCCATCGTACTTTGGCCTATCAAGACATCTTTATAAACCATTAGCAATACCAAACTTTGATTATTCAAAGCCTTACACACCACACTAGCTTTTATATAAAAATTAGATTTCTTTTCGTCCTCACGATTTAGCTTCAGTTGCATTTCGTGTACTTGTGAATGGCTAAGAGGTGTCAGTGTTACCTTCCTTTTCTATGATGAAGAAATAGATATTTTTACTTCCGTCATGTGTAACCTCGCAATCAAATTGCCATGGCCGCCAAAGTAGAATGTGTCCTACTTGCATTGGTACGACATTCATCATGGTACTTATCTATGTTGAAGGGCATGGTTACTTGCTCGGTTACCTTGAGCTCCCCTTGATTGTTGAGCCATTGTAGCTTATACGGATGGGGTGCTTCTTTGTTTCCAAATCTAGATATTTCACTATATATACACTTGAAACTTTAGTACAACAATCGTTATCTATAATAAGTCCACATACCTTATCCTTGACAAGGCATTTTCTGTGGAAGATTGTTTCTCGTTGGACCGTCTCTTGCGAGTTAATCATCATGCTCAAAATGGACGTGTTACCAGTAGTTCTCCACTTTCTAGATATTCAATCTCATCACTTGCATCTTCATGAGGTTCCTCCTCATTCGCGGACTCGTATTCTCCATAATGAGCGAGGATCATGACTCGTGGATTAGGCAGTCTCGCGCTATATGCAATATGCCCTTGTACTTAAAACATACAAATTCACGAGTACGAATGGGTTACGAATGAATTAGATTGTTACCTTCTCCTTTGACATTCCTTGATGACTCACGAGCTTTACCCTTGGAACGGTTGTCCATCCTTGGTTTTTCTGGCATCCTTAGGGGTTGTCCGGTCGATCACATGGGTTGTGTCTCAATTTTAATCGATATATGCAATATATCTTGTAAATCATGGTATTGATGTCATTCTACCTTCCTAACGCATGGTTCATTTAATCCGTCTAGAAAATGAGCCATCACAGTTTTTTTATCTTCGTGAATTTCTAGCCTATTGCGAAGATGCTCAAATTCATCGAATTAGTTTTCGACAATTTATTTTCTTGGTTTAACTTTCGATATCTTCATTGCAATTCCCGATATAAGTGTGGAGGCACGTACCTTTTACGCATGAGGGCTCTCAAATCTTCCCATGTTGAGACTTGTTCAAATCTTGTATGTCGTCTAGTGCATACCTCTCGATCCCACCAATTGAGTGCACCATCCGTGAGTTGAGCCGCAGCGTACTGTACCTTCTTGCGCTCCGTATACATGTAACTCTCACAATTATTTTCCATCTACCTCTTCCAATCGAGATAGACTTTTAGGTCAACACGTCCAGAAAATTAAGTGGTTTTAAATTTAAATTGTTACTGTGGTGTTCATGTCATTGTCTACGAGGTGGCTTCTAGTCCGAATCATCATCCTCACTGATGATGTGGCATCGCCTTGGTCGTCTCGAAAATTCTTCGTCCCTCTGCTCAAGATTATGTCATGGTGGTGGTGCTCTACGTTCTCATCGTCTAGGTTGAGGATCCGGTTGTTCTACTTCGTCCACACCATTTTCATGAATGGATGGTGTGTCATGTACGGGTTGCCCCTGTTCTTCTTCAAGGTGTTCATTCTCGACTCCATTTGCTGGAGCATTTGCATGATCGCATTGAGTTGGTTGTTGCGTATAGAATTCTCTACTTGTTCGGCCATCATTTTTTCAAAAAAAATATAACAATAAACAAAACAAAGAAAGGATTAGTAAAATAAAACGAATTTAAAAGGATAGAAGCGTACCTTTTATCCTTGAACCGAGCTCTGATACCAAAATGATACATGCCTTGGGGTGGGAACTTGGAATGCATATGGAGAATCTGTTAACCTAGATCGCTCGAGTAGGATTTGGGGTGTCAAAGTTGATTTCTTGACTGGCCTAGGGGCACTCTTCAAGAAGTCGTCCGTTGATGGTGGATGATGGTGGAGGATCTCTTAACTGGCCTAAGGGCTCTCTTCAAGATTCATTTTGTGAAGGTGGATGATGGAGGTTTATGGTTGAAGTTGAGGTTTTTGGGTTGGAGTGATGGATACCACAAGAGGTGCGAAAGCCTCTGGATA
This sequence comes from Gynandropsis gynandra, assembly GCA_036759665.1. Lineage (NCBI taxonomy): Eukaryota > Viridiplantae > Streptophyta > Magnoliopsida > Brassicales > Cleomaceae > Gynandropsis > Gynandropsis gynandra. Next base: position 31,186,001 of record CM071865.1, read on the forward strand.
CAATCGCATAATGGCTTTAACTATTCGCGGAACAAGTTGAACTTATCGTGTTCTTGACACTATTCAAGAATAGAAAAGAGTTTATTTCTTCAAATTTTTAAATGTGTTCTTACAAATGAAATGGAGTCCTTTACATAGGAAAGCCTCCATGTTACAATAAATAAAATGCATAAATGCTCGATAACGGATTTATCTATTAGTCGCTGGGAAGATTTTATGACCTTTGAGAATCTTTGAAAGAGGAAAGAAAATGATCTGGTGAAATAAGATTGGATTGGAAGATTTCCTAGCTGATGAAAAGTATAAGGAAATGTTTTTATCTTTTGTCTTTCCATATCCGTATCGACCGAGCCCGTCGGTCCTCAGGTGGTTGGATTGAGACCCGCTTCTATGTACAAGACCGATATGACGTTTGTTTGGATTGGCCTCGAATCCTCCTTCTGATTAAGAGTATCACATGCCTCCATCACAATTTCTGATGCCCTGTTACGCAAGCTCTTGGCTCGTCCACGTGTGAGTAGGCCATGAGAAGATTCGGTCCGCTCGTTTCCTTGCGGTAGCTCCTCATTTGTTTGACTCTCCTTTAGTTCTGCTTTGAGCTCGATGTCCTACTCACCGCATAAACATCGAGTTTCCTTATTACCTTGACCTTTAGAAGCACGGGAAACAGCACGATGGCCACCCTCGACATTATAAAGACTGTGGGTGACCGCATGAACATCGAGTTCGTTGATTACCTACACCTTGAGTAACATAAAGATAGCACGATGGCCTCTTTCCACATTGTAGAAACTAATGCGTGACTGTGTAAAGACCGAATCCACCGTGTACCCAGACCTTGAGTAACATAGAGACAACATATGTATTCGAAAAAAGGCATATTTGGTGATCGAAAAAAGGCATAGCTGGCATTCGAAAAAACAGGAGTATGATATCAAAACAACGAGTCACAAGGGTCACATGGGTCACATGGATACCATGGGTCACAATCGCAAGGGTCGCACGGGTTGCAAGGATCGCATGGGTTACAAGGATCGCAAGGTCATAAAGGTCACGGTAGTCCTTTTGCATCAATGAGGAAAAATAGATGTGAACTTGATGAATTTATCGATTTATAATTACGAAAGGATGTAAACCAAGAATAAGTCCAAATAATACATACTAAAAAATATTCCTTTTTTATTTTGGTGTTGTTTGGATTGTCACGTTCCAGATAATGTCAATGATGATGTCATTTGAACCTTTTTGTCTCGATGAGATGGGGTTTTTCTTCGGTTTCACCGGGTCAAGGATAACGATTCTCTTTAGGCCTCCCACTTTGCATTTTCTCAATCAACATAGGAGATAAAACTGCAATTTCAGAATATTGAGGAAAAGTGTTCCAATTACTGCAACCAGGAACTGTATATACAATTTCTTGGTAAGCTAAACGCCATATATCTCGCAGGTAGTATTTTGAACATAGTTCTGGTATCTTGTGACCTTTATCTACCTTATGTGTAGCCGCAATTGTCTGACTACATGGATACTTATCCACATCAAACATTTTGCAGTCGCACACTTTTTTAAGACTCCCTACAAATCTTCTACCCTCTCATTTCTCACCTCTTACTCATGACTCAGCCTGTTCAATTCAATAACCTCATACTTGGATGCCTTTCCAAACCGTTCATGTAACGTTTTCTCAACATATGCTGTTAACTTTTAAGAATTATCACCAGTAGTTGTTCCAACCTATACCTATTGAACCATTACATTGTCTTCTCAATCAAATATCTAAAAGCGCTAGGATCGAAAACTTTGTTAACGTCTTCAACGTGGAATTTATTGACTCTGCCTCATTAGTGGTTAATAAGTTGTATCTTTCACCCTTAAATTTGCATCTTGCCCACTTGATCGGATCAAGTTCATGTTTCTCTAAATACTTTGCAGTATTAGGATACATGTGCAAAGGTCACAGCAGTCAAAAGGGTCACAGAGGTCGTGGAGGTCAGAATGGTCAAAAAGGTCACAATGCTCACAATGGTCATATCTGTACATGGCGTTCAAATCATTTAAAAAAGCTCTTTAAATTCGTTCATTGTGTATGATGCTACACATTTGAAGAAAAATTCCACCATAGTATCACCATTTTAACTCTTTCACGTAGCTCTTTATGTTATATGATATATGACGCGCACAAAAAACATGATCAACTTCTTTGTACACTTGTTTGACTGATTTTATCAAGATTCTATGGTGATCCGTCCATCCGATATCACCTCTTTCAACCTTGACATAAACCACGTCCATATTTTTCCTTCTCTATGTCGACTATTCTCCAAGCAAGAGGATATTGGCGATGTTCACCATCTTACGCAGTTGCCACAATCAATGCTCCTTTTTACTCTCCTATCAAAAATGTTGCATCCACGGAAAGCACTTTACACATGTATTTCCATCCTCTAATAGTAGCTCCCACAACAATAACAAGATATTTGAAGCTTTTTCTATTACCGTCCAGCTGAAGATTTGCGACAGATCCGAGATTTCTTTTTGAAAACATGTGCAACCACCCTGGAATCCTCATATAATGATCAAAGTCATCACCACGAATCTCCTTTTGAGCACTGCATTTTCCTCTTAATGCCATCAAATATATACATCTGCATCGTACTTTGATTTTACACGAGTCATCAATTATTTTACCCGAGGTGTTTCATATTTTCCGGCATATTCCTCATTCAAATAATCTTTAACCAATTGTGTTGTAGCCTTTGTAGCTTCTGTCGATTTAGATACAGGTGAACACTTATGAATAGTGTGTTCTCACACTAAACCGTTTGGAATTCAGGATTGCTGACATGCGTAATTTCCACTTACAACCACTTCCGGTAAACTTGCATCGTACTTCCCACAGCTTCGAATCAGAGCTCAATGTTGCATATCTAAAGGAGGCTTCCAGTGAGCCCTTCCTTACAACTGCATGTACATCCTTCTTTCTATCAAACTCTTGCCCAATTTTAAGTTTCAATCCATCTTCGAACTCAAAGACTGAATTTCGATTGTTTGGATTCTTGTAAACTACCATTTCCAAGTTATTCTCACCATCACCATCACCATCACAATCCTTATGCTCTGTTGGCACATCAATATCAACTTTATTACTGCAACAAACAATAACTTCATGAATGACCATATTCATGGCATAACCACCATCTTCTCTTAACCAGCCGGTATGTTCACTGTTAGAATTATCCGAATCCAAAATATTTATTGTTTCCTTCGGATTACTCCCAACTTTATTTTTGTTATTTAAACCTACAGTAAAACAATCTTCATAATCTACAACACTTCATTCTCACCTCCTCTAACAATGCTTCCAAAATCAAGAATTAGAGGTTTAACTTCCCTCTTAATTTCTATTTCATACTTCACACTTGTCAATTCTATCTCCACATACAGTAGTGGTCGAATTCCTCTTATTAGATCGAACAAATAACAAATAAATTGCTTGTCATTCATTATATATGTTGGCTTCCTATTTTGACAAATATTGGGCAAATAGCTTAAGTTAAACTTTGTTGTATTTTTTTCCACCATCATCTTTGTGCATAACTCATCAATAAGTTGTTGGTATGTCAGACTAATTGGAGGACAACAGGAAAATACTCTTTGCTTTTTATGAACTTTATCAACCCATTCAAATTTTCTATTTACGTTTTTTTTCATTTACCATCATACAAAAAATAAATCAATGTGATTTTATCATCCACTGAATCTATTACACATGTAACAAAACATAAAAAGGGGTTAATTATGTGATCCACTGCAACCATATGTTTTAATATGACTTTGTGACCTAGTGCGACCGTGTGACTTGATGAGACTTTGAGACCCAATATGACTCTGTGACCCACTACGACCATGTGTTTCAATATGACTCTGTGACCCAGTACGACCTTGCGATTCGGTAGGACTTTCTGACCCAATACGACTTTGTAACCCACTGTGACCATGTGTTTCAATATGACTCTATGACCGAGTGCGACTCGATGAGACTTTGTGACACACTGCGACCATGTGTTTCAATGACTTTGTGATCCCGTGCGACTCGATGAGACTTTGTGAGCCAAAGCGACTCTGTGACCCACTTGACCATGTTTTTCAATATGACCTAGTGCGACCATGCAACTCGATCTTTGTGACTCATTGTGATCATTTGACTCACTTCATTTCACTCGTTAACTCATGTTAACTACATCAATATAAGACTCATTTTGACAAAAGGAGAATTGAATCTATACATATTACTCAGTACTCACTCGGTTTATCCAATTCACAAAATAAATATGGAAAATTCACTATATATACCAGGTTTTTTTGCAGAATGTACTTAATTCCAAGTTTCTTTGTTGACAAAAATGATTTAAACCTATTTATGGAGAATATGTTGACAAAATCCCTGAAGGATTTAAGATGCATGAAGCACATGATAATAATTCTCGCGAGATATACTCTGTTAAGCTCAACAAAGTTTTGTATGGATTGAAACAATCCGGACGAATGTGGTACAACCGCTTGAATGAATATTTGATAAAAGAAGGATATAAAAATGATCCTATATGTCCATGTGTTTTCGTAAAAGGTTCAAACTCAATGTTTGTTCTAATTACGGTTTATGTTGATGACTTAAATATAATTGGAACTCCAGAAGAGTTATCACAAGCTATGCAATGCTTAAAGAAAGAATTTGAAATGAAAGACCTCGGGAAAACAAAATTTTGTCTAGGTATTCAAATTGAGCATCTTAAAAATGGGATATTTTTGCATCAAACCTCTTATACTGAAAATATACTTAAAAGATTTTACATGGATAATTCACACCCTTTAAGTACACCAATGGTTGTGAGATCATTAGATATTCATAAAGATGTATTTAGACCACGCGAAGAAAGCGAGGAAACACTTGGTCCTGAAGTACCATATCTTAGTGCTATTGGAGCACTAATGTATCTTGCTAATAATACACGTCTGGATATATCTTTGCTGTAAGTTTATTGGCAAGATATAGTTTCTCGCCAACTCGAAGACATTGGAACGGTGTGAAACATATATTTCGATATCTTTGAGGTGCCGTCGACATGGGCTTATATTATAATAATTCGTCAAAGGCAGATTTAGTTGGTTATGCTGATGCGGGATATTTATTAGATCCACATAAAGCCCGATCTCAATTTGGATATGTTTTCATTAGTGGTGGAACTGCAATCTCATGGCGTTCTATGAAATAAACTTTGGTAGCAACTTCATCAAATCACGCAGAGATACTTGCAATTTATGAGGCAAGTCGTGAATTTTTTTTGTTGAGATCTTTATCTCAATATATTTAGCAAACATGTGGTTTTCCAATTAATAAACATATACCCACAAATTTATTTAAAGATAATACTGCGTGTAATGCCCAATTATCTGATGGTTACATCAAATGTGATTAAGACAAAGCATATATCACCCAAATTTTTCTTTACTCATGATCTTCAAAAGGAGAGCGAGATAAATGTTCAACAAATCAAATCAAGTGAGAATCTGGCAGATTTATTCACTAAAGCTCTTCCTACAAGAGCATTTGAGAAGATGACTTATATGATTGGAATGTGTCGTTTGAAAGATCTCAAGCAATGATCTTCTCAGGGGGAGAAAAATATGCCGCTGCACTCTTTTTTCCTTTACTAAGTTTTTCCTACTAGGTTTTATTCGTAAAGGTTTTTAACGAGGCAATATTTTGTTGCATATGATCTCTACTAAAAAAAACACATTCAAAGGGGAGTATTACACAATGAATGTGTATTTTGACCAAATAAATATTACACAATGAATGTGTATTTTGACCAAACAAATTTACATTCATGTATTGCATTAATGACAAATACATTCTTATCTTCTTATTCATGTCCTTTGATCTTCCTATGTAAGCCTATAAATAGAGACATTTTCCTTTGTATTGTACACACAACAATTCACTCTTGAATAAGAACTACCCTCCCTTTTATATCTTCTCTTTACTCCATTGTCTACTTCTTTTGTTTGTTCTTTGCTTTTACAATAGTTTCAAAATTTTAAAATAATATTTTGCAATTCTACAAATTATAAACTAAACAATTTAAAACAGCCTTCTAACATTATCAAATAACATAAATTATTAGATATTATTCGAAATAATATTAAGATTTTATTTATTTTTTACTATAGATTTTTTAAATTATTATTTTATGATTTTTTGTTGAAATTCATTATTTTTAGTTTTAAATTGAATTTTAGAGTTTAAATAGAATTTAACTTGTTGCTAACATTTAATTTATAGGTGTGATTTTGGCAGAATTTTAATAGTTTTGAAAGGAATTAGATTCAAATTAAATTTCAAAGGGGTCGAGTTTTCAAACACGGTATAAATTATAATAGAATTTAAATTAAAAGTCAATAAAGAATCACGTAGAACCCAAAATCGAGAAAAATTGAATTAAAACATAATTCTCGATGGGTAATAGACTATTTATTCATATTTTTTTTAGAAACTCAAAACAAAATTTAATAGTGAAGTTATATAAATTTTTTGTTAATTTTTTATTGTAAAATATCTGAAAATTAAATCAATTAAAATAAATGATTACGATTAAAATTCACTACTATCAAAATTAAATCACGTGTAAAGGCGCATTTTTCCTTTAATTGAGATAGGATTGAGATGGATGACGACGAGAGGATTTATGTCAATTAAATTGTAAAATTATATATTTTAGTACAAAATATTTTTAATTACCCACAAAATGTATTACTTCTTCTATTACAATATTGGAAATATCAATATTGAAGATTTCATTTAAAACTTTATAGAAAATCAAAAGTTATTCAAAAAATAGTTAATATCCGATATAAATAGTTGGAATGAACGTTAAAAAGGATTGCCTAAGGCGAAGAAACGGAAAATAGTTAATATCCAACTATTTATATTGGATATTAACTATTTTTAATGAATAAATTCTAATCTTTTATAATATATTTAACAACGTTAATTTTAAAAAATTATAAAAAAATGCTGATTATAATAATGTAATAATGTTTTAGTATATTATTCTATTACATTGTAAACAAATCAAATCAATTTTATTTGAATGGATTAACCCAAAAATTGTACAATAATTTGTAATTTGTATAAATTAGATAAATTTATGATAAAATTGTATACACATGTTATAATATGATTTTTATGTGATAAATATCTAATAAATTTATTTTTCAAATTCAAACTTTATAAAAAGATAATGATATATATATATATTAAAAAATTAAAATGGAAGATTGAAAAAGGAGAATATCAAAAATGCCTTCTTAGGGTTAAAACACTTCAAAACTACCCTCCTAAATTTGATGAAAAAAAAATTGGAGAAAAGACATATGTGCCCTTAATGAAAAACATATACAAAGGAGGGAAAGGCAAATATGAGAAGAGGGAAAACGAAAATTGAGAGGAGGGAAACGAAGTAGAGAGCTATTTCCTTTCATTTTCGAGTGTTTCCCTTCTATTTTCGAACGATTTCCTTCAATTTTTGAGTGATTTCTTTCCATTCTCGAGTGATTTCCTTCTATTTTGAGCGGTTTGCAGCAATTTTCGAGCGATTTCCAACAATGTTTCAGTCATTTTCAGTGATTTCCAGCGTTTTTAGTGATTTTCCTGTGATTTTTGGCGATTTCCGGCGATTTGTAGGTGAGTTTCAGCGATTTCGACCGTTTTCCGACGATTTCTGACCATTTCCAGTGTCGGGTGGGTCGGACGGGGTCGGACGGGGTCGCGGGGTCGCAGGGTCGGGCTGGGTCGCAGGGTCGGACTGGGTCGGTGGGTCGCAGGGTCAAACTGGGTCAAACTGGGTAGAAGGGTCGCAAGGGGTATTTTGGGAATTTTAGCATTTATAAGGTATTTTTGAAGCGAAAAATTTTTTTTTCGGGAAGGGTATTTTTGAAGTCTTTTAGCCCTACGAGGGTATTTTTGAAGTTACCCCGATTGAAAAGTTAAATTAAAATATTATATATATTGGAAGGGCTTAACTTCAAAAATACCCTTGTATGGCTAAAGTGCTTCACAAATACCTTTGGCTGAAAAAAAAAAGTTTCAACTTCAAATCTACCCTTAAAATATTGATAATCTCATATTACCTTTGTCGACAATTTTTCTCTCTCCTCTAGAGCACCTCTATTTCTCTCTCTCCTGTGGCGCGAAAATTACTGTTCCCCCACACCACAACAGATTCGGCGAGAGTAGCTTGAAATCGGCATCAGATTCGCTGCCAATAGGTTGAAATCCTTTGTTGTCAACAAAGAAGCTTGCAATTAAGCACGTTCCGCAGAAAAACCAGGTATGTAGAGTGAGTTTTTCGTGTTTCTCTTGTGTTTATTGCAATTATTGAAAACGAGTCTAAACGAGACATATTTATTGCAATGTCAAAGGTGACAGAGTGGGTCACAGAGTCCTACGGTCGCACTGGGTCACAGAGTCTCATCGAGGGGTCAAAGGGATCAAAGGTCGTCGCAGGGGTCCAAGGATAAAGGGGTCGCAAAGGGTCAAAGGGTCGTAGGGGTCCAAGGGTCGAATGGGAAAGGGGTCGTAAAGGGTTCCAAGGGTCGAATGGGAAAGGGGTCGTAAAGGGTTCAAAGGGTCGCATGGGTCCAAGGGTCGCATGGGAAAGGGGTCGCAAAGGGTTCAAAGGGTCGCAGAGGTAAAGGGGTCGTAGGGGTCCAAGGGTCGCAGCTAAGGGTCGTGATAACACGTAATCCGTTGTAGTTTTTATATCATTCTTAGGTCTAATTTTGAGTAGATTAC
>CM071865.1:31203945-31221421 GCA_036759665.1 Gynandropsis gynandra
CGACTCAACCGACCCTGCGACTCAACCGACCCTGCGACTCAACCGATCCATGCGACTCAACTGACCCATGCGATCCAAACCGACTCACTGAGACTACCGACTCAAATGACCCTTAGACCCCCTGCGACGCTCAAGCGACGATTGCGATCCAAACCGACTCACTAAGACAACCGACTCTTGCGACTCAACAGACTCACTGAGACTCAACCGATTCATTAGCACTCACACCCATTTCAAATCAATAAACCATTTTGGGACTCGACAGCCTGCTTAACCCTAGAAATCGATCTACTTACACTTATTGACGCCATTGAAGATTGACTCGTGCTCTCTTCTTCACTATTGGTGTTGCTGCTGATTCTAGCCATTTCCTTCTTGCCAACTTCGAATCGATCTCTCTCAAGTTCGAAATCACTTGTTCTTTCTTGCTTTTGACACGGTTTGACAGTTTTCACGTCGAAAAACTGCCGAACGTGGGATTTTTCACGTTCGAAAATTAAGGGTAAATTTGTCTTTTCTTAAATTTTTTTTTTCCCGATTAAATAATTATTTTAAGGAAAAGTAGTTTTGAAACGTTTTAGCCATGCGAGAGCATATCTGATATTCTCCCTATTGAAAGCCACATCATCTTACGGAAAAGATTACGACAAGGCAAAGAAGGGACAAGGATGTTTTAATTCAAGTATAATGTACTCTAGGCTACAAAATCTAATATTATAATGTTCTAAATAAATAATATAATTGATAAAACAATGAATGACATTAATTTTGGAAATCAAAAACTCAAAGTTTTCATTTTGTATTTATGTTCTAAATATATCTACAATTCATTATAAATTTGTACTATTTATAATTATTACTGATTTGTAAGGATTACCTAATATAAAACTCGTATATATACATATATATATATATATATGTATATATGTATATTGCGGTTATAAAAATAAAATAAAACTTACTAATCGAGTCACACAGTTCGGCCTTACGGTAGGTCCAATAAAAGCCCAATAAGGGTCAAGTAACAATCGAATATTTATTTTTATAAAACGCATAAATAATGTATTTTTAATTAAAAAAAGTTTGTTTACGAGGAATTACGACCCCAATTCGCAGGGCAAAACGTGATGACATACTCTTTGGCCAAGCAAGACACCAAGGGAGGAGGTGTGTCATAAGCATAACTGTAGTAATTAGGGCAAGCTTCTTTGAACATCAACGAGTATATATTCGGTTTGCATTTCTCTGGCGTTCCATACGCATTCCGGCAGCAGAACCTATCATTGTCGAAAGCCAAACACGCACTCTTGCATGCCACCACTTTGCCTTCTTCATTTAAAACCTAATAAGACAAAATTATCACATTTATTAATTGTGAATTTAAAAATCTAACTTAAAACAAAGTTATTTTAGAGTTTACGAATTGTCATTTGTATATATATATATATATAAGATTATTATATATATTTTTTATTCGGTTTAGGATAACATAATGTAATGTAATATTTTGAATACATTCAAATTCCATTTCAAACAACTGGAGAAAAGTTACGCACCTGAAGTTCATCTGGACATGTATTTTTTATATCTTTTTGGCAACCCACGATTGTACATTTGGACGACATAGGTTTCGAATTTACTGTGACCGGAAGGTTATAGCCATCCACGAGGCTTACATCATAAAAATTAGGTTTAGAGTTATCGGCTTTTTTTTCAAGTTGGATTAGAGTTACAGGAATCATTCCATTACACTCCAAGCGTCCATCACAATCGCCTAGCAATGTTGATATAAAAAAATCATAAAATATAATAATAAAAGAAAATATTTTATTAAATATGAATTTAGATTTAATTCAATAAAAATATAATCTGAAAGTTTAGAATTATTTAATAATATATATTATATTTTAATCGTGAAACAAAACAACCTAACATTTTTTAATATCATTCATTATCACCTGTTTCACAAGCTTGCTTCCAGTTTGGATTGAAATTGCAACTTGTTCGCGCCCATATACGTCCATTCCAACCCCAAGGTATATTGATGCGTTTTGCATTGCCACATGGAAGGTAAAATCCGCCAGAAGCTATCACTGGGTAGCCGACATTCGGGGCAATCGCCGGCCAAATCGGAAATGGACATTTGTTATGCACATAAAATATTACTTCATGACTTGCTACTTGTCCTGCATCATCATTCACAATCACAATTAAGATAAAAAAAGCTAAATATTGATAAAGACTGCAATAAAAGAAAAGGGTTACATTAGGAGATACCATATATAATACAACTAAATATTATGAGAAGATTTAACCATAAGTATGAATGGAGTTTCATATTTTTTCTTTTCTTGTTCATGATTCTAATGAATTGAAGGTATTTATAAGTTCGAAAGTTTGAAGCATTTTTTTAAGTTGATTTTTAAACTTAGATTATGCTTCAAGGGTTGGATTAATGGTATGTGTTTTATCTTTTAAGGTAAGAGAGATCACCTCATTTAGTTTTATTATTTTCTTATAAATGTTCTAATAAATCTTTAGAAATATTGTTTATTGCTATATTTGTAAGCAAAGTTTTGCTAATTAAACAATAGGAATAATATATAAATTTGATATGTTTTAGCAGTGATAAATCTAGTTAATGTTTATATACATATTTATTAGAAATTTAAATTTTATATTTTTAAATATAAAATATGTATATATTATATTGAAATATTTTTTAGAGGTTTAAAAGATCTATATATTTTGATTCTCTTAAATTCTGAAAATATTATCTGAGTTTAAATAAAAAATTAGCTATATTTATTAAATGATATAAATAAAATATTTTTAATACATGAGAATACGTCACTATTTTTTCTGTTTGCATTTATTAGGTGGATTATCTATTCGAAATTTACCCGTTAGATTTTTATTTTGGGGTCATCTTATAAGACAACACGTCATATATTTTTATATTTTCATATGCCATTTTTTAACCTTTTTTTCCTGAATATTGTTTTGCTTGAAAGTCGGAAAGAGGATAGTAATAATAAAGACCAGATTCTTTTAAGGATAATTTTGTTTTAGTTATAAACTTTACTTCTCTAATAAAATTTTATTCTTTTTAAATTCTTTTACAAGATGTGCTACGCAAATAAAATAAAATTAATATATAAAATAAATTTAAATTATTTAAATTATCTTAAACATTCTGTTGTAATAATATTGAGATAATAATTAATCATGTTCTGTGACAACATATTTTTATTTCTATAAAAAATCACATTTAATCTTGAGAGCTTTAAATATTTTAATATTATTTTTGTAATAAATATATTTTTAAAAAACTTTTGGAAAGTCTTTTTACATATAAACAAGATAAAACGTTTCTTATAAATATTTATGTTCATGTCCATATTTTTGCCAGTTGTTTCAATATACAATTGATTTAAGATCTTATATTTTATTTAATTATACAAGTTTATAATAATCATATATCTTTAAAACTTTCACATCAAATGAATTTTAGATCCAACTTATGATAAACTTTTTTGTGAAATGAATTATATTTACAATCGTATATTTTATAAAATGTCAGTAGCCACCGATATAGATCGAGACTCTAAATCCTTATAATCCCATGAGAATGAACAAGTAAGAGAAAAGGTAAAAGAGATCAAATCACAAAAGATGCAACTTCAAATCACGAGGGAGAGCACTACTGATTGTGCATATACCGAAACCATAACTCGAGGAGCGAAGGTTCTTATCACTGAGGAAACTCAGATTGCATGGTGGCTAACAAATGGTCACACACTGTTCTGTTGAGTTGTGCACGTAGAGTCTCAGCAGATGTGTGGATTTGCTGGAAGAGACGAATACTTCTTTCACGCTAGATGAGGTATACCGCAGCTTGTAGACCAAGCTTCAACAGGGTAGTACGATGCGTATATGGTTGTTCTATGGGGATGATCGTCATGCATGCTCCGAGTTCATGTGGAAGAATCGGTGTAAGGGATGTGATCATCGGCAACCAAATCTCTCTATGTAATCACACTCAAAGAAAAGGTGTGCATATGTTTCGTCTTGTTGACAAAAAAAGAGAACATATGGTGTCTGTTTAAATACCCCATCGGTGTAGTTGATCTCTAGTTGGAAGGCGATTTTTCACTGCAAGCCAAAGAATAAAAGCATAACGAGGAACTGATTCTTTGAACCAAATAGAGTCAGCCTAAGGTACCTTTGATTATTTTTTCCGAATCAATTCCCATATATTTTTCGTGGAGAAGATTGCTCTGAACTCTGATTGTTGGTGTATCCACAAGAATGTGGCTGGTCCATCGCTTCCAGTGGGAATAGAAATGGATGTTCACTACTAAAAAACATGTAAATATCAACGAATGGATCAACGGATATGTCCGTTGAAATATTTACCAACAGATTCCAACATATCCATCCGTCGAAATTTGTACCAATGGATGATTTCGTTGAACTATTTACCAACAGATTCCAACGAATCTATCCGTTGAAAATATTGACCAACGGATTCCATGGTGAACCGTTGAAAATTCTTAAATTTATCAACAAATGCCCGTTGCAATTTTTCCAAATTTCCAACAGACTTCCGTTGGAATTTGCAACGGGTATCCCTTGAAAATTTCAACGGATACCCCTTGAAAAAAAATCATGATTACAAAATTCTGCACCTAACCATCTTATTCTTTTTCAACAGGCATTCGTTGGAATTTTCAACGGACATTCCTTGAAAATTCCAACGGATGCCCCTTGGAAAAAATCATAATTACAAAATTCTACACCTAACCAGATTTTCAACGGGCATCCGTTGAAGTTTCCAACAGATGCCCGTTGGAAAAAAATCATAATTAAAAAATTTTAACGGATGGATCCGTCTTCATGTTTTCAACGGGCAACCCTTGGAAATTTCAGTGGATGCCCCTTGAAAAAACTGAAAGGTTGCGATTTGACATTTTTTATTGGAAATCTATTTCAACAGGCATCCGTTGGAATTTTCAACGGATGTCTGTTGAAATTTCGGGTATTTATGATGTTGAAAACTCATTTTTAATATATTCAACAAAACCTTTCAAATCCTATCAAAATCTCTCCCAAAAAATTTAAACACAATATACTATGATGATTGAACGATTTACCGGTTATAAAAGATAGTTTCCTAGTTTTGATGGAACTCCACCATCATTTATTTTCGTAATACGGGATAAAAGAAGAAGAATACAAAGTTTTAGATGATTTATATGCTATAGTATTTTATGTGTAATGTTTGTTTTTAATATTAAATTAAAATTTTTGATAGATTTTGAATTAATATATTAAATTTAATATTTATTAAAAAAATTTATTTTTTAAAATACGTCATAAAATCATCGGATGTCTTTTGATTATACAATCATAACATCAACGGGTATTCGTTGATATATTTAAAATTTATGTTCAAAACTACCAACGGACATCCGTTGACTGTTCTCAATTTTCCCGCTAAATTTTTCAGTGTTCCAATGGGTATCCGTTGAAATATTCAACGGACATCTGTCAGAATTTCCAATAGATGCCCGTTGGAAATATCCATTGGAAATTTGTCAATGGATTTTAGTCGTTGAAACTCCGTTGAAAATTACAACAGATGCATGTTTCCAACACTCAAGAATCCGTTGAAATCCGTTGAAAATGGCTTATTTCAATGGAAAAATTGCCATTTCCAACGAATTTGTCCGTTGAAAATGACATATTTTGTTATATTGGTTAGGTGTGAATGCAATTGGACATCTCGATCTGATCTTGCAGGGCGAAACACCATGTACCGTAAGCAATAGCAGATGATATTGTGTCATTTAACGTGATCCGAAGATGCCTCGGGGCCGCTTCACCAAAGAAGTCTATAAGCGGTCCTAGAGGTGACCATGAATCATACCAGAAATATGCATTCCTTTCATATCCAAGAGTGCAACTCAAGAAGATTTTGCTTCGCCTTTGAGCTTAGCAGTTTACGAATTTTCCACGAGATTCCTTGAGTAGCTTTAGTGTCCCAAAATCCTTTTTTTTGCTTAAATACATTCTTTTTCACTCCAAAGTGATTCAGATTGTTGAAGATGAGCCAAATCAGTTTGAGTTGGAAGACCTTCCTGACATTCCTGAACGACTGTATGCCAAGACCACCTTCCTCTTTCGGTTTACATACTTCCTTCCAAGAACTCTGGTAGCAGAAAGTGGTGTAGTTTTTTGATTCCACAGGAACGAGGAGCATACTAAGTCAATTTGTTTCAAAAGATCCTTCGGGAGTACAAAATCTTGGCTCCAAAAGTTTATGATACCATAAATTCTTGAAGCTACAAGCTGCAACCTACCAACGTAGTCCACTTATTAAGCTTGCTTTTAATTTTGTCCAATAAAGGAGTGAAATCTTGAATATATAACTTTGAGGAACTCAACGGTAGGCCCAAGTAACAGACATGGAATGAACCAAGCCTGAAACCAAACTCTTCATTGATTTGGAGAGATTCTGCCTCTGTAAACCGCCTAAAAAGATATCAAATTTGGTGTGATTCATGGATAAACCAGAAAACCCCTTGAACTCATTTTAAACATAAATCACTACTCTAATCGAGGAAGCATTACCATCCAAGAAGATTAGGAGGTCATCAACAAAGGTACGGTGTGATAGTCTTGGATGCGAACATTTCGGATGAGACTTGATACGTCCTTCTTCAATCGCTTTATCCAAGAGTGTCGATAGAACCACCATACCCATGATGAAAAGGTAAGGAGAAAAAGGGTCTCCTTGTCTAAGACCTCTTGCGCCCTTAAAGTAACCCGATAGTTCACCATTGACCGCCACTGAAAATCTAGGAGAGGTAATGTACTCTTTAATCCATTTGATGAAGCAGATCGGGAAGTCCATCACTTCTAAGAGGCTTAGGATAAAACTCCAATCAATAGATTTGGATGCCTTCTTTATATCTACTTTCAAGGTGACTCTCTTAAATATTGAGGCCTTGTTGTATCCGCGGACTATCTCCGTTGCTAAGAGGACATTTTCAAGAAGTAAGTGTCCATTTTGAAAAGCTACTTGGCTTGGGGAGATGCATGCCAGGAGGAGTTCTCTAAGACAGTTTGCCAATAATTTGGAGATGATTTTGTACAACATGTTACAACAGCTGATAGGGCAGAAGTCCATGAGACTGTTTGCATTCGACATCTTTGGAACCAAAGTGATAATTGTCGAGTTGATCTCTTTGAGAAACCGGCCTGATATAAAAAATTCTTGCATCGTAGTAATGATATCTGGTCCTGTTATCTCCCATGTGGCACAAAAAAACTCTTTAGAGAAACTATCAGGCCCTGGAATCTTGTTCGAAGGCATAGAGAAGATAACATATTTTATGTCTTCCTCTGTGAATTGCCTTATTAGAAAATCACATTTCATGTGAGCAACGAAAACAGATTAGTGGTCTCAATAAGGATGGGTCACAAATTCGAACCTCAGGGTCGCACGCACCGAGTAACCCCTGGTAGTATGTTGATGCATGCTGATAACGTCTAATCCGCCATAGTGTTTTCATCATTGCTAGGTTTAGTGTTATTATCATTCTTGGACTTTACCAATATATTGAGCATATTTGAGGGCTTTTTCTATCATTTCGCGTGTTGTGCAGGAAACAAAAATATTTGAAACAAACACAAGTAAATACGTCAAAATCTACCCGAAAATGTGACCAAAGTATGAAGGGAGCACGACCAAACAACATCCTGCTGCACGGCCGAGCGGATTGAAATGCTGAACACACAGAACGTCTGGGCATCACTCCAAGCCTGACCGATCAACCAAGAAGAAAGCAGCACGCCGAGCATAACTCAATGCACGACTAGGGAGCTTATGAGTTCATGCAGCAAGAGCGAGCATCCTTCCAAGTATGGTCGAGTTGAGAACCTAAAGTAGCACGGCCGAGAAATAATCAAATCATGGTTAGGCAGAAGAAGGCCATAAGCACGGTCGGACAACACTCAATGCACGACCGGGGAGGAAACATCCTGAAGCAGCACGGTCGGGCATCACCATATGCACGATCGAGCTGAAGAAGAAGGGACATACACGACCGAACACACAATGATGCACGATTGAGCTTAATGTCCAGAAAGATCCCCGTAGGTGTTGCACAACCCGGGTTCCATGCTGGGTCGATCACCTCCTTGAAGAATGCTGCACGACCGGGTGTCATCATGTGCACTATCGGGCTTGAACCTTAAATAAGAACCAGAAGAGAGAGAGAAACAAGAAACAAGATAGACCAGAATAGAAAGAGGAGAGAGAGCACGGCTGAAGAAGGGATTTCAGAAAACTGAAGCATTCGTCTGAGGCTACGCTTGGAGAATAGGGAAGATGAATACTTTCTGTGTTTGTTTCTTTATAATTTATGAGTAATTCTCTTTTCCATGGGTTAGAGATGCTATTGTAATGGATTGTTTGGTTATTAATGCTTGATTTCGGTTTTGTTCATTCGCATGGTTTGATGGGTTGTACGTAATGCATTCATACTTGTTGTTTACCTATTTGAATGAGATTAGAGATTCGTCTAGGCTGACAGGTCATATTTGAGTCTCGGAATTAACCCTAGAATAAATTAGATTAATGAGAATCTAGTCGGTCGGTTAATCTATTTAGGAACGGTAATAATTGAGGTAGAACTCCCATTGTTCTTCATGCATTTAGGTTATAGATTTATTGCATCGAGATGTGAGTACGTTTATCTCCTAGATAGTTGATTTAGGCATCGAGAGAGTCACTTCTGTTAATAGAGGTTGAGTTCCCATTGTTTTTAACAATAAAGGTCGAGTTTCCTATCGTTCTTTATGCATCTAGATGTTCCGTGCTGCATGGACAGATGAGTGATGTTGATTCTCTAGGTACTGGATTTAGGCATTGAGAGAGTCATTTTCGATAGTTGAGGTTGAATTCCCTATTCGTTCTTCATGCATCTAGATGTTCCGTGCTGCATCGAGAGATTAGTAATGTTGATTCCCTAGGTAGTGGATTTAGATTTGAGTTCTCCATCGATTGATATAAATCGATTTCATGTTTTCGTAGAAACATCCATTACATGTCTCGGTATTCTCGAAACCCGTGGTGCTCTATCTTGTTGAATCTAGTTTCGTCATTCTTTTATATCTTTACTTTCCAGACTGATAACTACATATTGATCAATCTTCTTCTTGTGAATTCTTAGTTTTAACGTTCGCACTAAATCCCCAGAGTTCGACCCTGGTACTACACGTACCGTATACTTGCGGTATAGTTGTCTAGGAAATTAAAACCTCCTATTTCCGATCATCACATGCTATTTTAGGTCTATCTGTATGCTGATTTTTTTTCCTTTGGGATTCTAGATGAGGAATGGAATGGAGATATGTGATGCATGTGCTACTGCTGCCTTGTGGAAATATGCAGTGTTCTTATCACCTACTCTAAGCCACTATATACGAGATTTTTTACGATAAAACTTCTCTTCAGCTATTAAAAGTTGATTCTACTCACACCTTATTTTATGTTCCACTTGAAATAGCTCCAAACTAGGTCGAGTGTGGAGTTGAGATTGAACATACTCTAGTTTTGAGCCTGCCTCCTGAACCCTCCTTAGCGATGGTTGATTGAAATGGTTTTTGTTCAGTATTCGCAAGGGATATTTTAACAACTTCAGCAGCTTATACAATTTGAATTGGTGTGTGCCTGAGATCTCGTTTGGCTCCTAGCTTGTTCGGATAGTTTCCAAAAAGAAGGGATGATTGATCGTATGAGTGAAGAACTTAAACGACTTTCGGTAATGAGCTTCATATAACCTTTAAGAGCAACAATACACGGTGAGTGATCAGATGGCCCAGAAGGAAGGAATTCAGTAAAAGAACATGGAAAATATTGAAGTCAGGCTTCATTAATTAAAGCTCGATCAATCTTCTTTAGAATAGACATATCCTCCTGATGATTCTTCCAAGTGTATTGAACCTTTTTTTGATACTAAGTCAAATAGCCCCACCAAAGTCACACAAGCTTAGAAGTCATCTCGTCCAATTAGTGAAAGAATGTGATTTGGATAGTCTGAATGGTCATCAAGATTTAAGATTTGGTTGAAATCGTCTATTACAATCCATAATTTGTGTAAGAGAATACTATAAAAAATCACGTTCAGTATGGACTTCCATAACAACCTTCCTTCGAACTTCCTTCAAAGATATGATAATTGATATTCATAATCTAATAAATAAATAAAAAATAATCATTTTATTAAAAAAACTAAAACAGTGTTTAATACGATAAAAATTATGCATAATATAATATAATATAAATTATAAACTACAAATTTTTATTCACAATTCAATCAATTCAACGAGGAATGTAAAAGTATTAAATTATAACAATATTATTTTTATAAAAATATAAACGGCAACTTATATTATTAAAAAAATATTTCTTTTAATGGAAGAATATTATCGCGAAGTTACATTATAATGCGATATAAAATAAATAACAAATGATAAACTAAATATAGATATTTGAAAATATATATATATATAATGAGATAAATTTATTCTTATTCATATATAACGTTAATATATTTACAAATTATAAATTTTATACCCATTTCTAGGTTATATAATAATAAACAAAATTAAAATAACTAGGTTTGAATAGTTATAGAGAACAATAAATTTTAAAAAATTAAAATATAACAATAAAGTTAAAATAATAATATTTGTAAGTGAATATGAGATAAAAAGAGTCAAAATATAAATAAATTTTATTAATTTAAAGTAAAAGTATATGAAAATATAAAAAACGGAATTTTTTCAACTATTAAAAAAATTTGTAATACAAGATTATTTTACAAAATTACCCAGAAAGGTATATGTCGAAACTCGAAATTCATAAGATAGACTCCAACGGTATTGGTGGTTGTGTTTTTTAAATTGGGTTTTGGTTATTGGAAATCTAAAACTACTCTGTTTTCCTCCTCGTGAACCCAACCCCTTTATCTCTCCTTTTGTATTTTTTATATTTTATACAGATTGGTTAATTTTATAATTGTATTATAATATTTAGGATTGCCGGGTCCATTTGGTAAAATTGAATAATTCAATTCTAATAATAATAATAATTTGATTCTATTAGAAATCTATCTAAAATAATTCATCTATATAAAACTTAAAAATCAATTAATTTAACTAAATTTGATTATTAACCCTTTAAATGTAAGTAATTGATTTCAAAAAATTAAAAAACTAAATAAACTAAATTTTTTTAAAAATGTTTCTATATTATATGTATACTATTAATTTATGATTATAGACCAAACTTAACTAATTCATATACTATATTTTATGTTATAAATATATGAATGATTTAATAAATTTTAATTTTATAATTTGTTTACACGTTTATATATGATAAAAAATCATAATTAATCCAGTTTAAATTTAAATCTTATTTTATAATAATCTTTATTACTATAATCAAATCTCACGATTTTACAATTAAATCATATCAAATTGATTTTAATTTAATTATTATTTAATTAATTTTTTATTAAATCTCAAATATCTGTTATCCTAGAATCCAAAATGACGAATCCTGATAGTACTTAGCCTTATTGTATATCATGTTTTAGCACTTGATTTTGTACCTTATAGAAAACTAGACTAGAGATTTGTTTTACAATTATGAAAAACAACTATTAAAGAAGATTGTGAGTATTTTGTTATTATTAGTTAATACCATGTATAAATGTGAAAATTAGCCCCACTAATTATAAATAAACAATAGTAGAAACTCTTTTTACGAGATTATTTCATTAGCTTATTACCGTGACACACGATACGAGTATTATCCACTAATAACATTGGGTTTATAAACTTAATTAAACTAAAATTAACCATATGGTTTAGTAAGTAACATATCTCATCCTTTATTTATTCCCCCTCAAGAGAGTATCAAACACTGTTTTAAATTTAATTTAATTTAATTTAATTATCTCCTGCGCTATCTCCATGTTCAATCCCGCCTCTCTCTCTCTCTCTCCCCTTTGACCACCTCGGGTCACAGCCCAAAGCCTTGACCATCACCAGCATGAACAGAGATTCTTAGAAAGACCAAGATTGTTTCACACCTATTCTCACTCGTCTTCTTCACCAGTCATGAACAGGCAGCCTCCTGAAACTCCAAATCTTGAAGCTTGTCCCCAATCTGAACAGTCCCAGCTTTGTTCTGGGTCCGAGATCTTCAAAACCAGCGGCCATGGCACCATGAGGAGCAGTTCTCAGGATGTCAGGCTCAACAACAGTGTTAGCATAAATTTCTGTAGTAGCACGGTTTCTGGGTCCGACAATAACAGTGTTAGTAGCGAGGCAAATGTCGAAAAGTCTCCATCTTTCGATGGGAACGAGGCCAGCTTCAGAAGGAATTGCCCGTCGAAGCCGCATAAAGGGAATGACATTCGATGGGATGCGATCCAGGACGTGAAGTGCAGAGATGGTGATCTGGGTTTAGGGCATTTCAGACTTCTGAAGAAATTAGGATGTGGGGACATTGGGAGTGTGTATTTGGCTGAGCTGAGAGGGATGGGGTGTTTGTTCGCCATTAAAGTCATGGATAAAGGAATGTTGGTTGGCAGGAAGAAAATGGCTAGGGCTCAGACAGAAAGGGATATTTTAGGTCTTTTGGATCATCCTTTTTTGCCGACACTCTATTCCCATTTTGAGACAGAGAAGTTCTCTTGTCTGTTGATGGAGTTTTGCAGCGGCGGCGATCTCCATATTCTCCGGCAGAAGCAGCCCACGAAGCATTTCTCCGAGCAAGCCGCCAAGTATTGCTTGAAAACTTTTTCAGAGCTTTTTTTTTCTTCCTTTTTTGATGTTTCTCAGTACATGAAATCGGATGAATGGCAAATTGAAATGTGATTCAGTAGTTGTTAATTAGAAAAATTCAGTTGCTAATGATGGTCGAATGGACCATAGATTCTCTACTCGTGTCTGTTTATGTCCATGAGAGCGTTAATGAACTTCATTTTGCAGATTCTATGCTTCAGAAGTACTTCTTGCGCTTGAGTATCTCCACATGATGGGCGTAGTGTACAGAGACTTGAAGCCCGAAAACGTAATGGTGAGGGAAGATGGGCATATCATGCTTTCGGATTTTGATCTTTCACTGAGATGTGCAGTCAGTCCTACACTAGTTCAGTCGAATTTGCAGCCGTCTTGTAGAATAACTTCGTACTGTATCCAACCCGAATGTATTAATCCGACCTGCAGATTACCCGTTTGTGTTCAGCCGTCTTGCCTGCAGCCTGCCTCATGTTTCAAACCTCGTTTCCGCAACCACAAGCCAAGAAAGGTGAAAACGGAAAAGATGGTTTCCGTAAATTCAGAATCCCTTCCGGATTTGATTGCAGAGCCAACAGATGTTCGGTCCATGTCCTTTGTGGGCACTCACGAGTACTTGGCGCCTGAGATCATACGAGGGGATGGCCACGGGAGTGCCGTAGATTGGTGGACTTTCGGGATATTCATCTACGAGTTGTTAACAGGGAAAACACCCTTCAAAGGGAATGGAAACCGAGAAACACTCTTCAATGTGGTTGGTCAGTCTCTGAAGTTTCAAGACGGATCTTCTTTAAGCTTCGCGGCCAAAGATTTGATTCGTGGCTTGTTGGTGAAAGATCCTCGGAAGAGACTCGGGTTCAAGAGAGGCGCGACAGAAATCAAGAGGCATCCGTTCTTCGACAGTGTGAATTGGGCTCTCATCCGAAGCACAAATCCTCCAGAAATCCCAAAACCGATGGATGTTTCTGTCGTAAATCAAACCTTCAAATCGTCGTTGCAACAACGGGAAAAGGGTTGCAAGGACTCTGATAGCTCATCAGATCCTTACTACTTAGACTTTGAATTCTTCTGATGAGCTTTCTATTCATCTCATCGCAGTAGGATATTAACCATTGTTGTTGGTATATGTATTCATATCCTCCATGAAAGCAACAATTTTGTCTTGCCTTAATTAATTTGATTAGTTGAATGAGTTAACTTTCGTCTTGTTTATACAAATTCAAACAAGGTGGTACTTTCACGGTGGATTATGGAAGTACCTTGACATGTCTATTATGTAATATTTCAGTAATATTTCAATAGTCGAGGGTTTAAGTTGTAATTATTAAAAAATTTAATAATTATTTAATAAACGAAAAACGAATTTTCGTTATCAGAATCTATCAAAACAAATCAAAATTCTAATCCCAAAAACCAGAGAAAAGCAACGAAAAACGAGAAAACAGTTTTCGTTTTTCCTAAAAATCGAACTAATCGTTGATAGCAGAATCTGTTCTCAGCCTGGATACGAGTAGAGTATTTGCGCTATCAAATCTTGCATTCGATAATCACAACTTTCAACGCAATAGGTATTATCGAAATCGTTTCTAATTATGTTCGTCGTTGAAACCCCGAAAAACTACTCCGAACTTNTAAATTTAATTTAATTTAATTTAATTATCTCCTGCGCTATCTCCATGTTCAATCCCGCCTCTCTCTCTCTCCCCTTTGACCACCTCGGGTCACAGCCCAAAGCCTTGACCATCACCAGCATGAACAGAGATTCTTAGAAAGACCAAGATTGTTTCACACCTATTCTCACTCGTCTTCTTCACCAGTCATGAACAGGCAGCCTCCTGAAACTCCAAATCTTGAAGCTTGTCCCCAATCTGAACAGTCCCAGCTTTGTTCTGGGTCCGAGATCTTCAAAACCAGCGGCCATGGCACCATGAGGAGCAGTTCTCAGGATGTCAGGCTCAACAACAGTGTTAGCATAAATTTCTGTAGTAGCACGGTTTCTGGGTCCGACAATAACAGTGTTAGTAGCGAGGCAAATGTCGAAAAGTCTCCATCTTTCGATGGGAACGAGGCCAGCTTCAGAAGGAATTGCCCGTCGAAGCCGCATAAAGGGAATGACATTCGATGGGATGCGATCCAGGACGTGAAGTGCAGAGATGGTGATCTGGGTTTAGGGCATTTCAGACTTCTGAAGAAATTAGGATGTGGGGACATTGGGAGTGTGTATTTGGCTGAGCTGAGAGGGATGGGGTGTTTGTTCGCCATTAAAGTCATGGATAAAGGAATGTTGGTTGGCAGGAAGAAAATGGCTAGGGCTCAGACAGAAAGGGATATTTTAGGTCTTTTGGATCATCCTTTTTTGCCGACACTCTATTCCCATTTTGAGACAGAGAAGTTCTCTTGTCTGTTGATGGAGTTTTGCAGCGGCGGCGATCTCCATATTCTCCGGCAGAAGCAGCCCACGAAGCATTTCTCCGAGCAAGCCGCCAAGTATTGCTTGAAAACTTTTTCAGAGCTTTTTTTTTCTTCCTTTTTTGATGTTTCTCAGTACATGAAATCGGATGAATGGCAAATTGAAATGTGATTCAGTAGTTGTTAATTAGAAAAATTCAGTTGCTAATGATGGTCGAATGGACCATAGATTCTCTACTCGTGTCTGTTTATGTCCATGAGAGCGTTAATGAACTTCATTTTGCAGATTCTATGCTTCAGAAGTACTTCTTGCGCTTGAGTATCTCCACATGATGGGCGTAGTGTACAGAGACTTGAAGCCCGAAAACGTAATGGTGAGGGAAGATGGGCATATCATGCTTTCGGATTTTGATCTTTCACTGAGATGTGCAGTCAGTCCTACACTAGTTCAGTCGAATTTGCAGCCGTCTTGTAGAATAACTTCGTACTGTATCCAACCCGAATGTATTAATCCGACCTGCAGATTACCCGTTTGTGTTCAGCCGTCTTGCCTGCAGCCTGCCTCATGTTTCAAACCTCGTTTCCGCAACCACAAGCCAAGAAAGGTGAAAACGGAAAAGATGGTTTCCGTAAATTCAGAATCCCTTCCGGATTTGATTGCAGAGCCAACAGATGTTCGGTCCATGTCCTTTGTGGGCACTCACGAGTACTTGGCGCCTGAGATCATACGAGGGGATGGCCACGGGAGTGCCGTAGATTGGTGGACTTTCGGGATATTCATCTACGAGTTGTTAACAGGGAAAACACCCTTCAAAGGGAATGGAAACCGAGAAACACTCTTCAATGTGGTTGGTCAGTCTCTGAAGTTTCAAGACGGATCTTCTTTAAGCTTCGCGGCCAAAGATTTGATTCGTGGCTTGTTGGTGAAAGATCCTCGGAAGAGACTCGGGTTCAAGAGAGGCGCGACAGAAATCAAGAGGCATCCGTTCTTCGACAGTGTGAATTGGGCTCTCATCCGAAGCACAAATCCTCCAGAAATCCCAAAACCGATGGATGTTTCTGTCGTAAATCAAACCTTCAAATCGTCGTTGCAACAACGGGAAAAGGGTTGCAAGGACTCTGATAGCTCATCAGATCCTTACTACTTAGACTTTGAATTCTTCTGATGAGCTTTCTATTCATCTCATCGCAGTAGGATATTAACCATTGTTGTTGGTATATGTATTCATATCCTCCATGAAAGCAACAATTTTGTCTTGCCTTAATTAATTTGATTAGTTGAATGAGTTAACTTTCGTCTTGTTTATACAAATTCAAACAAGGTGGTACTTTCACGGTGGATTATGGAAGTACCTTGACATGTCTATTATGTAATATTTCAGTAATATTTCAATAGTCGAGGGTTTAAGTTGTAATTATTAAAAAATTTAATAATTATTTAATAAACGAAAAACGAATTTTCGTTATCAGAATCTATCAAAACAAATCAAAATTCTAATCCCAAAAACCAGAGAAAAGCAACGAAAAACGAGAAAACAGTTTTCGTTTTTCCTAAAAATCGAACTAATCGTTGATAGCAGAATCTGTTCTCAGCCTGGATACGAGTAGAGTATTTGCGCTATCAAATCTTGCATTCGATAATCACAACTTTCAACGCAATAGGTATTATCGAAATCGTTTCTAATTATGTTCGTCGTTGAAACCCCGAAAAACTACTCCGAACTTGACTAGATCTTCAATCTCGGTTGTAAAACACGCTTCCGCACCCGATGTAGCAACCCAACAATGGTATCAGAGCGTATGGTCGTTTGTTCAGGATTAGCTATTTCGGAATTTTTTTGGTGAAAAACGGATAAAAAAAACGTATAGATGTGCGCGCGGCACGCGCACACAAAACCAGAATGCGTAAAGAGACCGTGAATTGCACGACCGAAACCCTAGCAGGTTGCGCATTCGCCGTCGGTCTCAGGCGAAGGGGCGGCGCGGCATAGACTCCCCGTAAAGGCCGAGAGTGGGCGACGTTTCCTGCGACCGTTGCGCAAACGAATCGATCGCGGATGCCAATCGCGCGAACGCCCGACGCGAAACCGTGATAGGCCTGAAGCGCTGCAAGCCGTCGAGTAGTGCAGATACATCACAAAGTCCTCCATCCAAGTTGTAAGTACTTGTGTGTATCTGCATA
>CM071865.1:31221464-31252672 GCA_036759665.1 Gynandropsis gynandra
CAGACCCCTACCCGCTCCTTGGCTCGAGGGGGTGCTTCGCAGGCGCCCGAACCGGCGGTTCCCAGGAGCCCGAGCGGGCGAATCCTCCAAGCCCGAGCGGGCGGTTTCCGCAGCTCGATCGAACGGTCTCTCCAGCCCGAGCGGGCGTTCCGTGAGCCTGAACGGGCGCGATGCGTGAGCCCGAACGGGCGCGCATAACTAGGGATGTCAATTTCAAGCCCAGCCCGAAACCCGACCCGAACCCAACCCGAAAAATTACGGGTTTGGGCCGAAAATTATAGGTCCGTTTTCAATCGGGCTGGGCTCGGGCTTAGAAAATTTTGGCCCGTAAAATTCGGATCGGGCCGGGCTCGGCCCGCGGGTTACCCGAGCCCAAAAATGGCCCGCACCCCTAACCCTAGTGCTCTCTCCTCCCTCAGTCTCAGAAGCTCTCTCCCTCCCCTACCTCCTCGTCGTGACGTCTCTCTCTCATTCGTGCATAAGCTATTAATTTGTAATTAAATATTTTTTTATTTTGTTTATTAATAAATTTTTTTCTTCTTATATTTTGTGTATTATTTATATTCATAATAGTTTTTCTAAGATAGAAATCCCTAAATATTATGTGTGCTGATATAATTTATAATATATATTAACTTTATTTGAGTTATTTTCCATTAAAAATTAAAATTAAGAAAATTTAAAAGGATATGAATACAAATAAATTTTTACTTTACACATATATCATATATGTGACACAAAAAAGTGAAAAGGAAAATATCACAAATGTATGTGTGATCCTAATATATGCATGCAAGATCATACCGATATGGATGTGTTGCAGTTCTAGAAGTCTAACACTAAGTCATATAATAGTATTGAGTTAGCGCTTATGGCTTCTGATATTCTAAGTATTCCAATCACCACAGCTGCTTCATATTATTCTTTCAGTGCCAACTCACGTGTGCTCAACAAATACAAAAGCCGTATCTTACCCTCAAACGTTCAAGCCTTAATTTTTTTCTGTTCTTGGTTACTTGGTTACGATGAAGAAGGTTAAGTTTATACATTTCAATTCAAATTATCGAGATTATACGATTGCTTATGTTGTTCATTTGGTTTCTTTGATTGACTAATGTGTAAATTATATATTTAGCGGTCCCGATGGATTTCTCGCTGTGACCCGATAAGCATATTGATGGTGAAACCGGATGAACAAGAGATTCATGTCAAATTTGTTTGTATTTTTGTTTCTTCATTTATGGATTTGTATGGAATAGTTTTTAATCTTTGTTGATGTGTGTTTTAGACTATTAGACTAATGATTTGTTTAGCATTTCAGAATTTGTTAACGTGAATTTTGGATTCATATGGATTAATTTAGGCGTTTTAGACTTGTTTAAATTTTTTAGTTTTTTATCTCTTTAGGCCCGAGGCCCGGTCCGAGCCCATCTAAAGCCCGGTGGGCCGGGTTTCGGGCCGTATATTCTAGGCCCAATCGTATCCGGGCCGGGCTGGCCCGACCCTCAATAATGCGGGCTTTTTTCGGGCTCGGACCGGCCCGGCCCGTATCGCACCCCTACGCATAACCCACTCGGGCGAAAAATTTAAAAAAATAAAATAAAAAAATTGAAAATTTAATAATTGAGTTCTTAGACGATAAATTGTTTATCGTTAGGCTTTTTCGTTCGTCGTAGACATTTGAATAGGTTCTCGTTTACATGGTACAACCTTATTACCACGAGGCATGTAGTTCAAGAATTTGATTCATACGTCTATGACATTAGATGTCTAATGGAAGGGAACAATTAGTTCTTGTAAATGCTTGGACTACCCGGGGACATGAACTTAATTATTATCCGACTATGAGCTGAAGGATGAACTCAACTATATCAATAGGAACGGCCTGACTACCAGGTGATTATGTGATATAGAGCCACGTTTTAATTCACTACAAATTTTATAAGGATAAAACTTTATAAAGAATCTATTTTATATGTTTGGGAAACGTCTTGACTACCAAGGGGCTCAGACATATAGTTATAGATTAATGCTAATGAGAAATAAGATTTCTAATGCTATTGTAACGTTGATTAGCGAAAAATACCATTTAGATGAAGTTTATGTCTTTATGATATTTACGATGTTTAACTCTTTGCTGTTAAACTTTCCTTTGTTTTCATATCTCTTGAGAATGTCTCAGTTCAATTTGCATCCAATCCTCGAGACCAACAAGCTGGTTGGTGAGAACTTCTACGAATGGCAACGCAATTTGCGCCTGGTGCTGTTACATGAGAAGCTGATCGATGTGATCGACAAACCGGCTCCTCAAGTGCCAGATTCAGCGAATGACGAATGACGAGGCTTTCAGTGAATACACCAAGTACGAGGAAAAGTGCATCACTGTGAAGTGTCTTATCATGGCGTCAATGAATGACGAACTCCATAAACAACACGAGCATATGGATGCCAAGCAGATCATGGAGCATCTTAAGAAGATGTTTGGTGAGCAGAGTCGGACGGTAAGATCCAAGCTGTCAGGGACTTTGTTCAAGTCTGCTTTGAGTGAGGGCTCTCCTGTGGGACCCCATGTTCTACGGATGATCAGTCTGATAGAACAACTTGAGAATTTGGGGTGCACCTTCTGTAAGGAGATGCAACAGGAGATGATCTTGCACTCACTTCTGGAGTCTTTCTCCCCGTTCGTGGTCAACTACAACATGAAAAAGCTGGACGTTGAGTTGCATGAGATGCACAACATGCTCACTGAGCAGGTGTCCATAGGGAAGAGGGGATTGGGATCTATGATGATGGTTGGGTAGTCCTCTTATCAGAAGATGATGGGTAAGAAGAGGCCCAGGACTAGGCAGAGCACACCTAAGACTGGTGTGACCAGGGCAAAAGGCGGTGCCACCAAGGCCGACCAATCAGATGCTGAGTGTTTCTTCTACAAGAAGAAAGGACATTGGACGAGGAACTGCAATGAATACCTGCAGTCTCTCAAGGGCAAGAAGCAAGGTAAGATTTTCATGGAAAATGTTTTCACGATTTCCTTAACTACCATTGATTCATCTAGATGGGTGTTACATACCGATATCAGTTTTAACGTCTGCAATATGTTGCAAGAACTGAGGATCAGTAGGAGGTTCAGGAAGGGAGAGTTCAGTCTGAAGGTTGGAAATGGCGCAAGTGTTGCTGCTCTAGCCGTAGAATCGATTTCCCTTGTTATTCCTACGAGCAAGAGTTTGTTGTTAGACGACTGCTATTATGTTCCTAAGTTTGTTTCGACATCATTTCTATTCTATGCTTGATAGACGTGGATTTTGAACAGTTTTCAATGACAACATTTGCTCTATTTATCATGGTGATGATTTATGTGTGAATGGTTATGTGCAACAAGAAATTTACGTCTTACCTGATGTTAATGTAGAACCAATTAACATGCATGTTTCGGACCATAAGAGAAAGGTAGATGAACGTCAAAGATAGACGTACCTTTGGCATTGTAGACTTGGTCACAATGGTGAGAAGAGGATAAACATGTTGCATAAAGATGGTCTTCTAGGCCATTTTGATTATGAATCTTATGCAACTTGTGAGTCATGTCTCACTGGTAAGATGACCAAATCTTCGTTTAGTGAAACCGGAGAGAGAGCTACAGAAATCCTAGGACTCATACATACTGATCTATGTGGACCGATGAGAGTTCAAGCCAAGTGTGGATATTCATATTTCATCACGTTCACTGATGATATGTCGAGGTATGAATTTATGTTCTTGATGAAATACAAGTACAAATCTTTTGAAATGTTCAAGAGATTCCGCAGTGAAGTGGAGAAACAAACCG
Organism: Gynandropsis gynandra; assembly: GCA_036759665.1. Taxonomy (NCBI): domain Eukaryota; kingdom Viridiplantae; phylum Streptophyta; class Magnoliopsida; order Brassicales; family Cleomaceae; genus Gynandropsis; species Gynandropsis gynandra. The sequence continues at coordinate 31,225,291 of CM071865.1, forward strand.
GAAAGAGTATCAAGGTGTTGAGATCAGACCGGGGGCGAGTATCTAAGTCACAAATTTGTCGATTATCTAAGGCAAAATGTGATTTTGTCTCAGTGGATTTCTCCTGGAACACCACAACATAATGGTGTGTTCGAAAGGAGAAATCAGATATGGTCCGATCCATGATGGGGTTCACGGATCTTCCAATAAACATGTGGGGTTTTGTTTTAAAAGTAACCGCTTATATCTTAAACAAGGTTCCCACTAAAACAGTCTCTAAGACTCCATATGAGATATGGAAGGGACGAAAACCAAACCTGAGACACATCAAGGTTTGGGGTTGTCCGGCCTTCGTTAAGAGACTTCAGCGAGACAAGCTAGATGCTAGGTGTGACAGGTGTAGGTTCATAGGTTATCCCAAGAAAACTATGGGATATTATTTCTACTACACGTGTGAGCACAAAGTGTTTGTGGCCAGAACGGTAACCTTTTTTGAAAAGGAATTCCTTGAGGAAGAAATTCATGATGGAGAAGTAGTTCTTGACGAGATTCAAGAACCCGACGAACTAACACAAGCTCATGGACATGAGATGTCAAATGAGCGATCTTAGCTGGGAGATATGTTGTTAGGCTCCGGGGCTTCATCTTCAAATGTTGAAGTGACAATGCCCATTCAAAAACAAGTTTAGGAACATATTCAAGAACAAGCCCAACAAGATATCCTAGTGCAGATTGAACCTGCTACACAGGCTTTCTTTAGAAGGTCAACACGTTCTCGGACGTGCACCTGAAAGACTTAATCTGATGGTGCAAGAGGATGTGGTCGGTCATAGAGATGACGACCCGTTAACTTTCCAAGAAGCTATACAAGGCCCAGATTCTGAAAAATGGTGGAAAGCCGTGGAATCCGAGATGGAATCTATGAAGGTCAACGAAGTATGGATTTTGGTTGATCCTTCAAAGGCTTCCAGACTGATTGGTTGTAAATGGGTTTACAAGAAGAAGATTGGAGCAGATGGGCATGTAGAGACCTATAAAGCTCGTTTAGTTGCCAAGGGGTATAGTCAACGTGAAGGGATTGACTATGAAGAAACATTCTCCCCTGTGGCAATGCTGAAATCTATTCGGATTCTACTTGCGATAGCGACGTACTATGATTATGAAATTTGGCAAACGAACGTGAAAACAACTTTCCTTAACAGAGAGCTTCAGGAAGAGGTTTACATGGCTCAACCTGATGGTTTCACGTTTCCAACTCAAAGTCATATAGTATGCAAGCTTCAGAGGTCCATTTATGGACTCAAGCAAGCTTCTCGAAGCTGGAACATTCGCTTCAACAAGGCATTTGAAGAGTTCAACTTTGTTAGATGTGATGAAGAGCCTTGTGTGTACAAGAAGTTTAGTGGGAGCACGGTTGTCTTTCTTATGCTTTATGTGGATGACATATTGCTCATAGGGAATGACATTCCGACATTAAAAGAGACGAAGTCATGATTATCTGATCAGTTCTCCATGAAGGATCTAGGAGAAACAGCTTATATTTTGAGAAAAAAGATCTATAGGGATAGATCAAAGAGGTTGTTTGGATTGTCATAATCCCAGTACATTGACAGTATCGTGAGACTATACAACATGGAAAGTTCCAAGAAGGGCTATCTACCGATAGGCACTAGAAGTTCTCTTTCTAGGGAGGATTGTCCTAAAACCCCGGAAGAAAAAGAACGCATGAGTCGGCTTTCCTACGCTAGTGTAGTGGGAGCCATCATGTACTCCATGACGTGTACTAGGCGTGACGTAGCCTACGCACTAAGTGTAGTGAGTAGATATCAGGCAGATCCTGATGAGGAACATTGGAAGGTTGTTAAGAACATTATTAAGTACTTACGAAGGACTAAGGACCGGTTCTTCATTTATGGTAGTTCTAACTTGGAGTTAGAAGGATTCACTGATGCGAGTTTCTCGACAAACAAGGATGACTGTCGGTCCATTTCAGGCTGTGTGTTTTATCTGAATGGAGGCGCAGTAAGTTGGAAGAGTTCCAAGTAGGCTACTATAGCTGATTTGGTGACTGAAGCAGAATATATAGCGGCTTGCGAAGCAGCTAAAGAAGCGGTTTTGATGAGAAAGTTCATAGATGAACTTGGTGTGGTACCTTCGATAAAGGAAGTCGTTCCTTTATTGTGTGATAACACCGGGGCTATTGACCAAGCGAAGGAACCAAGGTCTTATCAGAAATCGAAACATGTTCTGAGGAAGTATCACCTGATACGAGAGATCATAACGCGTGGGGACGTGCAAATCCAGAAGGTGGATGGAAAGGAAAACGCAACAGATCCGTTCACGAAGGCGCTTGGGTCAAAGGAGTTTGACAAGCATAAGCTGAGGATCGGATTGAGAGAGATGACTAGCTGGCATTAGTTTATAGACTAGTAGCGCGTTGTATACTTTAGACATCAATTTTATTTTTAATAATATATGGGATTATTTTCATTTGATGAGATTTTCATAAATGTATGATAGAGTTCAAGATTAAATCTAAAACTTGATATTATGATAGAGATCATAATAGAGTCAAGTTTTGGTATGATTTAATCTGAATTGTTCTTGTTCGTAGGATCACTGCTCGGACTATAGTGATCCGATAAGAACAACATATATGTGATAAGTTTCTATGTTGATAGAAATTAGATGATCTCTTTTACTAAATCACATATGTGAGTGATACACATAATGATGATCACTGAACTGACCTAAAGGGGGAAATGCTTAATGGTTAAATAACCAATGAATTGTCATTAAGATTTCTCCAGATAGTTAGATAATTAGTTTTTCCTTAGACTTGAGATCAACATAGTAACTAGCATCTCATCTATTATTCTTTGATTCTGGACACCTAGTATCTTAGAGTACTAGTTGAATAGAAATTAGAAATAATTAGATATTTGCGAGTTTGAGCTCTATGTTGTCAGTAATCACAATGATTGTACGAATCTCTGGCCAGAGTACATTGAATGAATGAAGAAAGGTATTTCTTAGGTTCATTCATTAGTCAGTTGTGATTGACAATAGACATAGTTGATGATCCATAAGGCTGACAGTTATAACCATGTCTAAGATGCATCCGGAGCTGTAAAGATGGAAGGAAATACTAACGTCAACTTCACCCTGGTTGTTTTGGGTAATAGTGTTATTCCAATGAGTAAGGATGTTACTTCACGCTATTCGGTCGTTGGGGAGTGTTGCTAGACGCCAACCTCAATTAGTTAATTAGTGGAGACTAATTGACTATCGATTTAGTGATGAACCTACGAGGTCACATGCATACGAGTATCTCGGTATCTGCTTGTGATTGTTAGATAATCAGTGTGGAATACAATTATATTCATCCGCTAGCACCGAAGAATATAATTGTACTTGGTTTTCTTTTGGGGGTAGTACATCAGATGTACATGTAAGTATGTGTATGGAGATGCATGTACTTCGACTGTTTGAGATATTATGTAAAGGCGAGTGGGATATTGAAAGTATTATGCCTATTATGTAATATTTCAATAGACACAGGTTTAAGTTGTAATTATTAAAAAGTTTGATAATTATTTAATAAACGAAAAATGAGTTTTCGTTATCAGAATTCATTAACGCAAATCAAAATCCTAATCCTAAAAACCAGAGAGAAACAAGAAGAACGAGAAAACAGTTTTCATTCTTCCTAAAAACCGCACCAATCGTTGATAGCAGAATCTGTTCTCGGCGTGGATACGAGTAGAGGACTTGCGCTATCAAGTCTTGCATCTGATAATCACAACTTTCAACACAACAGGTATTATCGAAATCGTTTCTAATTATTTTCGTCATTGAGACCCCGAAAAACTACTCCGAACTTGGCTAGATCTTTAATCTGGGTTGTAAAACACGCTTCCGCACCCGATGTAGCAATCCAACACCTTATGCATGAACAAGCCTTACCTCGGAGAATTTTTAACTTCTCAAAGGAAAACCAAGTGAAGATAATGAAAACCTTTTAAGGGAAGATTGAGTTTTATATTGCTTTTATGGTGATTTACAAACTGAAAATAATAATAATAATCAGAGGAATATCCTCTGCAATATTCTATCAGCATAGAATTTGGAATAGGTTTCACTGGATGAAGAACATACCGAAATAGAGTGATATGTTTTGGTACTGTTACATTGGTTTTTTACCGAGAGTGATGGACAACAAAGTTGTTCTTCATTGTGACCTAATGGGAACATGGAATTGAGCTGGTGTGTTGACAATGGAAGCATGAAGTTGAGCTGGTGTGTTGTTTTTCCCCTGCAAATTCGTGTCGAGTTTGACACCAAAACCAAGTTTGTTACGAAGATCATATAAACTTGTTTTAGACAAATATTTTCTGAAGTAAATTTATTTTTTTTTCTAACCCAATGTGAAAATGATAGTTTGATTCTATATGATTTGAACATTTATGAAAAACATGATCACTAGATAAAGGAACAACATAAACGTAAGGACAATCGGTTGAGTTTGAGTTTGAAGGATTCCAAATCATAGACGCCAAAGACGTCAAAGTCATGTATTCGACCTCTGTGGATGATTGCGAAATTGATGGTTGTTGCTTTGACTACCAAGATATCAAGGTACCTCTGAGAAAATCACAAAAACCTAAAATGGATCGTCGAATTTATCGATAATCTGTTCAATCACTATCACTAAAAAATAAGTTAGATTTGTTATTAGAATGCATATATTTATAGTCATTTTAAGTATTACATAATATATTTAAGTAATTTGAAATCAACAACTAAAGGATGGTATATTTTTTGGCACACATAATTATTGCAAAGTAAGTTTAGGACTTGTTAATGTGAAATATTGAAGATCATTAATTATAATACGAGAGAAAGATGAATCATAATATTTTTGTAAGTTTGCAAAACATATAACTTGGTTGACATGAAAAGATGTTGGTAATGGTTTACAGACTAGTATATCAACGCGGGAAATGATATCTTGAATGTAATGAGATTGATGTAGAAAAATATTAGTATGCTAAAAGTGTGCTTTATTACGTAAAGAGTAATGGATTTTATTGAGAATTTTTATAAGAATTTGTTATATAAATTAATAGATCAAGTAAAGAATACCGTAAATTTTATGAATTACCGCATCGGCATAAAAGAGTAAAACTAAAATAGTTTGGTCATATTTGTAAAAAAAAAGAAATGGATTTGCATTGTTGTAGAAGAAGTCAAAATCATTTAAAATGAGCTAAATTTGTTAAAGCAAACTTTTGAGGCTTGCTTCAATCCATAAAGAGCATTATTAAATAGGCAAACATGACGAGGAATATCATGATTTTCAAAAACTAGAAGTTGGGACAAGAAGATTGTCTTTGAAGATCACCATGTAAGAACACATTACTAACGTCAAGTTGTTTGACAAACCAATTGTTGATTACGACAGGACTCAAAATAACTCGTATTGTAGATGTTTTCGCAATAGAAATATATTTGTCAATGAAGTCAATTCTTTCAATTGATGGAAAATTTTAGCCACTAATCTTGATTCTATCAAAAGTACCATTTGGTTTTAGTTTTACTTTAAATACTCATTCACATCCTAGGATTTTCATATCAAGAGTGGTCGGTATAAGATCTCAAGTTTGATTGTTTTGTAAGCATTTATATTTTCATGCATAAATGCTATTCAACTTGGATGTTTTAGTGCAATGATTATAGTTTTAGGTGTGAAATATGCATGTATAATTGTTAAGAGAGCATATTTTGGGTTGTGGGTTTGGATATACCAGGCCGAAACTCTGTGGTCATTGAACAAACAAGTGGTTTTGGCAAAGGGGAAAAAGAAGGTATGGTTGATGTTGTATCACGGTTGGAACTAATAATACAAGAACTAGTTGGAGGAAAACTTGTAAATGCAATAACTTGAATGAGAAAAAATGTTATATAAGTTTGATATGAGGCTGTAAATGATTTTATTTTGAAACAACATGTTGATCATTTTGTCGAGCTTTTAAAATACGTTGTATACTTAGGAACAAAACAATAATATTTATAAACAAATTTCATTTAAAATATGTCTAGATATATATATTCATCGTGATGGAGGATGTAAAAAATGGTAACATTTACACATGTCGTTATATAAAAAAAACGTAATGACGAGATTGAGGATCAAGCTTATTGCTAATATAAGGTAAAAAACATAGGTAAGAACAAACAAATATTCGAAAATTAGTGTAGTTAAATGGTATCATATTAATCAAGAAATTAACGGTGAAAAAAAATATTCAAGAGGTGCCTTGGTATGGAAAAGAATGGAAAGACCCATTTTGAAATATTATTAATAAATGAAATTCAAAATTTGGTTATCTTCCAAAAAAACTCCATTTTTCTTTAGAGTACGAAAACATATAATTCAAAGAATGATACCACAAATTCCAATATTATTAATAAATGAACTGTTATTGAACTCACATCCACCATTACATTGTAAGGTTTTTATCTTTTTTATTTAACTATAGTTCAATATTTTTCTAAAAGTTTAAGAAAAGAGAATTGTGTATACTTTTTTCTTATTTTAAAGGAAACAACTAATAAAAACGAGTGTAATTATCAATGAAAACTATATAATATTTAAAACCTTTAACAAAGCAAACATGAGAAGGACTCTACGATTCTTAACGAATGAGTGCAAGAGTTACAACACGAAATAAACATCAAGAAAAAAATAATTCTAATGTTATTAGCAAGCCAACAAGAATAATAAAAAATATTAGTTGTTTTGTTAATGTAGATCCTTCCATTTGTTTATATTGCTGAAGGAATTAAAAGCTTGTGTGATAAAATCGTTGATGTCAATTTTTTTCATAAGTTTCTCTTTGTCGGATGGATAATAAAACGTCACCACGACGAGCTATTTCAATCCAACGAATGTAATTGAAACTCGTGTTACATAGAAAAATTAAACTATTTGATTATTGAAATCGGAGAAAAAATTTCAATCCACAACCCAAAAAGTGAACGTCATTTTAGCAAACAACACATAGATCAACGAAAATACTCTTTATTTTCTATATTTATTTTACATAATAATAGATTCATAGATTTTTGTAACTTGAAATATTTTATGTAACCATAAAATTTTAATATCTACATTGTTAAGCAATTTGAAAAAAATGTAACCGAGGAAAATTTTTAATATAAGTATATATTCTCATATTTTTTGCTTATATATATATATTAATATCATTTTAAATAATAATTAAAATAATTAGATTGATTTAATTAATTAGATTAGTTTAATTGGTTTCGTGTCACAAATTAGGTTTGAGTCTGTTAATTGTATTAAAATCGTGTCAAAATTAAATTAATCGGATTATTTTAATTTGTTTCGAGTCATAAATTGGGTTGATATCTATTAATCGAGTCAAAATAGAGTTAATCAGATCAATTTAAATGGTTTTAGACTAAACTTGGGTTTAGGTAGATTAATTGCATAAAAAATAGTTAAAATTGACTTTATTGCATTAGTTTAATTGATTTCGAAAACAAATTGGGTCCGGATCTACTAGTTACGTCAAATTCAAGTAAAAATTGAGTTAATTTGATCGATTTTATTAATTTTTAGTTAAAATTTGAGTTTGATTCGGTAAATTAGATAACAAAAATGAGTTAAATAAGGTTGGTTCAATTGATTTCGGATGAAAATTTTGATTAAATTAGATAATTTGATAAAAAATGAGTTAATTGTCTGTATTTAACTGATTTCGATAAAAATTGGATTCAAATGGTATAATTGGATCAACCTAGATTCGTTATTTAGAATTTGAAATGTAAACTATTGATATAGCAAAATTTATACGGAATGGAAATAAATTGAATTGCAAAACATAAAAAAAATAATAAGATTACATCTTGAAGAGGAAATAAGATCAACCTAGATTCGAGAGAAATAAAAATAGAGCAATACATTTGGGATGGAATATAAGTTTCCCAAAATTGTAATCGTATAGAGTTGGAACTTTCCAGAAATCAGCGGTACAGAGTTGATGAGCATTAAACCAAAGGCTGTAAATTTCAGTGGGCGCTCATTAATATTTATGGGCTATAATGTCTATTTTTTTCCTAATATAATTGAAAATAATTTAAAATAAAACCTCACAATCACGTCCCCTGTAAGTCTTCTTCTTTCACGAGACTGGAAAAACGTGAGAAGAAAAATTTTCCGATGTTGGAATCTCGCGATTTTCTCGCATTTTCCGTCATTTTTCTCCTCGTTTTCCCTCGAGTTTATTCCTCTTCCGTCCGATTTCCTCGCCGGCATTCCCAGGAGAAACCGTACGCTCCCTGTCTGGATCTCTTTCGATGTTTTATGTTTATCGTCAATGTCGCTGTGTATGATTGCGATCACAATGGGATTCATTTGTCTTCTCCGGATATTGGATTTTTGCAGAGATGAGTCGGTGAATAAGCTGAAAACCAGTGGTTCTTCCCTTGTTTTTGATCCAACTCGGGTTACTCAGCTCTCTTGGAGTCCCAGGTATTGTCCTTTGCCATGTTAGAGAACTGCGATTTTCTGAGAATAAACAACTGATTGTTGTTATGCCAATTGTGTTATTTTTCCTCTCAACAGGGCTTTTATATACAAGGGATTTCTGTCGGATGAGGAATGTGACCATCTCATTACCTTGGTTAGCATCAAATTTCTTTCTATATATATACAGATTTTGGGTAAGTTGTAATGGAATTTCAGCAAAAAAATCATGTTGACTTTGATTTAGGCGAAAAATAAGCTTGAGAAGTCAATGGTGGCGGATAATGATTCGGGTGAGAGCGTAGAAAGTGAAGTACGCACAAGTTCTGGAATGTTTCTAAAGAAAAGACAGGTGAGGTATTTAATTTAGTTTGTATCAAATTGAAACTCAGAGCATGTGGGAATTCATAGGAAAACGATCGATCTATGTATATTGTTTATGAACAAATGATCCTCTTAATTGTCTGTTTTCAATTGTTACCAATCTGTTGAATCTGTCATGTGTTTGCTTAGGATGATTGTTTGTCGAGATGGTAACAAGTTGTTTAATTCCTTTCTGGCTTGTTATGTTTTTGCTTGTAGGATTAGGTTAGTGATAACGTCTTTACGGGTTTTCTGTTTATCCTTTACTGATGAAATTTGGATGCCCTTGTGATGAGACTGTATCATGGTGCAGGATGAAGTAGTAGCTAATGTTGAAGATAGACTTGCTGCGTGGACCTTTCTTCCTGAAGGTAAACTATGAGGGCCAACTGTGATCTTTCTAACTCTGACCCCTTAAGCCTTTGATATCTTCTTATCTCGTTTGTTCTTTTCGATCAGAAAATGGGGAATCCATTCAAATTCTGCACTATGAGTATGGTCAGAAGTATGAACCGCATTTTGACTACTTTCATGACCAGACAAATATAGCTCTTGGCGGTCATCGGGTTGCAACTGTTTTGATGTATTTGTCCACTGTCGAGAAGGGCGGGGAAACAGTTTTTCCAATGGCAGAGGTAAAGAAAGATCATTTTTTTCGGTTTTTTGTTTTTTGTTTACTTTTGATATTCATTTAATTTCAATCACTTGCTTTAGGGCAAAACTTCTCAGCCGAAAGACGATAGCTGGTCAGAATGTGCTAAGAAAGGATATGCAGGTATGACCTCAGGTTTAGTTTCAATTATATTAATGTGTTGTTAGCTTTACACGCTCAAACAAACATGCAGTTTGAATTTGTTGAGGAATCGAAATGATTGGATCTTTCGGTCTTCCAGTGAAACCCAGGAAAGGCGATGCATTGCTGTTCTTCAATCTTCACCTTAATGCCACCACAGATCCGAGCAGTTTGCATGGAAGCTGTCCAGTAATTGAGGGCGAGAAATGGTCTGCGACCAGGTGGATTCACGTGAGGTCATTTGACAGATCGTTGCATTCAAGATCCAAGTGCACGGATGAGAACGAGAACTGTGGAAGATGGGCAAAAGCTGGAGAATGTGACAAGAATCCTGGTTACATGGTAGGAACCAACGAAGATCCTGGATTTTGCAGAAAGAGCTGTAAGGTTTGTTCATCTTAGAAAATAAAACAGCTCAAGTAAAGGATCAAACTTTTTGTACAGCGGAAACAAGGAGTCGGTTTTACTATCTTAACGAAAGAGATCGAATCTGGAACCTCATTTTTTTGTCATTATACAATTTTCAGACAGTTCAATATAGAGAACTTGGAAGAATATACTGTTGATTCTCTATGATTCTCATGTACTGTTGTGTTCTTTTCTCTAGTTCAGCTTTGCTCCAAATGCTTGGTTCTAAAGACATGACTTGTTTCTGTTCCTAAAGATTTTCACTAATGGTTTCTCAGTTCCGTTTTCTTGTATATATAATTACATTAACACCCATCTCAACCAAACATATAATACTATAGTGACCGTATATGTCATAGATTCTTACATATATAATGATTGTATGTATATGACAGATACTTACATATATAGTGACTGTATGTAGGTGAAAGTTTATACGTCATGCATTTTGGAACCATCTCTATTTCAAATGAGATGAAACAATCATGCAATTACCGTTAATTAGGAGCCAAACGCATGAGATTCTTACCTTCTCTCTCTCTCCCTCTCTCCTTTACTTAAAAAACACACACACAGGTTTTGGCATTGCATTACCTCATACCCTAAAGCAACACTCAAGTGTTGTACCTCAAACACTTCTCAATTCATCATCATCATAACCATCATCATCATAACCATCATCATCTCTTTTCTTCTCTCTGTGTCTGACAATGGGGAGACCACCATGTTGTGACAAATCCAATGTGAAGAAAGGTCTTTGGACAGCCGAAGAAGACGCTAAGATTCTCGCTTATGTTTCCATCCACGGAATTGGAAACTGGACACTTATTCCCAAAAAAGCAGGTTTCACGTCTTCACTCTCCTTTGACAATCCTCTTTATCTTCAAAGCAAGATCATTTTGCAGCTGAATTTTGATACAGGACTCAACAGATGTGGGAAAAGCTGTAGACTGAGATGGACTAATTACTTGAGACCTGACCTTAAACATGACGGCTTTTCTCCTCAAGAAGAAGAACTCATTATTCAGTACCACAAGGCCATTGGTAGCAGGTGAATTTCTCGGTCTTTCGTCTTTTGGCTTCATGTTAATGCTTAAGTCTTTCTTGTTTCTGTCTAGTACCCTTGGCTTCCTATATAGTCTTCCGACACAAGATAAGACACCTAATTCCTAACTAAACTTAACATACAGAGTTTCATGTAGCTTTTATATGGCTCTGTTTCTTGTCAGAAAAAAGTCTGTTGCCTCATTCTTGGGCGATTAACCATTGATAATCTGACGTTGCAGGTGGTCTTTGATCGCTAAAAAACTTCCGGGAAGAACAGACAATGACGTCAAGAACTACTGGAACACCAAACTGAAGAAGAAGTTGATCAAAATGGGGATTGATCCTGTTACTCATAAACCTGTTTCTCAGGTCCTTTCTGACTATGGAAACATAAACAGCCATGGAAACCCACAAAACCCTACTGAAGCTTTTGTCAGAAACTTCAACACTACGTCAGTTCTTTACCCTGAACCATCCAGTTCTGTCCTCACATCCATTTCAGCCATGGAAATGATCAGGAACTCAAACCAAGAAACCGATCATTCTACTATCCTTACAAATCCTTCATCTGAGTTTTTGAATCCTTGTCCTGTCTCTAATCACTCGCATTATCTGTTTAACGATGTCACATCTTCGTGTTCTTCATCATCATCTTCTGCTAGTATCACACAGCCAAATTCGGCTTCTTTGTCTCAGGCTCAAGCACCAGCACTTTCATTCTGCTGGAGCGATTTTCTTCTCGATGACACGGGCTTACCTCTGAATACTCAGCGGTCAGAACCACTTGAGATACAAAGAATGCTATCCTCAGTGTCAAGCAACCCCTCTATGGTTCTGAATGAGACTCTTAGCAGCAACATCAATAGGCGAAACGAGCAAATCTCTCAAAACATCGCAGCTGAGGCCTCGGGAACGTATAATCATCATTCCACGAGTTCGTTTGTGGATGAAATATTGGATCGGGACCAAGAAATGCAGTCGCAATTTCCTCAACTCTTGAATGATTTCGTCGACTATTAGACCTTTTCTTGGATGAACTTCTGAATGCAGCAATAGCTCAAGAACTCTGATCCACTGTGTTTTCTCTTTATTGCACAGCTTGAGTGCATATGTTGTTACAATTATTATTGATGTTATCTGAAATTAAAAATTAAATTCACCAGTTTCTTAATCAAAACGGGGCATATGTATTGCCTATTTAAGATCTTTGTTGGTAAAAACTTTTTTATGCGTATCAGGCTCACTGAAATCCTCTATCTCGACAAGAGGGTCATTTCTGCAATATCTTTTGTTCCGTTTGTCTGCTCCTGAGAAGCTGGACACTTTCCAAAGCTCGAAACTTTTAGCAATGGCGGTCGCGTTCTCGTCTCCCATCCTCTCTCCCTTTGGAATCAGTATCGATATGAACAAGAATCTGGGTGCCTCATGCTCATTTTTTCCTAAATTTGAACAAGTCTGGTCCTTTTTCCTTGGAAAAAATTAGCAAAAAATTCTCTAAATTCCAATCTTTTTAATCCCGAAAAGGTGTGTCCATCTCTCATTTTCTCTGATATTTGTCGTGGTTTCTTTTAATTCAGACTCAGGCGGTGGTTTGGCAAGCGAAGACAGGAAATTGTTGCTGGAACGATATGGTTATGATGCCAATGAGTTTGTGTCTCAGTCTAAGGTTCATTGCCTATTCTGTCTTTCTCCATAATTTGCAGGGAATTCAGTGGCTTTGCTCTTCTCTCAATTTGAGTTCATCTTTTTTCCTCAATTTAACCAAGATCTCCAGTCTTAGAAACGCCTGTCGTGTCATTCAGTCAACTCGAATGGGTCATTACGTCTCTATTCTATTACTTATCGAAACCTTTCATAGACGTTGAAAAGAAAAGGAGAGAGTGGAAGGGGGAACAGAGCAGAGGAGGAAAGTGCTACGCAGCCGCCTAGAACAACCCATAAGTTGCTTCAGGTGTTCATACTTCCTTCTCATCAGCATACTTTCTTGGAGGATGATACTACGTCTTATATCTGGAATTTGGATGTGTCATGATCTTTCAAGTGTTCCTGTTCCTTGGTTTATGTTGTTTGATTTGTCCCACTGTATATGTTTTAACAATCTAGGTGTCTGATGTTCTAGGTTCTTGGAGGAACAGCCAAACGAAAGAAATTGCTCTCTCTTAAGGGCATGGATGTGAGACCCATGATGGAAGTTGTTAAAGGGGCAGCTTTTGGTATTCTCCAAGTAAGAGTAAAAGATATCAGCTTTTTTAGTCCTGGTTATTACCCGAGCATAGAGGTGCAAATGGTTCGGTGTCCGAAGACTGATTCTTGTATTTCTCACAGGCTGCGGGTGGATGTCCAACGTCTTTGCGTCCTGGTAGATGGTTGGACTTGTATAGTGGTACAGGATCTGTTGGAATTGAAGCAATCAGCCGAGGATGTACTGAGGTGGCTGAAAGAATTGATTGATTGTTCTTTCTCTACCTGACATTTTTCTTCGATATCAAACCGGAAAATTCTCATGAAGAATTAATTCTCAAGAATTATCTTTGTTCCAAGTTTCTTGAAATAATCTCTTACACTTGTTCCCTAATGGATTTGATTGTTTTAGGCACACTTCGTTGAGATGGATCCTTGGGTTGTTTCAAATGTTCTAGAACCGAACTTGGAACACACTGGATTTCTTGATGCTTCGGTTATACATACCACTCGAGTTGAAAACTTCCTGAAACTGGCAGATAAATTACTAGGTATGTCTTGCCTTTTCTTGTCTTGAAGAACTGGAAAATCATGAAGTTCATTGCTCATAACGCATTTACATGGAGGTTGGATTGATATAATCTTTATTATTAGGTAAGGATGGAGCATTTGATTATGTCAGTGTAACACCACCTTACATGGAGGTAGATTATGAGGTTCTGATGGATCAGATTTCTAATTCCGCGGTGATTGGGCCGGACACCTTTATTGTGGGTATCTGTTTACTTTCCTATTCAAATCATCCGATATATTTTACTATTTGTTTCTCATAGCACTTCTGGGGACATTTGATCTTAGGTGGTCGAGTATCCTTCAAGAACTGAAATGCTTGACACATGTGGATGCCTCTCAAAGGTAACTTTTGGTCTATGTTGCTTGTATTGTTGATAAGAAAGGAAAAATGTTTGACAATCATGATTGATATTATGCAGATGACTGATCGGAGGTTTGGCCGGACACATTTGGCAATATATGGACCGAAATGGGCTCAAAAGCCTAGAAAAATCTCGAAGGCGTAGTGAATCTCAATGTTCGTTTTAAAACTCTAATTTGGTTAAAGGAAAAGAGTAGAGGCTAAGACTAGAGGGCTAGTTTTATTCTAAACATCTCCGAAAGCCAGAGTAAGTTGCTTTGCAATGTTAAATGTCGTCATAAATCTGACATCGTTAATGTTCACAATGATCATTTCCTTGTACATCAATCTCTTTTTTGGGTTATTTTTGCAGGTGCTTTCCTCCATCAATCTCTTTTTTCCTTATTGCTGCATTCTCATAGAACTATACCAAATCCTAAGAGATTCTAAGGCTAATGTATGGTCAAGAGAAATGGTAACTCTGTATGTTTTATACATGTTTGTCGAGCAAATATATACAATACGAGTTATCCAATCAGATAAGGTTTCTCCTCTGTGCATTTCCATTTCCATTGGCTTTTCTTGATTTAATTCAGGATTGCGACAGCAACTCGATATATGCATGTATGGTAAACATTTCCTCTTACTTAAAGAAAATATTTGTGCAAGTGACTGAAACTGAGGTATATATATATATACACACATTCCCTTCTAGAATTTAGTTTACTTCATGAAAGAGCTCTTTAGCAAAGTATTCAACTTGGAGTCTCTAAAGGGAAATATTTGCAGGCCTATGCTAATGGAGATTTTAGGAATCAATGTGTAGGATCCCCTTAACAAGATAGGGAAACAGATATAGCAAAGGATTTGGGACCAGAGCTTGTTGATACTTTGGTTTTTACTATGGCAAATGGTAAGCTTTTCTCTTGCCTACTAAAGACAAAAGGAAGTTTGCTTGTGAAATGTATGTGATATATCACTTAACATTTCTTAAGGAAGTTGTAGATATTATGATCTTTGAGGCATAAATAGTTTCAAATAATATCTGAATTAGCTTTGGATATTGAAGAGCACCCGAAAAGAAATTTTCAGAAGAAGTAATTATCGGTCTTTGGCATAAGGGTAAGCAGAAATACTTAACAAGGAAGAAAATTGTAGCTCTTCCAAAGGGTTTTCTTCTAAAGGGTTGCTTTAAATAAGCATTACATAATGTTTTTGTTATTGTTTTGAGAAAACTTCCAGAGATTTAATATAGTGGCAAGGAAAGTAGAAGGGCTTGTTAATACTCAGCCACAAAAAGGTACATTGTCCT
This sequence comes from Gynandropsis gynandra, assembly GCA_036759665.1. Lineage (NCBI taxonomy): Eukaryota > Viridiplantae > Streptophyta > Magnoliopsida > Brassicales > Cleomaceae > Gynandropsis > Gynandropsis gynandra. Next base: position 31,240,841 of record CM071865.1, read on the forward strand.
ATGTCTTTAAGTTGCTTAAAATATGTGTAGTTAATGGTACTAGTGAGGTCCCAATGACTTTGAAGCATGAAAATGCACAAATCAAAGCAAAGAAAAAAAGGGTTCTAAACGGGGCCCTTATGTTATATAAAGCCATGTTATAGAAAACTTTCTCTATCTACGTGTACATATTATACACATGTATGCTTTGTGTGTGTCATCTTTATATAGGACCAATCACGGATTGTCCGCCAAGGTATAAAACAATCTAAATGCTTCTTCTTCCTCCTTGCTTTACTCTCCTTCCCTTTCCCCTTTTGTTTACTCTTCCTTCCAAGAACCCTCTATTTATGTGACAGTCACTTCACAACCATCATGGATGTTTTGCTCTGTCTTTTCATGTTAACCAGGAAATTGTAGGCCATACGTTGCAGGGAAGCATGAAGAGCGGCGGCAGTAGAAGTTTGTTTGGAGCTTTTGTCTCTGTGGGTTTCATTGTGTTTCTTCTTGTCGGTTTTGCAAACTCTGAAGCCAGAAAAGGTCATCCAATGGAAAGGTTTCCATCAGCAGAAAGAGGCGCCCATCATTTTCACCGAGACATGGAACTGTTTTACATGAGCAAGAGAAAAGTTCCAAATGGACCTGATCCCATTCACAACAGGTACGTCTTTGTTTTCGAAGTTCAGACATTTTGCTTCTGTTTCGATCATCTTCACCTAAATCTGAGATTACCCATTTGGATGGTCCAAATTGGTAAAAGCCTCGAGCTCTGTCTCAAGTGAAGTGTTTGAGAATTTTCGTTGAAACTGGCTTAGGGCGTTTCTGCATAAACTGATATTGTAGCCTTTGCTCAATTCCTTCATTTCAGTGTTCATGATGACATTCCATTAAAGAACTCATCTTTTAAAATTGCATGGTAAAGCTTCTTTAGGTCTCTTTCTCTAATTTCTATGCCTAGAAACTAAAGAGGCCACAGAATATTTTAAGACCACTTTACTTAAAGTTCGTCTGCAGTAAGACTACACTTTTACTAAAGTTTTGTTTTCAAATGTTTTGTTCAGGAGGGCAGAGACATCTAGACGACCACCAGGAGTCTGATTCTGTGTTGGTATACAATAAACATGGAATCTATATGAATTTGGTACGCGAAAACATTGATCAACATCCCACTAGATTCTCGTCTGAATATAACAACGTTTTCACGATTCAGACTTGCTTAATTTTACACCCTGTAGATTGTGTTTTCATGCCAAGATGCCACATTTCTTGGGTAAGCCATACTTTACAAACAGATGCTATGCACTTGTTGACATCCATAGATGGACCCTCAAGGTTTCTCCATTGATTCTTGATCCAAGTCTGCAACTTTTCCCAAGTTGATGCAGATGCTAATAAAGGTTTGAAATGACATTGCATTGATGAGCTTAATCTTTCTAATCTCTCCTTAAACGTATACTCTAAAGTCCCTCTGTATTCTAAAAAACTGGTGGTGGTGGTCACACCATAGAATATATCTATCTGCATACAAGGTTCTTCTCTGTTGTCCTCTCTTTTATCTCTCAATCAGAGGATTCACAAATTCAAATTATGGGTGTGAAAATACATATATATGTATATGTATGGGGAATATCTATTATCTATACTCTCTCTCTCTCTCCCTCTCTCTTCCACTGTATCGAGAAGCAAAATACTTCTGGTCCAAAGTAAGATTCTGCTGAGAGAATCCTCTTTTTGTTGTTCTGAGTGGGACACAGATTCCCATTTTACGGTCTATTTCTTTAACATGTTTCGTACTTTCTTTTGTGTCTCAAAGAAAGATACAACGGAAGTGTTTTGAATCCTTATCCAAGTGGTCATGGTTACCTTAGACCACAAGCAACATAACATATCTTATCTACAACTTGACAGCCACATTTACTCTCTTAGAAACGTGCTTACATTGTCTCATTCTTGAGGGGAATTTCATTGTTTAATTTAATTAAATTAAATACAGATAACATATCTTATCCTCAACTTGACAGCCACGAGTTTCGGATATGCCGGGACACGTAATGGATGTTTCTATGAATCATGAAATCGGATTATCTCGATCAATGGGGAACTCAAACTTAATTCTTGAAAGTGACTCTCTCGATACCTAAATCCACTATCTAGGAAATCAACGTAATCATCTCTCGATGCAACAATCAAACATCTAGATGCATGAAGACCAATATTATAATTCCTAAATAGATTGACCGACCGCTTAAATTCTCATTAATCTAATTCATTTTGGGGTTAATTCCAAAACTCAAATCTGACTTCTCAGCCAAGACACGTCTCTAAACTCATTCAAACAATTGATCAACAAGAATGAAAACATTAAGAACAACCCATCAAAACAATTGAGAAAACAAACCCGAAATCAAACATTAAGATCCAAATAAATCCATTACAAGAGCATACCTAACCCATGGCAAAGGGATTTAATCGAAAATCATAGAAAAGCAAAGAAATAAAGTTTCAATCTTCCCTATTCTTAAACCAGCCTTTAATCTTGTTCTCCAGGTCCTCCGATCCTCCCCCTAGCTCCTGCAAATTGGCGTCCTTCATTTAAACGACATCTCTTTCCTTTTGCAAACGACATCCTCTTTCCTATTTTTGCCAAACGCTTTATGGTTTCCTTTTCTCTTCAAGCGGCGTGCCTTCCATGCTTTGTTTTCCTTTTTCGTTTTAGGTTTCTTGGATGCCCGACCGGGCACAACAAATCGCTCGGTCGGGCACTTCTTCAACGGGCAATGGAGTTGCCCTAGCCGTGCTTTCTCTTCAGGGACGTTTTCTAGTTAGTGCGCCCGATCGGACTGTCTAAGGTGCTCGGTCGGGTGCTAGACTTTAGTTGCCCAGCTCTCTTCTACCAATCACCCGATCGTGTTGCTGGATGTGCTTGGTCGGGCACAGTTCACCGTCCGGTCGGGTGCTTCTGAACGTAGGGTAGTATTGCGACATTTGCTTATGTTTGTGTCCCAATATCTTTGTTTCTTCCAAAACACGAGAATTTATGTCCCTTTGTTTCTTCCAAAACACGAGAAGACGATAGAAGAAACCTGAATTCTACTTAATATGTCGGTAAAGTCCAAAAATCATAATAAAACTGATCCTAGAAAGGGATGAAAATTCTAAGACACATTACGTGTTATCACTAATGAGAACAAAACTCCCATTTTTTGCTTGGGGACATGTCATTTTACATGTTGCAGCACTAATTCAAATAATGCCAAGTTCTTATCATAAATATTCTCCATTTCAATTAGCAAATGGTTAGGAACCAAATATATCTCATCTTCGAGTATTTGGTCGTGCAGTATATGTTCCGATTGCCCTATGCAACAAACAAAAATGGGTTCACAACGAAGATTAGAAATTTATGCTGGATATAATTTACTATCCATCATTAGATATCTTGAACCACAAACGAGTGATATGTTCACAACTCATTTAGTTGAGTTTCATTTTAATGAGAATGAATTCCTCATCGTTAGGAGGAGGAATAAAACAAACGTCACAAGATTTAACATAGAAAATACAATCATTGTTATATCTTGATTCTCCTACAAAACAATATAATATGGAAGTGCAAAAGATCATACATTTGTAGAATATTGCAAATCAACTTCCAGATGGGTTCAATGATATAACACGGGTTACAAAATCATATATACTGGTTGAAATGCATCTATTCGTATAGAAATACCAAAAGATCATGCGGGTGAAAGAATTTCAAATGAGTCCACAACACGATTAAAGCGTGTAAGACTACTTGGCTCTAAATATAAAAATCCTCGAAAAAGAAAGAAATTTGATAAAGATATTGGTTCTCAGATAAGAAAGCAAGGGAGAAAGAAGTTATCCCCACTTCTCTGGTATCCCGCCGCCGGTCATATAGAGCGCTACGCTCGCCACATCATATGTATAAAGAAGAGTGAGTGCATAAGGGTAAGGAACTTTGGATGAACTAATGAGAACGGGTGTAAGCTTCGCTGCTCGGAAACACCCAATGCTGACCACACTGAAAGACACGAAAGCGTGGGTAACGCCTTGGTTGTTGGTGTATTGGCTCTTTGGTTCCCGGTCAAAGCCGATCGTTTGTCGTGAGTGAAGCCCTTCAAAGTATCCTAGAGCGACGAATTGAGCAATCTCTTTTGAGTCCTAGATGAATCCCTTTCGTGTCTGCTCGATCAGGGATCCTGCCTTTGCCAATGATGGTGGAACCAGATCCAACACATGTCCCCACAATTGGTTTAGAAACGCCCGGGGATGGCTCTTTTCTTTCTCCTCACACTCACGACTCTCATGTATATTCTTCCCAAATCCTAGCGTCAGCTACCATAAAAAGCTAGGCCTTCTTGCTCAAGCTGATAGCACGTAGTCTAGCTTATTTATTTCAAAAGGGGGAGTGATGGTTTTTTTGCTCTGCTTGTGCATGGCACTCCTTGCTGGCGGAGCGGCATAGCGAAAAAAAGGCGCGGGTAATGGCGTAATCAAAAGCCAAACCCCGAACAGAGACGCACTTGGGTAGCTGTTTCGGGTACAGAGGCAACGAGAATGACCTAAGCCTAGTAGGAAAGCGACGGTGTATGGATCACGGACGATCGCCGTCAATTTGTTATGGAGGATCGGTCTTTCACTTGCTGATCATTCGCGAGTCAAACTCGCTCTCTTGCCACGCCTTTCACTCACTTGCTTGAGTCAGACTCAATCATACTTTTTTTTGGAGGATCGTTCCTTCTTCACTCTCTTGCTATTACCCGGTTCAACGTGACAATAGATGACTCAAGGTTGTTGTTTTCGATCTGGTAAAAGTACATCCCAAAAGAAACAAACGAGGAAGATGATCTTCAGAATGAAAGTGATAAAAATAATTATGAGCATACAGAGAATAATAAGATTTCCGTTAACTATATGTATATGAAAAAGTCACAAGAAGAGATGAAATAAATGATAATAATGCTCATTCTCTATATCCAAGAAAATTGAAAATAATAATAAAGATCCAATACCAAATTCAATGTCAAAAGCGACATGATTGAAGAAAATGGAATGAAGCTATACAAATAAAATTAGACTCATTGAATAAAACAAAAGTATTTAGACTCATCGTTCAAACTACTAACAGTGTTAAATCAGTTGGATGCAAATGGATTTTTCGTGCAAAAGAGAATTAAAATAATGAGATTACAAGATATAAGGCACGTCTTATCACACAAGAGCTTTTCCAGAGACTTGGAATTGATTATGAAGAAATATGTTCCCCTATTATGGATGCAATCACATTTAGATACTTGATGAGTTTAACTGCATCCAAAACTTAGATATATATCTTATGGATGTGGTCGCGACATATATGGATTTTTCGATAATGATATATACATGAAAATCTCTCAGGATTAAGAATGTTGGAAACATTAAACTCAAAGCCTAAAGAAATGTATGCAATCAAATAACAACAATCTTTATATCAGTTGAAACAATCTGGACATATGTGATATAACCGTCTAAGTGAATATCTATTGAAAAAGATATTTATGAATAACTCTATTTTTTCTTCTGTATTTATTTAGATTACAACAAATGGATTTGTGATTATAGCTATTAATGTTGATGATTTGAATATAATTGAGGCCTCAAAGGAGATTGAAAATGCTCGAAATTATCTGAAAGAGGAATTTGAAATGAAAGACCTTGGACAAACAAAGTATTGTCTTGATTTATAGATAGAGCATCTAAAGAATGATATATTTATACATCAATCGAATTATACAAAGAGAGTATTAAAATACTTTAACATGGATAAAAAAAATCCATTAAACACTCCAATGGTATGTAAATCTTTAAATGTTGAAAAGGATTCATTTCATCCTTGTGAAGAAAATGAAGATATACTTGGACTGGAAGTACCCATATAGGAGTGAAATAGGGGCTCTCTTGTATTTAGCAAATTGCACTCATCCTGATATAGAATTGCTACTAATCTCTTGTCACGATATATTTCTTCCCCTAGACGTCGTCATTGGACAAGAATTAAACATATCTTTCAATATTTACAAGGGACGATTGATTTAGGATTATTTTATCCTAGAAATTCCAAACATGAGTTGATCGATTTTACAAATATAGGCTATTTATCAGATCCTCATAAAATCATATCACAAAATGGATTTTCTTTTACAATTGGAGTTATGACGATATCATGTCGCTTTCAGAAGCAAACATTAGTTACAACATCTTCAATTCACGCTGAAATCATTGCACTCCATGAAACAATTAGATAATGTGTGTGGCTCGGAGCTATAATCCAACATATACAAGAAACATGTGGATTATCGGCTAACATCGATTCGAAAATATTATATGAAGATAATACTACATGTGTCGCCCAAACAAAAGAAGGATACATCGAAAGCGATAGAACAAAACATATATATCCTTCCAAATGTTTTTGTCATATACCCAAGATCTTAAGAAGAAGAAAGAAGTTGATGTTCGTTACATTAGATCAAACGAAAATGTAGCTAATCTATTCATAAAGGCGCTCCCTATTTCAACATTGAAAACACACATTCATAATATCGGGATGTGTCACCTTCGAAGCTTATGAACAAACAAAGGGTTGATAAATCAAGGAGAAGTTTTTATGGCTGCACTTTTTTTGCCTCATTATGATTTTTATCCCAATGAATTTTTCTATAATAAGGTTTTTAATGAGACATTCCATATACGTTTAATGAAGAATATTATACTTATAAATTTTATTATTATACATAATTGTAAATGTCTAAAACTTTTATGAAAGATCATATTGAATTTTTGATTTTTTAATTTAAGAATCATATTTATTTTTCTATAAATAGACAATATAACCATTGATTTCAATACACAATTTACAATCCAAAACTTTTTTCATTCTCATTCTCTCATACCCTCTTCATTTAAAGGTAATTGTTAATTGTGTATTTTGTTTGTATGTCAAGTACACTATATATAGTTACAGAGATAGCTAAAATTACGAAAACTAAATACTAAAATCAAGGAATCTAATAATAACGGAAATACTAAAATCAAAGAATCTAATAATAACGAAAATACATAAATCAAGGGATGTAATCAAAGGATCTAAACAAGGAGGGATCTAATCAAGGCTATGATATAGTCTCCTTCTATTATGCCCCCTCAAGATAAGTCTTGGATGAGAGACCAATCTTGACTCGAAGAAGGTCAAATCCGGATCGCGGAAGTGGCTTAGTGAGAGCGTCAACGAGCTGATCGGCGGATGTAACAGGAACAACACGAAGTAGTTGAGCCTTTACAAGTCCTCAAATATAGTGGTAGTCGATCGCCACATGCTTCATACGAGAGTGGAACACGGGGTTGGCACTGAGATATGTGGCTCCCACATTGTCGCAGTAAATGACGGGAGTGGTTTGCGAGGAAAGCCCAAGTTCCGAGAGGAGAGACGTAAGCCATTGCACTTCAAACGCTGTAGTGGATACAGACTTGTATTCTGCCTCTGTTGATGATTTGGCAGCAAATCTTTGCTTCTTAGAGGACCAGGAGATCGGATGACGGTCGAATTAGACAATGTGAGCACCCGTAGACGTGTAGTCATCTCGGTTACCTCCTCAATCAGCATCAGAGTATGCATGAAGGGACGGTGTGTTCACTCGATCATAGAAGACACCAAATGAGCGTGTTCCCCCTAGATAGCGTAGAATACGCTTGACAGTCTGCCAATGATCAGTTGTAGGACAGTACATGAATTGGGACAGCTTGTTCACCGCAAACGCTATGTCCGACCGAGTGAAGAGGAGGTATTGCAGGCTTCCAAGAACCTGTCGAAACTCAGTAGGGTCGATAAGAGGTGTACCCGAGGTCGATGTGAGAACCGTGGTGGAGGCCATGGGTGTTGAAACTGGCTTGACAAGAGTCATATTATGGCGTTGAAGCACATCCGTTATGTAGCGCTTTTGTGAGCAGTAGGCCTTTGGATGATTGAGTTACTTCGACACCAAGAAAGTAATACAATGGGTCGAGATCCTTCAAGGAGAAGCGAGCTGAGAGCAGATCAATGATTCTTCGAATTTTTGCGGAATGACTCCATGTAATAATGATATCATCTACGTACACGAAAAAGTATAGAGTGATATCATGTTGTCGATAAACAAATAGAGACGAGTCAGAGAGGGAGTTCGTGAACCCGGTTTGAAGTAGGAAGTTACGTAACTCATTGTACCAAGCTCGAGGAGCCTGTTTGAGCCCATATAATGCTTTGCAAAGTTTGTAGACATGGGCTGGACAGTCACGATCAATGAAGCTTGGCGGTTGTATCATGTAGACATTTTGATTTAGAGAGCCTTGGAGAAAAGCGTTATTGACGTCAAGTTGTCTTAAATCCCATCCGGCGGAGACAACAATGCTTAAGATGAGTCTGACCGTAGCTGGCTTGATGACCGGGCTAAAGGTGTCATGATAGTCGACCCCTAGCCGCTGATGAAAGCCTTTGGCCACAAGACGGACTTTGTACCTATTAATAGAACCATCAGAGAGGCGCTTAGTGCGGAAAATCCTTTTACAACCAACAATATTGTAAGTCGGGTGAGGATGGACTAATGTCCACGTCCCATTGCGAATAAGAGCATCAAATTCCTCCTCATATCTTGTCTCCAATGTTGATGTTTGAGTGCTTGAGATACACACGTAGATTCTATGTCCGGGTCGGTGGTAATGGATGCGGTGAGGGAGAGTTTGGTGTTTGGTTTGGTGATGTTGTTCTTGGAGCGAGTGGTCATTTGGTGTGTGTTTTGGCGAGGAGGTGACTCGGGTATGGTAGTTTGATTTTGCTGAGTGGGGTTAGGGAGGAGGTGCGGTTCAACAGCGCCGGATGAGGAGGGGGAGGCGAAAGTTGGTGGCGGCAAAGGATCTGAACTGGGGGCCACCATCGAGTCATGATGTGTACGAGCAACAGAGGTGGGAACAATAGTGTATGATGGAAGGGAAGAGTTGTGCGTCGTGATGAGAGATGGAGAAAAAGAGGACGAAGCTGCGAGACGAAAAGGGAAATTCAGTTTTGACGAAATCGATATGGAGGGAGACAAAGATGCGCGAAGAGGAGACATGGAGACAAAGAAAAACACTTTGAGTTAGGGAATACCCGACAAAGATACACGGAGTGGATTTGGGTTGAAGTTTTTGTTGATTATACAGACGAAGTCACAGATAGCAAAGACATCCAAAGGAACGAAGTTTGGAATAGTTTGGCGGGGTTTGGAAGAGTGTCTCGAATGAGGATTTAAAGTTTAGAATGGATGTCGGGAGACGATTTATGAGGTATACAACTGTTGCAAAGGAGAAAGGCCAATATTGTAAGGGAATGTACAAGTGAGAAAGTATGGCTAATCTCGTTTCAACTATGTGACGGTGTTTTCTTTCGGAAATCCCATTGTGTTCCAGTGTGTGAGGGGGTAATGCAGGATGGATTTGGTAGGCCACTCGTACACACCATCATGGAGTTTTCCCGTTGTTATTGTTTCCCCCGTGTTGAGATCCTTCACTTGAAAGTGGAAGGGAAAAAATTCAATCGATACATTGTTGTTAGTACAAAGTTGGTGAATGGAGATAAGGTTTTTATGCAAATGGGGAACACATAAGACATTATTTAGAGAAAGTGAACAAGAGGGTGAGGGTAGGAGCATAGAACCGGTTTGTGTTATTTCAATACCCGAGCCATCACCGATGACTACTCCATCCGGGCCGGTGTAGGGAGAGTGGAACGAGAGATTGGCCAGATCTGTAGTTATGTGATGCGATGCTCCGGAGTCAAGAAGCCAAGTTGGTATTGACGGTTGATTGACGGAGACATGGTGTGCACTCAGCCACCAAGAGGATGAGCTCCGAGAACCATTTGGAGGAGCATTGGAGGGAACTAATGCATTGCGAAGGAGGCGGCATGTTTTGGCGATGTGACCATGAACCCCACATAATTGACATTTGCCTTGATAACCACGACCACCGTGGCTTGAGGGAGTACGAGAGCCGTGAGTGCGGTTGTCAAAGGAGAGTCGAGACTCAGGATGCCACTACCCACGGGGTTTTGATTGAGCATTGTGAGCCGAGATTGGAGTCATGGACGGAAAAGGTTGAAGCATAAGCAGATCGACCTCTTGGTTTAGCAACTTCTCATGTAACTCAACGAAAGATATTGGGGTATCTTTCGCGTTGACAACATCTTTGGTGGACTTGTACTCATCACCTAGACCTACAAGAATCAAATCAAGAAGATCTTCATGATCTATCGGCTTGCCCAATAGAGCAAGTTCATCGGCTTTGACTTTGAAGAAATTCATGTAGTTGTCGATGGATTGGACACCTTTGGTGAATCTCTGCATCTGATCTTTGATTTGCTTTAGATGCCCTCGACTAAAGCGACCGTAGGTGGCAGCGAGTGTGGTCCAAGCAGCGCCGGACGTTGGAGCAGAGGCGATGAGAGCTTGACACAACGCAGATATCGAGCCAAGGAGAGTCGTTAAAGTAAGACAGTCTTGGCGTAACCAGGGCCCATAGGCGGGGTTTTGAACGATAGCGTTGTTGACGAGCATTGTCGCCGAAAGAGCCAGTGTTGGCTCAAGAAAATATTTAAGGTTGTATCTTTGAAGGAGTGCTCAGATTTGCACGTTCCATGTGATGTAGTTGGCGGCGGTAAGTTTAGTGACATTAGATACATTGATATGAATCAATGTGGATAGAGGGTTGGCCGGATTGTGCAGGAGCCGATGGGATTACTGTCGGTTGCCATATGAGAAGAGAGGCCGCCAGAAAAAAATACACCGTTTGGTGAATATTGTGCTCTGATACCATAAAGGTAATTGTTAATTGTGTATTATGTTTGTATGTCAAGTATATATATATATATAGTTACAGAGATAACTAAAATTACGAAAACTAAATACTAAAATCAAGAAATCTAATAATAACAGAAATACTTTAATCAAGGAATCTAATAATAACGGAAATACAGAAATCAAGGGATCTAATCAAGGAGGGATCTAATCAAGGCTATGATATAGTCTCCTTCTATTATCATTCTCTCATACTTAAATTTTAGAATTTTTTTTATCTTTTGTTTAATTAGATATATATATATATATATACACATATATGAAACTAATAATAATATGATATATTATATATCATATATAATACACATATATACCACATCTCATACTACATGCATATATATAGGGGTGTAAAATGAGCCGTCGCCTCGCGAGCCAGCTCTGGCTCAGACCATATTTAAGCGAGCCGAGTTGGGTATTTTCTAGCTCATTTAAAAAACGAGCTGACGAACTGAGCCCAAAACGAGTCCGAGCTTAGACGAGCTGGCTCGCGAGCCGAAAAAAAATCATGTAAAAAATAATATATTTCCTTTTTTTATACCAATATCATATATTATATTACATATTATAGTGATTTTCCTTTTCTAACAATTAATATAATAAAATAAAGAAAGAACAATATTTTAATTTACATAATTATGTACACATATACGTATTGATATTCATATAACAATTACAATATATTTTATTTTCCTTTTTTGCTTCATCTTCTCCAGCAGCACACGTCCATCCGTCTTCCTTCTCCTGGTGGTCGGTCTCTTCCTCTTCGCTTCATCTTCTCCAGCCGCCGTTCGTCCATCGGTCCTCTCTCCTGGTGGTGGTCGGTATCTTCCTCTTCCTGTGAGCAGTTCGCCGTCGTCTCTCCCAGCCGAGCAGTTCGCCGTCGTCTGTCCCAGCCGAGCAGTTCGCCGTCGTCTCTCCCACCAAT
>CM071865.1:31257598-31273509 GCA_036759665.1 Gynandropsis gynandra
ATATATATATATATTATACATAAATTAATATTATTAAGTATATAATATATATCTTATACTTTATAATATATATATATTTCTATTAATAATTAAATTTTCAACAAATATTAATTTTTTGAGAAGTATAAGGATTGTTCGGACCATTTATAAGATACTAATAAAATCCATATATATATATTTCCATTAATAATTAAATTTTCAACAAATATTAAATTTTTGAGAAGTATAAGGATTGTTCGGACCATTTATAAAATACTAATAAAATCCAATGGATAATATTCGATCATGCGTTGTGAGCTCACATGTAGCGAATCCAAACCTGCAACGCATTTTTGTTTTCTGATTTTTCGGAGAATTAAAAATTCTAAAAGAAATTTATGGCGCGCTCCCAAACATTGTGTGGTCCCCACTTATTGAGTTTTAAGAACTAAGCGCGCCTTTGAAACTGGTCTCCGACATCGTTTCACAGTTCACAGCGACGTCGTTTTCGTCCAGGTTGTTTCCTAAGGATAGAAACGTAATTGATATAACGCCTCTCTCACTTCCTAAGTCACCTAACCAACGACGAAGACGAGTTTTTCTCCTGCTTCTTCCCATTTCTCTGAAGGACGTTCTTCGTTTTCTTGATCGATCATGGAAGATTCAGATTTAAATCCCGTGGGAATTCGTTCTTTTTTATGTTTTCTGACATGGTTTTTTTTGCTTCTGATGCGGGTTTCGTTATTTGGGTGGCAGAAAACGACGGCCTTGAAGAAAGCCTATGCCGAGATCATTCTCAACACCGTGAGGGAAGCGGCGTCTAGGGTTATGGTTTCGGAGAGAAAATCTGTTCGGTTTCATCAGGATCTTTGTAGTACGAAGGAGGAGGCGCTTTGGTTGCTTGTCCGATTGAAGCAGATGATCGATGCTAAGGTCATATTCTCGAACTGAGACTGTTTAAAATATTCACGAAAAATATTAGATAGGAGAAAACTAATCGAAATTTTGAGAGACCCTTTTGAATTTTTGGCGATTGTTGAAGTATTTGTCTGATCGTCGAGAAGTGAAGCCAAAAAATCCGAAACTCGAGATGCTTCTTCTTCAAGTTGCTTGCTTTTGAGGAATTCTTGTTGTTTCCCTTTTGGGTTCTTGTGAAATAGACAGGTGTTTAAGGTTGTTTTACAGCGACTAGGTTCCGAATTTCGATATCAGCATCTAATTTTGTCATTATTTAAACTGGTAAATGCCGCTGTCATGTTTCCTTTGCAGACAATCGAAGCAGAGATTATGTCATCCAACCAGCAAAGCCGGATAGATGAGCTTGAAGCTCAGCTTCAAGAAGCTGAAGATATTATCACTGACCTAAGATCAGAGATGAACTGGGTGAGAGACAAACTGGAGAAAGCAAGAATCAAAAGATGGCATTCACTAAATGAAACAAACAGGGTAGAGGAAGCAATTTCTACAGAGAACAGTGATGTGGAAATTATCGAAAGCTTGCATTCAAATCAAGGGGTTGCAGATACATGCATCTCTGAGACGAAAGACTCTCCCCTGATTCAGAGCTTGCTGCATAACAAATGTGGAATTGAGGTGAAGCATTTTGATGGGTTCAGCGTTTCCAATTCAGGGGATTGTGATTCTGAATTGATGGTCATTATGAAAAACAAAGAGCTTGACCTGCATAGCAATGGATGCATTCAGATGCGTGCTCTGGAAAGGAATGTGCTTGATGGGGATCCTCCTGCTCATGTAGAGGATCAAGGCACAAGTGCGAAGGATGTTAGTTCTGGAAAAGTGGACAAAAATGAAACTGATGCACATGGAAACAGAAGATGTACTGTTCTTGCTCTTAGAGCAATGAGTGTTGAGGTAATAAAGAAGCCTCCCAATCCGTTGGGAACAAAGAAAACCGATAAAGCAAAAATACGAAGAAGAAGAAGAAGAAGAAAGAGAAGGTGGGGAAAGCCAAAGGTGAGTCAATCTGACTCGGCTTTTTCCTTTTCCAAGGCATCTATGGACAATTCATCTGGTGAAAAATCTACAAAGACACATCTGTCCGAAGAGGGTGAAAAGGGGGATGCAGAGAAAGGGTGGGACGATTTAGCAGAACATTTACAGCATAAAAGAACACAATACACCAAAGACATTGAAATCATTCATAAAGAGAAACGGAACAAGAACATTAAGAGTTTGGATAGCATTTGCTGCATTGTCAATCCAACTGATCAGCTGGTGGAGGCTCGTCAAGAATCTAATTTACTCCTTGTTAATGTCAAGGTTGATGCAGATAAGACGCTAATACCCGATAATAAGGCCAAGATAAAGCCACCTCCTATTTTTGATCCTGGGTTGACTATAACAAAAAATAATGCGGATCCAATCTCAGGATCCACAAATGTGAGTGTCAGTTTGAGGGCACCAAATCGATCCAAACCTGAAGCAGACAAAGACTTGGAATCAGAAAACAGGGGCTTACTTATGAAATGTGATAGCATTGTGGTTTCATCTACCAAAATGGGGTCTGAGATGGTTGATTTACGCCCGCATTCTCCTGATTTGAAAGTTACTGCAGTATCCGATGAGATCATCAGTGAGTCTCCAAGGAAAATAGATGGAAGTAGAGTCGTAAAGTACACATTCCAAAGGAAAAGGAAGAATAATATTGCTCCGGTAAAGAGGAAAGTGAAGGAGAAAGAAAATGGTGTTGAAGAGGCAAATTAATCAACTTTAGGAAGTGAATTATCTATATTCATATTCACATAACCAAATCTTAGGTTGACTTGACAGTTAGAGCATGGAATGGATTATGTTTATCAAAGTAACCCTGTTAACCTAATGCCTTATCGACTTCACTCTTCATGTCACAGCCAATGTTCTTTACTGTTGGTGCTTGTGGGCATAAAGAAGTGTTGTTGAATCCTTCAATACAACAACAGATGAGGTTGTTTTTCCATGGGAACCAATTGGTTTGATGTGTGAGGTCTAAGAGACAGAACAAGAGATGCAGAGAGGAGGGAAGAGCAGAACCACGTATGAGTAACTCGATAGAGTCTTTGTGTTGTCCAAATCTGATCCACATCGGATTTGTTCAGTTTCTGATTCAACTGACTGAAACTTGATAAGATTGATTCTGTCCAAATCAAAGTTTTGGCTCATTTAGATATCATCTATCAAATCCACATGGTTTCAGATAGATTTGGTAGATTCAATTGGTTTTGTTTTTAGATGAAGAAATGGACAGTTCGTGGTCTACTCTCATATTTCAGCAAAACACCACAAGATCCATTTTTTAGTTTGAATGAGAATTTTTTCATTTTAAAAGTTTCAATTTTTATTTGAAATTGTATGCGTTTCAAATCTATTCGAACCACCCAAATGAATCAACATAACATATATTGGGATTAGAAAAACTTGAAAAATCGATGTTTTTTCCCCCACAAAAGAAATGGAAATTTGAAGTGTTTGGGAAAGATGAACACTGTGGGGCCACGTTGCTCTGATGGATAAAAACAACACAGAGAGCAGGCGTGGGATGTATTTCAATTATTTATTCTTAATAATAATTTTTAAAACAGTAATTTTAAATATTCTCATAGTCTGTAGAAAGCCTGCGATGTCTCTTTCAACTTATCTTTGAGTAGGAAACACTTCTCTTTTGCACCAAGTGCTTCAGAGTTCATAATTTCTCTTGAGGATTTTCACATAAAATTAAAATACTGAAGCTATTTTGCCATAGACCCAAGATTTTAATCACTGGAAAGTTCAATTCTTGGAGTTCGATTATGTTATATATATATAAAAAAGAACAATAAAGAGTTCAAAATCATTGTTTAAGGAATATGGTCCCAAGAAAAAAAAACTTAGGAAACAGAGAAAGCAAAACACAGAATAAAACAGAGGATTTTTTTTAAAGAAAAAGCCTGAGACGAGAGTAATCATAAGATGTCTACACTAACAGGAGATTCAAAGCATGCTCTGTTCTCTGTCTCTGAACAAAACCCTTTTCATTCTTCCTTTTTCTTCTTCATGTTTGCCATTTGATGATCCAATTCGGCCCCACCACATTCCCAGAATCGACTCGTATAAGATCGAAACCCAGTCTGAGGCAAAGCAAAAACCCACGTTACAATGGAGATGAAGAATGAGGTTACAGAAGGAGAAAACATCTGTACGGCTTTGTTGACGGCCGGTGTTGTTCTTTCAATGACTTGTCTGAAACATTTCTCTTCGGTCTCTTCTTTGATCGAACAATGGAGGTCTTGGGTCTTCCTGTTCCTCAACGTCGTACTCATTGCCGTTTACTTCACTTCAACTCGCTCGAGTTCCTGTGAAGATCGAGAATTAAAGATTCTGCCAGTAGGCAGATTGAGGAACAGAGTGAAGAAGAAGGCAAAGCATGTTAGCTCTGATTTCGCTGTTGAACTCCACAAGATTGAGAAAGAGATGAAGAGCTATGTAGTGGAAGAAGTTGTTGAAGAGACAGAAGAACAGGAGAAATCTTGCTTCTTTGCCAAGGAATCGGCGCAGAAAGTAGAAGACGAGGAACGAAAGGATGATAAAGAAGATGCATACATAGAGGCCGGAAGGCTATCAAATGAGGAATTGAACGAGAGAGTTGAGGCATTCATCACAACGTTCAGACAGCATTTGGTGTTGGATGCGCGAAGAGGAAGAGACAGAAGAAACATTTCGCGGCGAAAAGAAACAGAGACAATGAGATCTAATGACAATAGATATAATTGTTCTAACATTAACTTTTCAACTCGACAAGTGAGTTGTTCAGTATGAGAGTTTCACAAGCTTTGTTTCTTTAACGATTCATTCGGTTATTCATTTCGTTTTCTTTTTCGGGTCTGTGCCAAATCGGCTCAAGATGCATGACTGAATTGAAAGGTTGATTCTTAATACTCACATGGAATTGAGGTGAGACCAAAATCTTTTGTGAGTTAATAAGGTTGAGAAGGACATAGACCTGCAACAGATTGTGATCTTATCTTTTGCTCTTTTCGTAGAGTATGTCCCCAGGCTATGAAAGTTACGTTCCCTTCAATGAGACCTCCCCTATGCCCTTTGCATTCTTGTACTCGTAACCACATGAATAGATCTATCAAGAATTCGATCTGTTGGATTTGGATCTAATTAATCCCAAAATTAGCGTAAAAATTTAGCTTTGTTCAATATCATATGTAGAAGTATATGATTTATACATTTCTATTAGCCACACTGCGTTATGGTGACCAAAAATTGCGGCCGCCCGTCTCCTCTTTGAACTGAAATGAAAATGCAAGTGGTTAGAAAACAGTAACTAATCATTTCGAATCACACGAGTGGTCCACGAAGGTTCAATTACATTATGTACATACCCATCAATGTTCGAAGCTATTGTAGCGACATCTTTGGCATGTAGTTTAAAGACTATGACAAAAGCATTAAAAACCAGAATGGATCCAAGAATCTCTTAGACCATACAAGTTGTTAATTTACAAGCCATGAGATTAGCAATGACAGATCACATTTCTCTTTTCTGCTTGAATACGAAATGAATTAGTGAAGTTACCATCATGACGTCTTCTTGAATCACATTCAATCATTCACCTATTCCTTGACCCTTTTACACATACATATATATATATATATACACATTCATCCCTCCTCTGTTTGTCACAGATGCATTAGTACACCGAACAAATGATCGGTTGAAGCATAGTTAAAATTTGAGAGAAGGGCTCTATAGAAGTGGGAAGGGAAGGTATCAAGGGTCTCAAATGTTTCAGGATTGGCACAGGAGGAACGATGAGACAGACGATAATCAGCAAAGCTCAGGTAAGTCTCTTGATATTTCTTCTTGTGTATTGCGTAGTGTGTCTCACTGTGATTCACGTGAGTTATGTTTCTACAGATGACAAAGAAACATATGATGAAGATGAGTTAATGGATAATGGTCTTGGTATAACAAAAGAGACGGATTCTAACAGTTTAATCCACGAGTTAAGGCAAGGTCTCAAAGCCATTCAAATTGTTTTTTTATTTTGTGGTTTCTATCTAGACTAAAGTGAACTATGTTCCATGTTTCAGGATATTCATTGGAACTTGGAATGTAGGTGGAAGATCTCCCTTGGGAAGTCTAGCTGTGGATTTAGATGAGTGGTTGAATCTGAAGAACGGGGCCGATATTTACGTACTTGGGTATGTCGTGTCAAATGGGTTTAGACCCAAATTCAAACCAAAACCCATATATTTATGTTTTAATAATATGTCATACATGAAACTATAGCATGCTTGAAGCGAAACCATGGTTCAAAAATGTAATGTTTTTGCAGATTTCAAGAGATTGTGCCGTTGAAGACGCAGAATGTGATAGGCGTGGAAGACACAACGGAAGCAAAAAACTGGAATCTACTGATAGCAAAGGCTCTCAACTATAGATATGGATGTCCATGGTTGGCACCGGTGGTGAACCATATCGCAAGTAGTTCACGAGGGGGAACTCTGAAAAGAGAAAGATCCAAAACACAAAATGAGAATCTATTTGGGGAAATCAAATACAAACTACTAGGAAGCAAGAAGATGGTAGGCGTGTTTATGAGCGTGTGGATAAGGAATGAAGTATTGAAGAGGTTTCGAGTGTCAAACGTGAAGTTTAGTCAAGTGGCTTGTGGTCTAATGGGTTACTTAGGAAACAAAGGTTCAATATCCATGAGCTTCTCAATAGAAAGGACAAACTTTTGCTTCATCACGGCGCATTTGGCTTCAGGGGAGAAGAAGGGTGATGAAGGGAAAAGGAATCATCAAGTCTTGGAAATTTTCCGAAGAACTCGGTTTCAACGATCCTCAAAGGACGAAAACAAACTTCTCTCGATCATGGGTCACGAGTAAGTAAAGATAGTAGCAGCTAATGTACATTTATGAAACTTATAGATTCATATTGGTCACAAGTCTTACCTTTTACATTTTGTGAAATGGAGTAGCCGAATATTTTGGTTCGGGGACCTCAATTACAGATTATGCATGGAAGATGATTTAGCAAGGCGCTTAGTGCAAAGACAAGACTGGAAAGCATTGCAAAGATTTGATCAGTTACGACGGGAACAAGAAGGAGGAGTCTTCCAAGGATGGGAAGAAGGTGACATTGACTTTCCTCCCACCTACAAATATTGCTCCTCCAATTTCGACAGATACTCAGGTGGTCTCGCTAGCAGAACAGGCGAAAAACAAAGAACCCCAGCTTGGTACTTTTGCTTCCCCCTAAATGCTCAAATGGGTTCGATCTCCTCAAGAGACTTAGACTTGTTTTCTATGATCCATATAGGATAACACAATATATAACATATGAATGATCAATGGGTTTTAACCTAATTCAATCTTAAACCTAGTTCAAAAGTTTAGGTTTTTTCGTTACAAATGTAACATATACGTATTTATGTATATATATATATATATATATTCAGGTGCGATAGGATCATATGGCATGGGAAAGACGTGAAACAACTATCATACTCTAGAAGTGAAAGTAGGTTTTCAGATCACCGACCTGTTTCTGCTTTATTCTCAGCACATATAGAAGTGAGAATGGGCAACAATGGAAGAGTTATTCCAACCCAAAGTATGCTTCTTGATATTATGGCTCTTGAAGAAACAGTAAGTAATGGCTATTGGGATGATTAACCAACTTTGACATTAACCCTCCAAACAAACTTAATAACATCTTCCACATTTGGCATCGTTTCAGGATTCAGACTCAAGCTAAGGACAAACAAAAGAGGCTTCAACATAAGCCTCTATACGAATATACAGTTTCTTTATATAGCTTTCAAGATTCCGAATGCTTTTATATAATTCGTAAATAAGATCTACAAAATAAACAACTTTATAAAGAAGTTTACAGGTGTAAAATCCACGATTTGAGGAAATGTGTTTGGTTATGGTTACATATACATGTGTATATGCATACATTTGCAACCAATGGCGGATCTAATATTTAAGTATTTTCAAGAAAAGAGAAAGGAAATATTTTATTGATTGATTATTGATTGATTGAAATTCAACATATGATAATGTGTATTTATAATACACAATCAATTCAAGATCTTGAATTAAATAATTTAAGATCAATTAAAGAAAGAAGAAAATAAAAAGAAAGAAAGAAAGAAATGAAAGAAAAGAAACAAAGAATGAAAGAAGAAAAAGAAAAATAAAAGAAAAAAAATGTTATCAAATGATATTTAATAAGTATTGGGTCTCCAATACTTATTTATTTTTTAATTTTTTTATATTAATAGTTTTAGTTAAAATTAAATAACATTAGGCTAAAAAACAAAACCCAACAGAAAACGTCACTACATACGTTTCTACGCCCTAGATCGTCATCGAGACGATGTCTATGGTGAGGATGTGGATATAATATTATATATATAAACTACACGCACCAATTATATGGGTAATATGACATTAAAAAATAACTAATATTCATATAATTTTAAAAAAGTAAGAGCTATAATCTCTCATGCATTAATTAATATTAACAAATGTGAGTAATTATGTATCACTAATGACAATTAATTAAAGGTAAATACTATTATCCAGTAGAAATTGCGTCTTGCGATGAGCCAAGCACATGATCAGCATCGGGAATTGCTAAAAGGTTTTAGTTTGTAGCCGAACGATCAATGCCATTGTATTTATATATAATGTATTAATTTAATGTTTATAAATATGAAGATGTATATTATGAAAATGTATATAATCTATTCTAATCGGTATATTATCGCAATTTTATGAGATTTGTATTTGTTAAATATTTGATTTTTTTATTTAATAAAAAATTGATATTTTCATATATTTTTATTTGAATTTAAATTTAAAAATTTCCAAAATAAAATTGAAAATGAGTTTTAACGAAATAAAAAGATACCTTATCAAATATAATCAATACCAAAATTCAAAATTACTCAAAAATGCATAATACCATAGCTTCTTTGATCCTATAGGCAAAGAAAAATACTACGTTAAGAAATAAAGACAAAAAAAAAAAAAACACCAAAACAATTTAAACTACATACAAATGCTAATGGTTCACTATTGATTTTTTCTCACATACATAACATAATATTTGAGCCTAACACTTTTATCTATCATCAAATATATATGTTTTCATAGCAAATAAAAAAATTGTATGCACTAAAATTACGAACTAAGTACCTTCGACCCAAGCTCGTCGATGGAAACGAACAAATACTACTACAATTTCAATAAAATAAAGGAAACAAAATAACGTAAAAGTAGAATACATTAAGAAGAAACCAAGATATCGTGTTATAAAAAAAATGATATTTGAACAAAGCAAAACTTGTTGATCCAAAAAATCTGTATGATAAATTAAAACTCGATGTGACGATAGAACGACGAGAGGGTAACGAGAAGGCATCGATGGGGATACGATGAGAGTGAGGGGGCAAAATATCAAAGGTATCTTCTTAGACTTCCTTGCTTCACGTATACCCTAGACATTGATTCCTTTTTCAATTTCTATCATGGGTCACAAGGGTCACAAGGATTGCATGGGACAAGGTTTGCATGGGTCGCAAGAGTCGCTTGGATTACAAGAGTCGCATGGGTTGCAAATGTCGCATGGGTCGTTAGGATCACATAGGTCACAAGGGTTGCTTGAGTCGCAAGGATCGCATGGATCGTATGGGTCACACGGATACAAGGGTAATATAGATTATCAATATTATAAAGATAAAATCAAAGTTGAATTTTGTTTTGGAGGGAATTGTAGGATTAAAATCCTAATAACATATCAAAGTGTATTTTTGATTTTAACCCATTGATTCAAGTTGATTCGAGATAGAGTAACTAAAGGAAAAAGTGTGGAGTGGATCTCATATGAAAGAGGGAAAAAAATGAGGGTATATTATTTTCACTATGGATTTTTAGAAGGTAAAATTCGTCCCTAATTCGTCTGAAAAACTATTTCCACACATTTTTCTGATGGATTTTGTTTATCCTTAATTGGTCTTCGGTAATTAATATCAATCTGGAATTAGAGACAAAAGTTTTGTCAAGAAATTTTAGACGGAAAAATGCATCCCGAATCCATTAGTAAAATTTAAAAAAGTATAAAAAAATTAGGAACATAATTTTTCATCCTGAATCATCCGATTTTTTCCCCGATTTTTTAATCATACATCTCTTTTTTTTCCTTCGTTAAAAAATTATATTCTTAAATTTCACTTCCCGTTTTTCCAAAAAAAAAAATTCGTCCAAAATTTAAGGATAGATACATTTTTTTTCTCGAATAAACAAATTAATAGAAAGTTAAAAATTAAAAAATCTTCTCTAATCCGTTTGAATTTTAGGGATGGATCTTAGATCCATTTGGAAGTTTTTCCGGAATAAAATAAAGTATGTCTATAATTCATATGGAATTAGGGATAGATCTTAAATCGTCCAGAATTCCGTTCCGGAAAAAATGTCCCTAATTTGTCTGAAATTAGGGACATATCTTAATTGTCTGAACTTTTCTTCAAAAAAAAATCCCTAATTCTTCCAAAATATAGGAACGAACCTTAAATCCGTTCAGGAATTAGAGATGGAAAAAAGATCCTAATCAATCTAGATATTAGGGACTAAATGAATTCGTTTAAAAATTAGGGACAGACGAAAATGCATCCAAAATTTAGAGAGGGATGTAAATTCGTCCGAAAATTTTGTACCTAAATTTAAATACAGAGTAAGGGTTTTAATTCCATATTTTGATTATTTAGAATTAAGTCCCATTGAAAACTTAAAAATAAAAGGTTGTTGGTTCAAGCTCTAATATCATGTAAACTTATGAAAATTTTATGAGTTTATTGATACCCAATATTATGTATGGTGTTCCCATATTAGGGTTAAATATAATGTAAGGCTATATGAAATATTATAAGGGTAAATAAATATGTTTACAATAATAACATTTTTATACGGTCAAAGCGTGTGAAGGTCATACGCAATGATTGGACCAAAATTTTATATTTTGAATCTATACTTGTTGACTTTAAACATTCTCCACCAATCGTGCTTTGTTGAGTTTAAACATTCTCCACCAATCCCTAAATCCTGAGCCATCTTCATGAAACTAATGACAAAAAAGTCACATGGATCGCACAATTTTAATGTAGAAACATAAAGTCCTAAGTACCAAATTTTATAAGAGTATCAAAATCGGATTACATCACATCATGTTAATGAGAATCCTATAATAATTTCATATGAAATGTGAAAACGGGTGAAATGGTGATAAGGTTTAAGTTTAGGACTTGGCAAGGTTTGGTAATATTGTTTTGGCTATGTGTGGGGTGACAATGAGTGGATGGTTGTAAATAAGGTGGGCCATTCATAAGATTAAGTGGGAATTCTTAGGATTGGAGTAGGGCTCGACTAGTAAGATTGGCCTGACCATCATGGTTAAGGAAAGTACATGGTTTAGAGGGTTTAGGTACAAATAATGAGAAAGGAATATGTTATCATCGAATATCACGTGTCAAAATATAATGATACATCAAGTGGTAAAGTCAAGACATAAAAATCTTTTGTGATTGCTCATGTATCTAGAAAGACACAAGGGAGGGACCAAAGATAATTTGTGAGGTGGCATATAGGTTAGGGAACATATAAGCATCCACTGCAAAACCAATACCCGAATTTCAACGGACGAAAAATCGGATGCGTCCGTCGATAATTTTTGCAACAAATTGTAACGGAAATTGCAGAATAATTAATGGCTAGAAGTCCGTTGCAATCCGTTATCATTTCCGATGGACCATCAGTGTATACAATCTGTTGCAAATTTGTTGATGTATCTATTGGAAGACTGTGGAAAATCGAAATTAATTCCAACAGATGCGCGTTGGAAAGGTTATAATTTTGATGCGACTGTTGGAATAAACAAACATTAGATTTCAACATGCATCTGTTGATATTTTCAACGTACATCCATTGGAATGTTCACTATTTATACAACAAACTCGAATTGCTTCCAACAAGCCATCAACACAAAATATATTTTCAAACAATGTCATCGTCTTCAATTAGATTTATATATAGATCGAGAAAATAGATGTATAGAAGAAAAGATCTCATAACTGAAGAAGTTACTTAAGAATTCTTACAAAGCTTGAAGTAGTTCATGAGTTTTGTGTTGATGCAACCTTTGTGTCAAGAACGCGGGAAAATATTATGTTCCTGCAAAAGATGTAGAAATATGAAGTATCAAAGTCAAGAAATTGTTTGCAAACACATTTACAAGGTAGGTTTCGTAGAGAATTACGAAATTTGGTTATTTCACGATGAAAATTGTGGCGTTAGAGATAGTGTGCAAGAACCACAAGTAATGAAAATAAATGAAGATGTTCATTGTGAAATGTCGACGATGATCCATATGTGGAAATGGTGAGATATGTCGAACAATGAGGCGCACCAATTCGATTTTTCTACTTATTGGATACGACGAAATTAAGGTTATCGTGAAGGTTAATCTAGTTAATCATTGTCATCAAGATTGATGAGTATAAAAGCAAACTACAATATACCTGAAATTTGCATGGATTCATTTTGCAAAACCATGCGTGAATATTTAGCAGTAAATAATCAAGCTCCTGAGAAATATTATGAAACAAAAAATGTTTTAAAAGATTTGGGAATGCCACATGAGAAAATTGATGTTTGTAAAAATAGTTGCATGTTGTTTTAGGGAGAAGATAAAGACCTATTGGAATGTAAATTTTGCGATGCAATCAGATTTCGTCCAAAAAAACCATCTTCACAAAAATATGTACCATACAAAAAGATGTTCTATATGCTTGTAGCAAACGGGTTGAGAGGTTATATGAATAAAAAACCATTACAATAATAAGATGGCACACAGAACATTTGACGGTTGAAGGGATAATACAACATCCATATGAGGGTAAGGCTTGGAAGGATTTCAATGAAATATTTCCCGAGTTTATGATGGAATGAGATATATTTTTCTTTGTCCATGCACCGATAGTTTTAGTCTATATGGACAATGCAAAAGTCAATATTCTCTACGACCAATGATTTTGTCTTCATATAATTTGCGTCCTGATATGTATCTGAAAAGAGAAGTCATGTTTCTAACATTGCCGATTCCAGGTCCAGAACATCCAAGAAAACTCTCTATGTATTTTTGTAGTCCTTAATTCATGAATTAGGAGATCTACGAAACAATAGAGTTTTTGCTTATGACGTAAGTACAAAATAAAATTTCACATTGAAAGCAATCTTATTGTAGACAATTAGGAACTTCTCTATCTATAAAATGTTATCTGGATGGAGCACACACATGAGACTGACATGCACATATTGTATGGAGGATACATATTTGTTTTGTCTAGTACATGGAAAGAAACCATGTTGGTTTGATTTTCATAGAAGATTTCTTCCCTATGGACATACATTAACGAAAGATAAAAATATTTTCGAAAGAATGTGGTACAAAAGGAGGGGCATCACGAATGCAAACATGAAAGCAAATACTTTACGAACGATTTAACATGATGGTAGATTTTTACAAGAATCGGTGGAATAAGGTAGAGATCATGGGCATAAAAAAATTACAAGGCCAAGTTGAATAGAATAATTGGTATAATCATTGTATTTTTTAGGAACTACCATATTGGAAATCACTCATATTGCGTCATAATTCGGATGTTATACATATTGAAAATAAATTCAATAACATCATCAAAACTGATTTGAATGTGATGGGGAAAACAAAGGATAACATATAGTCAAGGAAAGATTTGAGGATAATATGTCGAATACTTGAGTTGGAGTTACATGTTAGAAGGGTGCATATCCTAATATTCAGATTATCTGAGCCAACGAAAAAATATTATTGAGGTGGTTAAAAGAAGACGTAAATTTAGTTTATGGATATTGATGTGGTTAATCTCAAGTAATAATTACCTACACTAACGTTTCCGCAAGAATATGGATCATGTAGTACAAGGGTCAAACACTAGGGAATCGATGCAACAATAAAAGTAGTTAACTAATGAATAGGACGTTTAAAATCAATAAGTGATTGGATTGCGAATAAAGATAAACTAACTAATTAATAGATTAATTCAATTAACTAAACACCACAAGTTTCGAGAAATGCATGATAATGCAATGAAATTCTAACATGATGATTGGTCTTAGATATTACCACGAATCAAGGGAATTCAAGCTATAATATTGGAACTGACTGGTGTAGACTTGTCCACTACGTAGCGCGCGTACTACCAATCTTCCGACTGTGTAATCTCATCCATTAGATGCATTAAGAACGCTATCCTAATTCCTAGATCCAATTGACTAACCTTGCGTAGATTCTTAATCAATTGAGATCCTAAATCATGGTTAAATTCCAAAGTCTAATCCCCTGGCGTAGATTTATTAGACTTCTACAAACATTCATTCAGGTTACGTACAAGAACGAAAGCATTAAAAACAACCAATCATTCTGAAAACAGTTAAATACCAAAATCATTTATTCATATTGTGTACAAGAAAAAAAGCATTAAGAACCACCAAGCATTAAACACAAGACTTCATTACATATCGGCAAAGCTCTCTAACCCGTACCTATGGATTTAGTCGAACATGGACTTAGAAAACAAAACACAAAAGAAATCTATATTCAATATAGATAAAGAACGAGATTTCTCCCTATTCTAATACCGATTTCTTCAACAGCTCCTCTGTGTTCCGAGTTCATCGCTCCGTCTCTTGCCTTCCAGCATGGTTTGCTCTCTCTTGCTCCTTCGTGCGTGTTATGTGGTGAATTGTCTGTTCTGTTCGAATTCTGCCTTGTCCTTTTGACCCCTTCATCCTTCTTTCTTATTCTCTTCTTTTCCTTTTCTCTTTCTTTCCTCTTTCGCCATGCACTTCCATTCTCCTCCTAGCGGCTGTAGTTTCCCTTTTTTATTCAGGCGACTGGAGTTTCTATTTCTTCTAACCGGTTGGAGTTTACTTTTTTCTTTGCCGGTTGGAGTTTCTATTTCTTCTATGGTGCCTGATTTTCTATTTCTTGTGTGCAATGGTTGCCTCTTCTACTCCAGCAAGCTTCCAAATTATTCCATCTGTGTCCTTTGATGTGGTTAATCTCAAGTAATAATTTACCTAGACTAACGCTTCTGCAAGAATACGGATCATATAGTACCAGGATCGAACACGAGGAATCGATGCAACTCTAAAGCTAGTAAACTAATGAACAAGATGTGTGAAATCAATAAGTGATAGGAATGCGAATGAAACTAAACTAAACTAAATTAACGGGATAAACTCAATGACTAAACACCACAGGTTTCGAGAGATGCACGATGATGCAACGAAGTTCTAACAAGATCATGGTTATAGATATCATTACGTGTTCGGGAAATTCAAGCTCTTTTCTAGGGAATGACTCTCCCGATGCCTAAACTCACTATCTAGCAGGCGTATACCAATCTCCCAATTGTGTATCTCACCCACTAGATGCATTAAGATCGCTAGCCTAATTACTAAGTTCAATCAACCAACCGGCCAAGGATCTAAATCAATTGAGACTTCATATCATGGCTACGTTCCAAAATCCAATTCATCTCTCAATGCAATTAGATTTTTATAAACATTCATTCAAGTGGCCAACAAGAACAAAAGCATTACGAACAACCAATCAATCCGAAACGAACAAATATTATAACCAAGCATTAAGAACAAAACTTCATTACATATCGACAAAGCTCTCTAACCCATGGCTATGGACCTACTCGGACATGAACTCAGCAAAAGAAACACAAAAGATAACTATATTCAACATGGATAAAGAATGAGATCCCTCCCTATTCAATACCGACGTCTTCAATAGCTCCTCCACGCTCCGGCTTCCTCGCTCC
>CM071865.1:31292177-31316589 GCA_036759665.1 Gynandropsis gynandra
TTCTTCGACTAGATTGACATTTTCTTCAACTTTCTTCTTGAAAAAGCAATCTCTTGCATAGTGTCCATATTTTCCACAGTTGTAACATTCGACGTTTGATCGCTATGAACGACCTCCTCTTCCACGACCGCGGCCTCGTCCACGCCAATTTTGTTGGCTTCGCTGTCCTCTCTCTTCATTGTGACATCCACCGCGACCAAAACTATGACCACCACGGCTACGTCCTCTACCTCGGTTATGTTGGGCATACATCGCTTTGTCCTCCTGTATTACTTTTGTTTGTAAGGCCTCCTCGAATATCTCTTGCTTTTTTTTTGTTTTTTCGTTGTTCATGCGCTTCAAGAGAACCCGCGAGATCATCGACGGTCATCTCTTCCAAATTCTTCGACTCCTCGATAGCACATACAACATTCTCAAAATCATTTGTCAATGATCTAAGAATCTTCTCCACAACTCTTGCATCGGTGAGAGTTTCTCCATTACGTTTGAGTTGATTCACAACTGTTTGCACACGAGTAATATAGCTAGACACATCTTCTGACTCCTTCATCTTCATGGCCTCCAACTCGCCTCGTAGAGTTTGAAGACGCACTTACTTAACTCGTTCGGCACCCTTGAACACCTTTTTCAGAGTGTCCCATGCTTCCTTCGAATTTGATGCGCCAGCAATCTTCTCAAATCCCGAATCATCTACAGCTTGGAATAAGAGAAAGAGAGCGATCTTATCCTTCATTCGCATTTCTTTCAATGCTTTCAACTGGTTCGGTATAGCACCGACAACGTCTATCTCATCGTAGCCATTTTCAACTACTTCCCACGCATCTTGTGAGCCAAGTAAGGCACGCATTTGAATACTCCAATTGTCATAGTTCGTCTTGGTGAGTCGTGGCAGCGATATTTGGCCCAAAGACGATCTTCCCAAATTCGCCATGGCTCTGATACCAATTTGATGGAAGAGGATATAAGTATTTGAATACTTTTGAAAAGAGAGGAGAAATATTTCTTTCTTTAATTTGTTTCTTTCTTATTTTCCACTGCTTTTATTCCAAACATATAACATACCTATTTATAGTATTTTTCAATAGACTAGAATGTTCTATAGTCAACAAAATTAAAAGAAGACATAAATGAAACCGAAACTCCATGCAGTCAAAACTGACCATTCCAAATCGCTGATGAAAACTGATTAAAAATTCTGAAAGTTTTGAATTTAATTCTCAATATTCTCTGATGACATGTCTGATTTGTGCTAAGGTTTGGCGCCATTCTCAATCCGAGAAATTCATATATTTGATTACAGGTAAATCAGTTGTCACTTTGGTTCTAGTCTCTGATTTTGTTCCTTCTCATGTATTTGCTTTTTGTTGATATTGTAGATTGTAGTGTGTATGATGTTATAGAAAATATTAGGTTAACTCTAGGGTAAATTTTATAGAAAATATTACAAGAAATTAATACATTTACATTACAACAAAACCAATGTGTATTGAAAGAATAAAAGATTCTGCGGATATAAAATAAAACCGAACTAAAAACCAAAATGCCATATTTATAAATAGGTTAATTAAACTAGAAAAATCATATATATAAAAAGAAATTTTTTTTATTCTCTTCTCCTTCTGCCATGTCAAATCAATTTTATTAAAGGTTATTGTTTTAATTTGATTATCATTTTCCTCTCTATTATCCTTATTTCCCTTCAATTTCTTCGAATTCGTCTTTCATTTCATCTCCCTCAAAATGTTGGTGAATTTAAAAATGAAGAAGACGAAGAGGATATAGTGGGGAGGCGACAATGAGGAATCGAGGGCGAGCCAAGTGTAAAACCAATGGCGAAGGCCTACTCCTCCGCCTCCCACCACAATCCCATCCTCCTTCGCTCCTCCGTTGTGACCCTTTCATCTTCCTCAGTATATATCCGAACGAAATCTCGAACGAGGTAGAACAACCAAAGATGACTTTGAAAATGAAGAACAAATCAAAGGCGATCAAATGCGTAAAATAGAGGGCGAAGTCCTTCTCCTCCACCTCCCTTCCTTGTTGCCACCCCACCATCTTCCTCGGTATGTGTTTCACTAGAGATCTTGAGTGAGGCAGAAAAACCGAAGATGACTTTGAAAACGACGAACCAATCGAGGGTGATAAAAGACGTAAAACCAAGGGCGAATGCCTTCTCCTTCGCCTCCCACTGCAAGCTCATCCTTTTACTCTGTTGTCACCCTGCCATCTTCCTTTGGTCCATACACTGAGTAGGTATTCAATGTTCATCTTTTCTTTATGTATCTACTGCACTGACATCAAGTATGATAGAAATTTAGGCTCTTCGTCGGTTTTCTCACACCACACAAAGATTCCTGCTAGATTCGCCTGAGGAGGCCGCTATAGCAGAGGTGGTGTGGAAGAATGTATGAGAGAGACCGAAGGTGGTGGCTCCAATCCCTACGATCGATGGCTATCCGGACAAGTTGGTTTCCAGATAAATGGAGAAAGGTGGAACCATGAGGTTCCATAGGGTCCTCCAGCAGTCTTGGAGATATGTGGCTAAGTAGGGTTCATAGTACTGTGGATCGATTTTGCAGCCAAGAAGCTTGTTCACCAGAAAATATAGAAACTTGAGAACCCTCAAGAATATGATTTGTTTGTTCCATGATGATTTAATTTGTCAAATTTTCCTCTCTTATAAGTCTAGGATATGATTTTTTTTTGTTATTCATTCGCTTGATATGATTTTTTTTCCATTTGTAGTCAGAAGCTGGGAAAGAGCTACCGTTCATCCTCATCGTCTGGCTCCAAGTTCGAAAATATTATGCAACATAAGCTTTATACATGAAGCCCTTATCCAAAGTTATGCAGAAGCTAAATTCTAAGCTTTAAACAATATCTATCTACCATTTGATAAACTGCTTTATCACATCTTTTGTTTCTTCGCCCTTGATAGTTATTATCGTTCTAACTTTGAATACCGAATAGTCGCAGATGAAGAGCTTAGATTAAACTTAAGAGGAGTTAATACAACACTTCCTTTTGATGTTATTTCCAGATTCTAGCAAAACCTAACTATTGTTTTATCCTCTATTATGTTGTTGATAGGCGTGTAATTATGTCTTCATTGTTGGGAAAATTTATCGATGGGAGTGATATATACAAAGGCTCAAGATTAAGTTGATTCCAAGCATTATTAAGGCAAGTAAACTCAGCTCTTCTTCTTGTCTCTGAACTTTTTGCATCTCGATTACATGTAACAATCACAGGGATACTGGATGGTCAAGCAGATTGTCGGAATAAAAGCTTGCTTGCTTGGTAAAACTGTAACCTACAAGTATCTGAGATAGTATAATTTCATGGAGGTTAGTTCCCGTTGTATCTCCGGTCATTCAATCGATACGAACATAGATTTCTATGATGCAGATTATGGTTCACGATTATCGAATCCATTTGTCATGTGTAGTAATATATGATCTACATATTGTTCTTGCAGTAATACTACAACTGCTTACTGAATCCCTCGATTAATTCTGCGATAATGTGCAGATAGGCGTAGATATCGCACTACAAAAAGACAGGCGTTTTCCAACGGACATATCCGTTGGAAAATGCCCAAAATCCGTTGGAAAAGGCTTTTCCAACTGACAACAACAGATTAAGGCTCGTTGGGAATCGTTTGTTGCAAATCGGGATCCGTTGCAAAAGTTTAACGGATAGTCCAACGGACTTTTCCGTTGAAATTTTTTAACGGAGGCCCGTTGAAAAAATTGTGATGGATGCCCGTTAAAAATTCCAACGAATGACCGTTACAAAGTTGCAACGGATGTCCGTTGATATATTGGCGAGAAAAAAGAGCCCGAATTTATATTTTCCAACGGGCATCCGTTGGAAACTGGTAGGAAAGAGCGAGGGACGTCCGTTATAAATTGGCGGGAAAGGGCAACGAACGGTCGTTGCAATTTGGCGGGAAAAAGCTGCAACGGATGCGCGTTGGAAATTGTAACGGGCATCCGTTGGAAACCTTGTTAAAAAAATAAAAAAAAAATAAAAAAGAATCTTGCCATTTGGATTGAGTTTTGTGGTTTCATATTTACACACCAAACAAAGAATCATTTCCTATCCTTCCACCACCATTGTCTTTCCATCACCCCACGAGAGTGGACTGACAGATTTTTCCAGTGGACAAGAAGAGAACGTAAAGTTCCATGGTCGAGAAGGATGCCATCAATGAGATGTACGAATGTAGACACCATCGGATACGAGTTTTTTCCCTTAGAGCTTAGCCGAAGGTGGGTTGTACAATTTCGGTTTCTATGGTGTTTAGTACTACTCTATCAACTAGTTTCAATACTCTTTATGGAATCAAAATTATGTGATCTTATCCGATTCCCTTTATATGATTTGGTTCCAAGGGTTTAGATTGCTCGCGCTTATTCAATTCCCTTTATATGGTTTGTTGCATGGGCTTTGATGACTCCATTTTTTACATTAGTGTTGTGTATACTATTCTCATCATGTATGTTGCCCAGGTCAATTCTTCCTATTGGTATTACTGATTTCTCATGCTTGGATGAGATATCCAAGTACTGCTCAAACTTCTTTCAGGAAAAAAGTTTACCTATGTGTTGTTTGAAGTTATAGATTGTGTGGGTACAAAAGTAATTAGAAAGGGATTTGTGGATTTTTTGGTGCTATACATAGATTTGAAAATGAATATAAATTCTCTATTGGAATTGAAACTGAAAAGGAAGTTTAAGTCGGTGTTGAAAATTCTATGCGAATGTTGCAAACTTGATCCTAAGGCTCGTTCAGTTGCAACATATTTATGAAGATGTATCAGTGAACTGATTATGAATCCTCAGTTTATTTCTCTGATAGAATTCAATGGTGCAATTTCTGATAAAGTGAATGATAATTGTCTGGTTCTAGGTGAGTTCAGCGAACTGATGGAAGAAGAATCTAGAGAAGTGAAAAGTGAGGTTGATACAGATTTTACCAAAAGACTCTCAAAGGGAAAGGCAAAATCTATAGACATGTGTCACAGGTTTAGCTATGGAAGGTGCACATTTTTATTGTTTTATTCTTTTCAAAATGGACATGTGTTTTTGGGTAAATTGTTCAAACAACCAGTGATTTCTATCTAGAGATATACTTCAGATATTTTAAATGTGTATCTCTCTATAGGAACATGATTAGTGGTCTTGAGAACTACGCCATTGTTCCTGATGATAGGGCCACATTGCCTAAGCAAGGTATGTGAAATTCTAGATAGTGACTCAAGTTGCTCTTGGGTCTTGCATTTATTAATCTGATATGATTTCAAGATTTTGTACACATCGAGTTTTATTGAACGGAGAGTGAGTAAAAAAGGAATACAACACTAAATTGGTTCTTGGTCACTCATTTCGTGTTTTCGCGTGGGAATTTTTTATGAGTGGGTCTTTGGCTAGACTCTTCAAGCCTTTTGATGAATTGTTTATGGACTCGGCTGTTAAATATGCAATGGGAAAATACTCTTTCTTTAGCACTATAAATGTGAGATACTTTATCTGTGAAGTGGAAGCTCCTGCAACTAAGCCTCCTAAACCCGAAAAGTGCAAGGTGGACGAACCATAGGGAATTGCGAAACAACTCGAGTGAAATTCATATTGGGAGGGCAGAAAACTTGAAGCCCCCTCGAACAATCCGGGTAAGTGTTCAATGTTCATCTTTTCTTTAAGTATCTAGTGCACCGACATTGAGTATGATGTTTTTCTCTACAAATTAGGTTCTCCCCAATGCAATTGAACTTACAAGCTGCAAATTAAAGCGAAGAGTCTCAAAATTTTTGTGGATGAATGTAATGTTATATGCATGAACAAGCCGATAGTTTAGCAGCTCTAGAAGTTTTAACCATTAAACACTTACGGCCACACATTTTCCCTTATTATTGTGGTTCCACTTCTATGACAATTTCCATCTTTGTTTTCTTTGTTGCAACCACTAATAAGAAGAGGTGGAAGTCCCGTCGAACAATCCGGAGAATATTTCAGTCTCTTTTGAACACATACGAGCATTTGGAACGAGGAAGGTCTGCAATGCGGTGAATTTGGATGTCACTTATGGAAAAAGTTATCAAAAGGGTTTTATTACGTTCATAAACTCAGTTTGTTGCAAAGTATGGATAACTAATATGGTTGGAAATGTTTCTATGATTTGAAATCTGCAATAATATGTAACTGTTCTTATTCTTTGATGTAGATGAAGCTTGAGAACATGAAGGCTGGGAGAAAAGGGAACTTCAACGTGGTGACATAGGTAATATGCAAAACTGAAAATTCAGAAATTTTTTGCTAGGATTGTGAATTGATTGTCGATCAAACTGCACCCCCGATTATTTGCCATTATTTAGAATAATTATACTTTATTTAATATGGAATTACGATTTGGATGCAGCAACTGAATAAAGTTATAAGTTGCTGGCCTATGGAGAAGAACCCAAGCTTGAAGAATCTAACGAGCCAAAAACCTTCAAATCCTACTTTTGCAGGTATTTGTCCATCTCTTCTTTATCTATCTACTACACTAGATGTATTTCTCTAGAATTAAATTCTCTCAAACACTTATGGGCACCCATTTTCCCTTATTACTCTAGTTCCAATTCTATTAGTGTTTCTATTTGTGCTTTTCTTTGTTGCAACCGCTAATAGGAAAGGTGGAAACCCCGTCGAAGTAGCTCACGAGCCAAAAATCTTCTACATCCAAAGTAATCCAAAAACCTCAAAACACAACTTTAACACTACTAGAAATTAACCATTTAGAGACGAAAAAGAGTGGTTTGCAAACACATATCGCCAAACTACAAACGTCAACAATCCATTAGTAAATACGAACAAAGTATTCAGTCTGTAAAAAATCTGTAATTATGGACTGCAAGGGTCGTCCACAACCCGATGGAAAAGGCGACCAGTTTACGTACAGGATCACTGACGAGAAAACGTCACACATTTGCGGACGGATATGACCTATCCGCAAATTTTAAGGACGACTCTTTTCGTAGGGAATATTTTTTTAAATAAAATTTATGATTACAATTTATAAATTTAAAAATAATATTAATTAAACAATGTTTACATAATTAACACATATTTACAAATTTATTGATGGTACTTCTGAGTTATCGTCGAAGCATTGTTTCCATACACATCCCAATTGACATACGACATTTGTTCTTTCAGCATTTTTTAGCAACTCTTGATATTGTCTATGTGATTGTTCACGTTGCCTTCATGATTCTTGACATTCTTTTTCCCATTCTAGAGTCAATTGGGATACAATATTTCGAAGTTCGTTTGTCGCTTTTGCTTTGTCTTTGGAGGAACTTGCATGTTGTGATGTCATTCCTCCAAGACCAAATATGCGATCTTCATATAATGTAACTTGCTGAAAAAGAAATATCGAAATTTAATTAAGATTATAAGTAATAAAACTATATTAAATTTGTAATGAATTTACCTCGAAATAAACTCGTTATATTTTTCTTGACTTAGAGAAGGTTGTGTCCCGTCTTTTCTCGGTAAAAGATTGAGAGACTCGTTCTGATGTCATGTTCTGAACATCATCATGAACACGTTTCACTCTGGCATCTATCCACGAACCATTGGATTTCTTAGTGTGTGTACGTTCGAACAATTCTACGTACTTTAGTTCAGATCCTTTCTCTTTCGTCTAAAACAAATTTCAAATATATGTTTTTCATATTAAGAAAATATCAATCATATAAAATCTTTAAAAAATTAAAAATCTTCGTATATTTCTGCGAAAGAACGAGAATGTATGTGCACTCATCCCGTATCTTTCTCTATCAGAACGACGAGATTGACTTGCTCGCTTGCATATTTGCTTAAAAGAAGGATCATCCCATTAAGCACACATTTGTTCCCAAACATGATCTGCCATCCAAACGGGTTTACCTTTCTTTTCTTGATCTTTTTTGCAGTCATTTACGAGAGTTTTGAGACAAACTCCCGCAATCCGTTCAAATTCAGACTTTACCAGTCCGATAATATTGGGGTTCCAATAATTTTTTTAAAATAATGAAATACTTATTGTATTTAAACTATCATTTAAAAAATTTATTAAAATAAATATTGTTCAATCAGTGGTTGAAGAAATATATCCAAACTTTTTTTCAAATGATTAGGCCCGAGAATAAGCATTGTTAAGAACAAAAACTCACCTTTCATGCACATATTAGGTGGTAAATTGTAAGGTGTCATAATAACTGGCTACAACAAATAATTTCTCCCAGACATCCCGAATGGATTAAAACCATCAGTGCAAAGGCCTAAATGAATAATTCGACTCTCAGCTGCAAAATTTGGATATACTTGTTAAAGTGTTTTCACGTGTCAACATCTGAGTGATGACACATTTCTCCTTCACGATTTGAATGCTCAGCATGCCATCTCATACCGCATATGGTCTTCTCAGATTGATACAATCTTATTATTCTGTCAGTATTTGGTAAATACCTTATACGACTATATGGAACCAATTTTCCATTCCTTGTAAAAAAACCGATCTTTTCCTTAAAATCGACAATTATTCAAATCTGATGTTTCTTTCCAAAAAATATACAATTGTTTTGACAAACATCAATATTTTGATATGACAATAAACCCAATGATCTCATCATCTTCTTTGTTTCATAATTTGACTCTACTACATTATTTTCTTTAGGCAAATAATCTTATTAATTGCGATATAGAATCCATGCAATGCTCAGAAAGACTATTTTAGTCTCAAATTCATCAAACGTGCAGATAGAGAAAACTATGAAAGACTCATTCGACAACCATCATAAAGTGGATGCCTAACACTTTCCAACATTTAAAAAAAACAAAATTTCCGCTTCTCCATTCAGATCTTCTTCAATATTTTCACCTTCATTTCTTTTACTGAATACATTTTGCACCAATTCCACATAAGGGTTCATTTCTACATCTTGAGAAGTCTCAAACACTTCATGATGTACAATACCCCTATTAAATTTTTTCACAACATTACTAGATCGTGGTGCAAAATTCTCTCAATAAGATAACCAAAAGGAATAATTCGAAGTAAAACCTCTTAAATAAAGATGATTTCAAACGGTTCTCTCATTAATTTTTTTTTCATTTTTTCATTTGACGCATGGACAAACCAACTTACCGGTTTCTTTATAAACTTGTTGATTTGTCGCAATAGTCATAAATTGTGTAACGCCTTCTATAAACTCTTTCGATACACCTTGAGTTTCTGGATCAATTTTTCTACACATCCATTGTCTATAAACAAAAATATTCGATCTCGACGATGATGCCATTATAATCAAAACGATACCAAGATATGTAGTGAAATATATGAGAATATATGAGAATTGATTGTGAGAAACAGATGAAAGTAGGAGGGTTCAAATAGATAATTTTTGGACTGATTAAGAACGGATTACGGAGTAAGATAAATATTTGCCAACGAACCGTCCCAAAAACATCCCTAAATCCAAATGGTACCTTGAAACCATTCGTAAAATTTTATGCAAACTATCCCTATTCTGCAACGTCCTTTGAATCTGTCTCGAACCTGTCCGTAAATACAGATGACCCTGAGACTGTTTTTCAGTCCAAAA
The DNA here is from genome assembly GCA_036759665.1 of Gynandropsis gynandra. Classification (NCBI taxonomy): domain Eukaryota; kingdom Viridiplantae; phylum Streptophyta; class Magnoliopsida; order Brassicales; family Cleomaceae; genus Gynandropsis; species Gynandropsis gynandra. The sequence goes on from CM071865.1 coordinate 31,301,812, forward strand.
ATTTGTGGACCAATTATAGGCTGATTTATTTTTTTTGTCCCCATTTCGTCCCTAATCCGTTTGGAAATTTCCGGATGGAAAGGTCCATCCCTAAATTCTGTTCGGAATTTTTAAATTTCTAGTAGTGGAAATTTGGTTAAAAAATTTCTTTGCTTTTGAATGCTTTCCCACCAACGTTTAATTTATCCAAAGAAATGCTCTCTTCGTCTCCCAAAAAAAAATCTTCACTCTGCCAAGAACAAATCTTCAGTTTAAAAGCTTTTGAGCCATTGAATACCTACGACCACCCATTTTCTTTCTTCCAATCATTTCTCCTTCCATTTCCACCATCGTTTGCCACACGGTTCTTACACTAGCGATCGCTCCTCCAAACTTTGCTTAAAGTCAGGTTTATGGAAGGTCCACAACGTGCACTTAAAAACAATAGCTGAAGGTATATTGTGTTATCTTGGGTTTGTATTTAGTATCTCAATTCATAATCATTTCTTCAAGGAAATAGAGAACTTTTATTCATAACGAATGTATAGAAGAACTCGATAAAGGTACGATACTTCTTCAATTTTGTTGTGTATTTCGTGTAGGATTATGATTCCAGCAGATTTAGGGTTGTGAAGCCATGGATGGCTCAAGAACTGTATGGCTCAAAAGCTTCCCTATAATGTCTCCAACGGGGAATTTGTATAAAAAGGACCCCAAATTGAGTTTAGAAGTAAGCAAACACAGAGGAGAACCCTAGGAGGGTACACAACATTTATCAATCTATTCAAGAGCCCTTTTTGACGGGAGACACAACAAGGAGTCGGGAATTGATTCGGGATCATCTCTCGTTTGATATTTCTATGCTCTTTACTTTACTATTTCGTTTATGATGTTTAGACTCATGATTGAGCAGTAGATTTGTTCTAGGAAAAGGGATTAGCCCATGGCTATCTCGGAACCTTCGTTGATTTATTTATGATGCATATCCCCGTTTCGTTTATCTATTCTTTGGCTGAGCGCTTATTGACGCGATCCTGATTGGAACGACGCTCCCTAAAGGTTGGAACAGATAGGCCTTGCTGCAACGAGTTGCACAACCGTTGTGGATTGGATTGTCACACAAGAGTTACAGAAGGCTCTCGATTCATCGGTCCATCTTCAAAGGATGTTACGCACCAACGAAAAACGAAAAAGACGTTGGATATTACACACCTACGGATTGCTGGATATTACACACCAACAAGAGATTTCTCAAAGGAAAATCACAATAAAATTCAAAATACAAGTTCATTGTTTACAAGAGGGTGGCCGGTCATATTAAGGAAAACAAGGTCATGCAAACTTAAATTCAACATTAAATGAAGGTCTTCATGCAAGACCACTAATAAATGCATTGAAAACACAAAAAATAAATTAAGACAAGCTTTGTAAATCGTGTTCATTGGAATGTGAACTTGTTTTGGAGCCCTTGGGTTATTAATTATGTCGCGGGAAAAGTGACTCGCGGCCTCGTTAAAAACCCATCGTCGGAAAACCCCGTGGGACAAAACCAACGAAGGGAAAAGAGTACACGTGGCTTCGGGAACGAAATCGATTTGATGTTCGATACCACGTATTGGTGGCAATCCGGTGGGGTTCTCTTCGGGAAAGACATCTCCGTATTCCTGCAATAAAGTAGAGATCTCACTCGGCAGCACCAGTGCAAGGTTAGTTAAGCTCGAGAGAGCTTCCATATAAACAAATAATAATACAGACTGATTTGGATTAAGAGATTTCTTGATCTCACCCGATCTTGCGTAAAAATTTTACGATCTAAGTTCGAGCGTGCTTTGCTTCTTCAAATGCAATTGGTCTTGCATCACTTCCTTAGGTGTCAATGGAACGAGGACGGTCTTCCTGCCATTATACTCAAAGTAATGTTTATTGGTATAACCATCGTGTTTTACCTTGCGATCCGATTGCCATGATCTACTGAGTAGAATATGGCTCGCCTCCATTGGCAGCACATCACACAAAATCTCGTCTTCATAATGGCAATGGGCACGGTCACTTGGCTCGTCTCCTTCATTTCGCCATTTTCATTCAGCCATTGAAACTTATATGGCTTCGGATATTTTTGGACTTTCAATCCGAGCTTTGGGACCATAATAGCGCTTGCAACATTCGTGCAACTTCCTCCATCGATGATAACGCTACATACTTTTCCTTGAACAAGGCAGCGAGTGTGTAACAGATTTTCTCACTGTTCTTGCTCGTCACCCTTAGGTTGTACATTCAGAGAACGTCGTGCAACCAGAAACTCGCTCGTGGCCGGTTCCTCCTCACGCGTCTCGTCCAACAGTTCGGCTGCTTCGTCCTTGGACTCGAACTCGCAATCGTCATGACTTCTTGTTCGTGAACTCACTGGCGTAGTGTCCTCTCCCGTGAAATTTGAAGCACTTCACGTCCCGAGCCCTAGAAGTCATCGCCTTGGCCTTCCCTTTGTCCCGCGGTGCTGCTGGACCAATCTTCGCTGCGTCTCGGCTTGCTGGGTTCGCCTTGGACGTATCGCAGTTCGCTGGAACCGTGTTGTCCCTCCTTGGATAGCTCAGCTTCTCATCCCGTTATTGGCCATATTTTCCAGCCCCATAGCCCGAGCGTGGATTCCTTCGCCTCTGGAGTTGTTGTTCGATGAGGATAGCTTTGTGAAGCATTTCCTCGACCTCCACGTAGTATTTCATTTCGAGATGGTCTTGGATGTCTAGGTTTAACCCTCCAAAGAACCGAGACATAGTCGTCTCTCTATCCTCCGTAAGGTCAGCCCGTAGCATGAGCAGCTCCATTTCATGGAAATATTCCTCCACGGAACGGTTTCCTTGGGTGAGCTTCCGTATCCGCCGATACACCTCACGGTGGTGATGGATTGGCACGAACCTTTTGCGCATAATTGTTTTCATTTCTAGCAAAGTCGCTACAGGTTCTTCGCCGTTTCTCCTCTTAGAAATTGTGAGTTGATCCCACCAACTCAAGGCATAGTCGTAGAACTCCGTGACCGCCACCCTAACCTTCTTGGCTTCGGGGTAGGTTTGACAACAAAAAACGAGCTCCACCTTTTTCTCCCACTCTAGGTTTGCGTCCGGGTCAGCTTTACCATGGAACGCTGGAATCTTCAGCTTGAGACCAGCGAGATCGTCGCTCGGTTCGTCTCGTCGTTCCCTTGGTGCACGCCGCTGTCGGTGACTACTTCGAGACGAGGATGAACTACCTCGTTCGTAGTAGTTGATATCCTCTTCATGCTGGTTTCTTTCTTGTTGTGGGAATGCATGAACGTCTCTTGGTCGTGTTGGATGTCCGGGTCGAAATTCTCGCCGAAACTCCTCCATTTTGTTATTGATACTTTGCTCCAAACGAGCCGCAAGAGCCTCGATTAGTCTCTCGTTCATCCGGCTGTTCTCAGCGCCTATTTCCCCCATGTTGTCCTACGGTTCTTTATGTATACCTACTCACGAGTTCCTGCACACGAACACACGGAGCAGCCACAAGTGGGAAACAAAAAAACCACGACAAGGAGATAGACACGTACGAGTAACAAGACCCGTAAACGTACGAAATGGATATATATATATAAATATTGTTTTGATTTTGTTTTTGTTGTGTTCAACCCTAGCTATGTTCGAAACAAACAAACCAAATAGCTATGTTCGAAACAAACAAACCAAATTGAACTAACCTTTGTTGCTAGAACGAGCTCTGATACAACTTGACGCGATCCTGATTGGAACGATGCTCTAGACCTAAAGGTTGGAACGGATAGGCCTTGCTGCAACGAGTTACACAAGGGTTGTGGAACGGATGGTCACACGAGAGTTGCGGAAGGCTCTCGATTCACCGGTCCGTCTTCGAAGGATGTTACACATCAACGAAGAACGAACAAGACGTTGGATATTACACACCAACAGATTGCTGGATATTACACACCAACAAGAGATTTCTCAAAGGAAAATCACAATAAAATTCAAAATGCAAGTTCATTGTTTACAAGAGGGTGGCCGACCATATTAAGGAAAACAAGGCCATGCAAACTTAAATTCAATATTAAATGAAGGTCTTCATGCAAGACCACTAAAAATGCATTGAAAACACAAAAAAGATATAAAGAAAAGCTTTGTAAATCGTGTTCATTGGAATGCAAACTTGTCTTGGAACCCTCGGGTTATTAATTAGGTCGTGGGAAAAGTGACACACAGCCTCGTTAAAAACCCATCGTCGGAAAACCCCGTGGGATAAAACCGACGAAGGGAAAAGAGTACACGCGGGTCACTTACCTAATTAATAACTGTTGCGGGGCAGGCTTCGGCTTGGATAACATTTTGTAGGATCGTAACTTCACGTGGACTTGAATAATCTTCGTGAACATGGACGACCGCGAGAATCCCGATAATTGCATCCTTAAGCTTCGCAGCCTTGGCTCGGGTCAGGGGACCAGCCGGTAGGGCACCCGCCTCCTCCTCTTTAGCCCTAGCTCGGGTCACGGGACCAACATCCTTCAGTCTGGCGCGTCTCGGATCGCACTGATTGACTCTTCTTCTGCGCTGGAGGTCGCATCCTCTTCTGCGTTATTGGTCGCGTCCTCGATGTCATCCGGGATCATATCACTTATTGTCTTGTGTTTACAAAGGCCACGTAAATGCATGTGTTAGGGATTAGGAGAAGGACTGAAAGGTGAATTCTAGTCATAGAAGATCAGGCTTAGAACAACCAAGACTAGGTCACGAAAATAGGATAGTAACGATTGAGGGTTGAATCGGGCGAATCATGAATCGTAATGGGTATAGTTGGGGTGTCAGCCGCGAAAGTAGGCGATGACTCCATCTAGTCACATTCATATGCCCTAAAAGACGGTAAGTTCTACATCAGGATCGTCCGTCTTAGATATCTTGATAGGGAATGTACGATTAGATAGATCGGAGTTAGGTTTTGGAGTTGCAAAGGATCTAAATTAAGACATCTACAACTGTTCTTCTCTTTTATGTATCTACAAGTATTTTATTATTCTCACGTTTTAGTTTGCTTCCATTGAAAATTCATTTTATGTTGATAAAGGTTGCTCCTACTTGAGGCTCAATCGAAGCTCATACGTCCATTTCAGTTTTTAAAATTTTTGTTTTTATTTTTTTTCAAAAAAAATTCTGGACGGGTTAAGGTCGTCCGGAAATGCTTATTTTCGGACCGGCCGCAACCCGTCGGGAAACTTTCCCGACGGGCCGCGGCCGGGCCCGAAAATTTTCAAAGTTTCCGACGGGTATCTGTCGGTCCGGAAATTTTCCGACGAGTTCCGAACTAACTCTATCGTTCGAAATTACGGACAGTTTGCGGACTCTCATTAGCGTTTGAATTTGCGGACGAATTGCGGACGAAAAATGGTTTGCGACGTTCATTTGCAGACGGGGAACTGCAGTCCCTAATCGGTCCCGAATCCCATTTCCGGACGGATTAGGGACCGTTCTGGCAGTCCCTAATCTGTACATTTCTTGTAGTGATTCCATGTCTTGAACTTGCGCTAAGGCTCAATCTACAATGTGTTGAGGTAATTATTAGGAACACAAGATACAATTAGAAACAATGATAATGAATTGGGTTTTTTGCTTTCAAAATCTTGGACTAAGTATATTACGCATTACATGGTTTGACATTCACTTGCTTCTTGCTATTCTTTTCTGAAACAGTCTTGTAGTGAGGTTCCCATACTTGGTCCAACAAAAAAAAAGGAAGGTTAGGAAGATAGGCGAGTAGCACAACTAGATTCGAGAGTAATTGAGGAGAGTTATGAGAAGCCATTTCATTGCTTCAGGTTTATCGTTCACCCCATTATCAGTTAGTGACTTTGCAGTTCCATAAAAATGTCATATCATCTCTTACTTACATTTAGCCTGTAGTTGATGCATGGAGAAGATTGTATTTGTCTTGGTTTTCTTTTTTGGCGAGCAATCAAGAGTGGATTATATCTCTAATGTATAATGTTTTCCTTTGAATACTGAGTACCGCGAGAGCATGTATTACCATTTCCATATTTGTTCTATATTCTATGATGCATAGTTCTCATGCTTGATCATTAAGATATTTCGAAAACTGTTGGTGGGCAATTAGATCTCCTTATCTTGGACATATTATACAAGGTTTCTTTGCATCTCCATTAACACATTGTACCCATCTTTATGCCTTAAAATACACTACAAAAAAGAGGCGTTTGCCAACGGAAAAATCCGTTGGAAAATGCCAAAAATCCGTTGGAAAAGGCATTTTCCAACGGACTGCAACGATTTCAGCCCGTTGGGAATCGATCGTTGCAAATTGAGATCCATTGCAATTAGGAACGGCATTGCAACGGATAATATCAGTTGCAAAAGTGTAACGGACAGTCCAACGGACGGAGCCGTTGAAATTTTTTAACGGAAGCCCGTTGAAATGTTTGTGATGGATGCCCGTTACAAAATTTCAATGGATGCCTGTTACAAAAGTGCAACGGACGATCGTTGAAAAATGGTAACGGATGCCCGTTAATATGTTTCAACGGACGTCCGTTGACATTGTGGCGGGAAAAATAAGCGGGAATTTGAAATTTCCAATGGGCATCCGTTGGAAACTGGCGAGAAAGAGCGACGGACGTCCGTTGCAAATTGGCGGGAAAGAGCGACGGATGTCCGTTCATTCAAGCTCCTCGATCCGCCGTTGTTGCGTGAAACTCTCTTGGACAACGGGGGTACCATCGTGGTGTCCTCGACGATATCTTTTTGAAGCGCCCAGAGACCGTATAGACGCCTCTTATACGGTCTCACCGACTACAAGACAAACAAAATTAGAGTTAGATTTTTACAAAATATTTTATTAATAATCGAAAAACAAAAGAAACAGTTTTTACCTCTAAATAAATTTTGTCCTTTTGTAAAGAACTCAGCTCGTCAAGAGTCGAACCGCAAGCTTGTGATTGCTGTATAATCTTCTCCGTCACAGCTCTCACGGTTCTCTCCGCTCGAAGATCGATGAGTTCGGGTTCGTCGACCTCTTCCCCGATGCCCGGCTTCTTCTTGGCGTGGGTTTCCAATACCAGCTCAAGAAGAGTCGGTTCTCTTTCTATCTGTTGCATCTGTAAAATAAAATAAACTTAATTACATAAATATTTAAAAAATTTTGAGTAAAGAAAATTTTACCAATTCGTGTTTTCTCTTCAGGAATGATTTTGATCCCGAAGTATGGCGATGCGGACCATCCCCAGGAACCTTCTCGTCGTACCGACATTTTTTGGCCTTGTCGCTCTTGGCCTTAAATTCTGTGGACTTCCAATGTTGAATCATTTGATTGAAGATCGCGTCTGTTGCCCATGTCGGTTTGCAATATTTGCTGTAGTAGTTGCGCTTCACGTTGTTCATCATCAGGCGCATCCGAGCCGCCATGTCGTGCATTCATGCTGTGTAGATGCACGTTGTATCTTTTCTCCGCCATCTGTATGAGTGCTGCAAAATAATTTATAAATTTTTAGTTTTATAATATATATATATATAACTAATAATTTCAAATTATATGTAATTTAAAACGTACGATAAAAGTGCGCCACCATCGCTGGCACACGACTTCTGGCGTAACTTGCTAAGAATAATATAATTGGTCCTGTAAGGACCCTTGGGTAATGGTATTGTTCGTGTGTTTGAGCACATCATCCACGTCAAATCTGCAAATTAAAATTACAAAGTTAGATAATATTTATAACTTACAATTATATAAATGCAAATAATAACTTTTTTTACCATAATGTCCCAGCAGGATGTTCAGGATCGGTAATCGGAAGGGTTGGACGCCCATAAAAATCATCGATTAAGGAATCAATATCTACCATATAATCCTCTTCATCAAATATCGGCGGTGCCGATATTGGTGAAGGAGGACGATATGGTGGTGGTGGAGGCGGGGGAGGAGCTTTCGCTGAACCAGCCAACATTCCCCCCGATCCTATAAACCGTCTATCCCTCATTTTTTTCTAGTGTTTATAAATGTTTTTGCGTGTGAAATGTAAAGTTTGAGAGGATTTTGAGATTGTGATTTGTGTTGAAAATGAAACTGTTCAACGGGTTATATATATAGAACTTTCCAACGGGCATCCATTGGGAATTCGAATGGAAGCCCGTTGGAAAATACGTCATCTCAATGGACACAGTAATTTAAGTGACGTTCTACCTTTCCAACGGATACCCGTTGGAAATGTGTGTTCCCGAGGCAACGGAAGACGAAATGGTGGCTCGTCTCCCTTTGCAACGGGCATCCGTTACATTTTCCAACGGATGCCCGTTAGAAATTCTGCACACTAGGGTAGGCATCATTACACTTTTTAACGGGCATCCGTTGGAAAGTTGTAACGGACGACCGTCACAAATTTTTAACGGGCATCCGTTGGAAAGTTATAACGGACGATCGTTACAAATTTCTAACGTGCATCTGTTACAAATCGCCAATGGATGCCCGTTAGAAGTTTTCGACAATTACAGGTTCCAACGAATGCCCGTTGGAAATGTTGAAATGTGGAAACCTTAGAAATTTTTTTTAGTGTCGGGAGCGATTTCGGATGTCAACAGGCATCCTTAATATTTCCAACGGATGCCCATTGGTAATAGATCATTCTAATTTCTAATACATTACACATCGTTTATATAAACTGTTCGATTGTATTAACATTTTGATTGTTCGATTACACATCATCTACATTACTATACATCATGTACGTTACACGTCATCTACATTTATTACACATCATACACATTATTGTATTTACATTTCTTCTTCAGTAGATTCATTGATGGGCGAGTAATTCATCGCCGTTTTCATCTTCAGCATCTTCCGGTTCAACGTCTTCATAATCGCGTATGATCTTCTTTATCATCAGAGCTTATGATCCCTCGTGGCTTTACGGCCCACCACTCCTCTCTTCGACGTTTCAATGTTGTTGGATATTGCACGTAACATACTTGATCTGCTTGATCTAATGTGATGAATGGATCACACTTACCATATTGTCGTGTCGGATTGACGTCAATTCCTCCCCAACGGTTTTTTCGTATTCCACATCCTACAGTTGGGTCGAACCACTGACATTTAAAAAGTATCACCTTCAACCCAACGAGAACGAGATATTCCACTTGTATGATTTGGTGCAAAATACCGTAGAAGTTATCACCCTTTATATCACTATTAACGCAAACGCCATAATTGTATGTGCTTCTATGTTTTCCGTGTTCGTACGTGTGGAACGTGTAGTCGCGAGTAAACAAGATTGGCCAACACTTGACATTTCGTGCAGGACCATGAGCCAAATCTTTTAACCACGTAGGAAGTCTTTCATCAGAATATTTCACCTTTACGTATAATAAAAACAAATAAATACTTTATGATAAATGCAATTAATTTTAATAGATGTGTACATGAGTACTTACGTAGTCTCTCAACCACGAGTCATAATGTTGAATTTTCATATCTGTGAGTTCATTTGCATTTAAATGAGGATATGTACCAAGTACTTCTTCATCAAATATCCTGTATAATGAAAATACGTTAAAATTATATATATATATATATACACACATATATATTTAAAAGATTGAAAATAATATGTACCAGTACCTTTCGAGCGGTAATAACTCTTGACAATTTAGTAGTATATATGTGTAGACGTGATTATACTTCTCTGGTGTTAACCAATATTCTCGGATTTACCTCCTGTACGTCCAATCAGTGTAAACATTTCAGAAATTATGCCAAACTGCGGATTATATTGATACAAATAGTTTGTGTGATCATCCCTTGCACGCCATTCTTTCGTTTGAATATGCGACTCAAAATAAAATATGCTGAAACATGCAATATCTTCCAGAAAATATTGTTTGACAAAAGATCTTTCGACCGATGCTTTGTTTTTTTTTTGTTTTTTTCTTTAAATGAAAGAAAAACCTTTCGAAAGGATACATCCATCTGAATTGAACTGGCCCACCGAGTATTTCCTCATCTGGTAAATGTATTGGCAAATGCTCTATGGCATCGAAGAATGAAGGCGGAAAAACTTTTTCCAATGCACATAATACTTTAGAGATATTGTTTTTCATTAAATCCAAGTCATCCCTTTTTAATTCCTTGAACATATATCTCTGAAAATATGCTTATTTCACATAGCACATCGTGAACATTCTGTGGTAAGAGCTCAGCAAATGCAATTGGAATAAATCGCTGCATGAAAACGTGACAATTGTGACTTTTCAATTCGATCAGCCTCGAACCAACAATATCCACACACCGAGCAATGTTCGATGCATACCCATCGGGAAACTTAACGTCCTTTTTTAACCATTTTAATAATTCCGTTTTCGCCGGACCAGACAATCTGAATACCGGGATAGGTAACCTTCCATCTCGTAATTCCAACTCAGATCTTCGGCATATTGACTTCAAATCTTTTCTTGATTGTATATTATCCTTGGTTTTACCCGTCATAAATATTTTCTTGATTATATATTATCTTTAGTTTTACCCGTCACATTCAAAACAATATTGGTGATGTTATCGAAAAAGTTCTTTTCGATATGCACAACATCTAAATTATGACGTAATATCAATGATTTCCAGTATGGTAGTTCCTAAAAGATACTACGTTTATAACAGTTATGTCATTCACCTTGACCTTTTTGTATACGATGCCCATGATCTCCACCGCATTCTACCGATTCTTGTAAATCACCCATTGTGTTCAATCTTTCGTAAAGGATTTGTGTTCCGGTTTGGATGCACGGTGCCTCTTATTTTTGTACCACGTTCTTCCGAAAATGTTTTTTTTATCTTTCCGGAAAGCATGGCCACGAGGAAGAAATCTTCTATGACAATCAAACCAACATGGTTTCTTACCATGTACTAGTCGAAATGAATCTGTATCCTCCATACAATATGGACATGCCAATCTTCCGTGCGTGCTCCATCCAGATAACATTACATAGGCAGGAAAATCGCTAATTGTCCATAATAAGACCGCTTTCAATGTGAAATTTTGCTTAGTATTGACGTCATAAGTAAGGATTCATTCGTTCCACAACTGTCTTAATTCATGAATCACGAGTTGCAAAAAGACATTGAAACTTTTCTTCGGATGTTCTGGTCCTGGAATTAGCAACGTCAGAAACATTACATCTCTTTTCAAACACACTCGAGAGGCAATTATAGGGAGAAAAAAATCATCGGCCACAGAGAATATTGACTTCCAGATTGTCCATATGGACTAAAACCATCCGTGCACAGACAAAGATAAACATTTCTCGTTTCATATGCAAACTCGGGAAATATTTCATTGAAATCTTTCCAAGCCTTACCATCCAATGGATGTTGCATTATACCTTCGGCCGTTGAGTGTTCTGCGTGCCATCTCATTGTCGCAGCGGTTTCTTCGATTCATATAACCTTCTCAACCTGTTAGCTACAAGCATATAAAACATTTTCATGTATGGTACATATTTACGTGAATATGGTTTTTTAGGCCGAAATCTACTTGCACTGCAAAACTTGCATTCTAACAAGTCTTTATCATTTCCCCAAAACAACATGCAATTGTTTCTACAAACATCAATTTTCTCATGTGGCATTCCCAAATCTTTTAACACATTATTTGTATCGTAGTATGTCTCAGGAGCTTGATTATTTTTCGGTAAATATTCCCGCATTGTTTTGCAAAATGAATCCATGCAATTTTCAGCCACATTGTAGTTTGTTTTAATACTCACCAATCTTGAAGATAAAGATAAGCGAGACTGACCTTCATGACAACCTTCATATATAGGTTGTTTTGCCGAATCCAATAGGTTGAAGAATCGACGTGCATCGATGTTCGACATCTCTTCATGTGTTTGTTCATTAACAACTCCAGGAAAAGCATTTGACACCATTTCCACATATGGATTGGTCGTTGATGCTTCATAAATAACTTCTTCATTTCTTTCTACTTGTGCATCTTTCCCAATTATCTCTAACACCACAAATTTTGCCATGAAAAAACCAAATTTCGTAAGTTTCAACGAAACCCACCTTATAAAGATATTTGCAAACAATTTCTTGACTTCGATACTTTATGTTTTTGCATCTTTTGCATGGACATAACGTTGTCCCGCGTTCTTGACACAAAGGTTGCATCGATGCAAAACTCATGAATTGCTCCAATTCGTGTAAGAATTGATGTGTAATCTCTTCGGTTATAGGATCTTTTCTTCTATACATCCACTCTCTCAATCTATATATATCTCGATTTGAAGAAGACAACATTTTTTTTGAAAATATGTTTGTTATTGATGGTTTGATGCAATCTTTGGTATTGATCTAAATAGTGAACTTTCCAACGGATATCCGTTGAAAGTTTCAACGGATGCCCGTTGCATGTTCTTGTGAACTTATTGAAATCGGTGAACCTCAAATTTAACACTTTCAACAGGCATCCGTTGCAATTTCCAACGGATGCCCGTTGAAAAAGTTTCCAACGGATTTTTACCCGTTGAAAGTGCTTACAAACAAATCCATTACAATACGTTATTTTTGCATATTACAATATTTAAGGTTTTAAGAATGATGATTTTGATGATGTACTTAGAACTGATTTCATGTTGAACTCAAGCGGTGGGCAAAAACCGAAACGACAAGAAATATATAATCAAAAATTAATTTCAAAACTTTTATTTCCTTACATTATTTTTCCTTTTAAACTACAATTTCATTAATATCTCTTTCAATCACGCTATTAACATATGGTAACAATAAACAGAAAAGGAAAATATTTAGGCAATGGCTTCAACTGAGAGGCAAAGTGTTGAACTCGACTCGGATCCTCTCCGTCGACTACCTCTGTCGCCAAAACCAACATCTTTGTGTCCATTATCGAATCCAAAACACAATCATAAACTGGCTCACCATCGGGAATCCTTTACCGTTCTCGGTGGTGAGATAGTTTATGAGAGTCGTTTTGGATTCAACAATGGATACAAAGGTGGTTGTTATTGATGGTTTGATGCAATCTTTGGTTTCGATATAAATAGTAAAATTTCCAACGGACATCCGTTGGCATTTGCAACGGATGTCCGTTGCAAGTTCACATGAAGTTATTTTGACCGGTGCATCTCGAAATTAACTATCTCAACGTGCATCCGTTGCAATTGTTAACGGGCATCCGTTACAATTTGCAACGGATAACCTTTGAAAACTTTTTCCCCGGCTTCTAACGGACTTCCAACGAAAACTGCCAATGGATCATATCCATTACAAATCTGTTAAAAATTGCGACGAATTGCAACAGAAAGGGCAACGGAAAATATCCGTTGAACCTCCGTTGAAATTGGTAACGGATTGTAACGGATCCGCGCCCGTTGAAAGTATTCACATATCCGTTACAATCCGTTGCTATTTCTTTCCAACGGACGGATCTGTTGCCTCATCCGTTGGAAACAACGAGCTTTTTAGTAGTGGTACCGATTTTATTTCTGCTCAGAAAATACGAATTTCAAAATCATTTGTTCTTGATTTCTGTTGTTGAGTAAATTTTTCGTTTCCAAGATAATCTTCATTAAAATTATCTTAGAATTTCTCGAGTTTGTTTATGTTTGATTAAGTTAGTTTGTATCCGTCACATTTCATCTTTTTTTTTCTTTTGTTAGTTTGCAGTTCTTGGAGGAACTCATTCATGGAAAAGCCTCGGAAGTAAAGCCTTCAGGGTTAACTGAGATGCAAATCTCTAATTTAGAGCGGAAATGGCCTAAAGTTTCTCCTATAAAGCATAAGATTGTCATGTGGGACAATGAAATGCCCAGAATATGAACTTCTTTATGATTTTATTCCGTTTGTTCAAAGATTACCTTTAGTTTATGTGATCCTTCATACCATATCTAAGATTACTTAAACTATGACGAATCGATTTTGTCACGTTGTTTTTCTGGTACGTTAGCTTCGATGTTGCATTATTGTTCCTGCGATTTGTGTAATTTGAAGTTTTGTGTCTGTTGTTCTATTTTCAAATTAGAGTCTCTAGCACGATAAGATTTTCAAGGAATCGATTGTTAATGAAAGAGAGCATGTAGGTTATTAGAGCATTCTTGGCGAATGATCTGCTTTTAAAAAGTTTAAAAGTTGTATTTGTAATGGGCATCATCGTAATATCATAAGATGTTTTTTTCTTGATGTCCAAAGCAACATGAAGGGAGTGTGTAGTGAAACATGAAACATAAGAGATTTTGAGGATCTAGTAACTAAGGGCATGAAAAATATCGAGAATGTAAGCTTCTTATGATTTTTTTCTATTTGTTTGAAGATTTTATTTAGTTCATGTGACCCTTCATACCATATTTATATATGTTTCAAACATGTTACACATTGAAAGCTATATGATATGGTTTTTATGTTAAGGAAACTGTATTTTCGCATATGTCTCATATTAGGAAGCTAATGAAGAAAGGAAACATGCCTTATTCAAATCGTATTGTCTAAGGAAAGCTCCAGAACTTTCTCCTTGCAATTATTGTGAGATCTTCTGCAATCACGACAATTTACTCCCATCTTTCCTTTTTCCTTTGTACATTAATTAGTTTCCTTTCTATTCTTATTTCCATATTATAGTTTTCTTTGTATTATCTATATAATGCATCACGTATAATCATTGTATAATACAATAGAAGAATTCCTTCTCATCTCTTGGTTCAATTCTACTCTATTTTCAATCTTTATCTTTTAATATTCTTCATTATATTCTTCTAGAAATCTATA
>CM071865.1:31321202-31334558 GCA_036759665.1 Gynandropsis gynandra
TAATTAGTTTCCTTTCTATTCTTATTTCCATATTATAGTTTTCTTTGTATTATCTATATAATGCATCACGTATAATCATTGTATAATACAAGAGAATTCCTTCTCATCTCTTGGTTCAATTCTACTCTATTTTCAATCATTATCTTTTAATATTCTTCATTATATTCTTCTAGAAATCTATATTTTACCAATCAAATTTTCGGTAACTTCTCCAAAAGTTCAGACGTTTCTCAATTCCATGTGGGAAGGAAGAAGGGAGAAGAAATGGGATAAAATGGTGAGAGAGATTGAGCAAAGAGAGTAAGGAACGAAAGGTAGTAAACAACCATAGTTTGCGGAAAAATCTCGAGGGGTTTTACCCGAATGTCCATTTGTTTTATCACATTCATTCATTCATTATTGATTATGCATTATTCATTCTTCATTATTATTCTTCATTATTATTTTTTGTTATTATTATTATTAGTATTACTATTGTTATTTGCTTTGTTATATATATTATTACATTCATGCAATTTTTTTATAAAACTAAACTTTTAGCATACCTATTAAGTTTACATTGAAGTAATTTAAAAAATTTAATTAATTTATAGTTTATAGTGAGTAGTTATTCATATATCGCAAAATAATAATTGATGTATTATTCATGTTCCCAATCCAAAACATGCAATCACATTCTCTCATAATTTATATTTTAAAATTTTAAAGATATTATGAACAATTCATAATATTAGTTTACGTTATATTTTATTGATCAATGGTAAATTTAGTATGACAATGTTTGAATTAATAAATTATATATAACATATAAAAAATATAATTTAATTATTATAAAAAATAAGAATATTGTATAATATTATTTAAAGGGAAGCTAGACTAAAGAAGGTTCAAGACTCATAAAATCGTCACTAGTGACGCTAACCACAAGAGGAGAGTTAAGTACCTCGACGTAATGCAGTTTCATTTGAACACACGTTTATTAATTAAAATTATTATTAATATAACGCTCATCATCACTACTATTATTGTCTTAAACATATAATTAATTAAATCTTGATCAACGATCTATTTTATAAATCATTATGTTAAATGTTTGGAAATAACAACTGTATAAATCTAACGCATTTCACTTCATCGAGGATTCAATTTTTTATTTTTTGTGAAACCCATGTCTTTTTCTTTTCGCCCTAAAAATTATTAATTTTTATTCAAGTTGACAGGATGTCGAATACTTAAAAAAATATATACATATATATAATACATGTAAATACAGTATGATTATGTTCCAAGAGGGTCCTTGTGTGTGTATCTGGCGGGTCTTTATATAAAGCCACGAGTACAAATCCAAAGCGTGCAAATCATAACATATAACATTAGCAGAAGTTGTTGTGGTTTCATGAGGATCTGAGTATCGTTTTGGTCTTTTCAATCAGAGAGAGAGAGATGGGAAGAGAGAGAGATGGGGAGGAGAAGAAGAGAAAAGGAGGGAGAATGAGATCGATATTCATGCATGCGGACGGTGTGGATTGGATGCTGATGGGATTAGGGTTAATCGGAGCCATTGGTGACGGATTCAACACACCACTTGTTCTTCTCATCTCCAGTAAACTCATGAACAATCTTGGTGCTTCCTCTGCTTTCTCCTCTGATTCCTTCATGCACAACATTAGCAAGGTCTCTCTCTCTCTCATGCAAAGAGTTGACCTAAATTTTTAGGTTTATCTGGAGCAATTTGATTTTAATATATATATATATGTATGTATATATAAACACACACTCTCAAATAAGTAAAATATTAAAAAATATATATTTTTAGATTAGGAAATGATGAATATTGACAGTTTTGAGTGAAAATCAACTAAAAGCATATACTTACAACTACAATATAGTAAACATTTATATATTAATATGTATGCTCTAAGTCAAAAGTTCTAATCAGTTTTTAGCCAACAGATTGACTATTTCGGGACACATTAATAAATATATTTACAAAAGTATTTCATTCTTAAGCTCTAATGTTTTTTTTCCTGTTCTGACTTGCCTAATTAACAGAATGCTGTTGCCTTGCTTTATTTGGCATGTGCATCTTGGGTCGCATGTTTCTTAGGTAAACAATTTGCAGAAAATTAATTTGAAATTTGATTATAGAAGTAAAATAAAAATAATAAAAGGTAATAATGTGGATATATGTGGATAGAGGGTTATTGTTGGACAAGAACAGGGGAGAGACAAGCAGCAAGGATGAGAGAGAGATACTTAAGAGCTGTGTTAAGACAAGAAGTAGGTTACTTTGATCTTCATGTCACCAGCACTTCTGATGTCATCACTTCTGTCTCCAGTGACTCCCTCGTCATCCAAGACGTCCTCAGCGAAAAGGTTACATCTATTTCCTCCCTCCCATTGGTATTCTAGTTATTACCCATCACAAATTTAACTGTCCTCGTCAATTTGCCACCGGTAAATCGCAATTGTGACCGATTTTTTACAGATATTTCTTGCAATTACAAATATAAAAATACAGTGTTGTATGTTATTAGAGTGGTCAACGAACTTCGTTGCCTAAACGGTTAGTCGGTAATTAATCAAATTTTTTATTTTTAAATTCAATAAATAATAACTTTATCGATTACAAATCAATTTTAGTTTTATATTTTTTCTCAATATCAAAATGATATTATTTTGTACATAAAATTTAAAAATATCTATGAATTCATTTGTTGGTATCTACAGTGGATGGCTATCGAATGAACGAAATTAGACTGTTGTTTTATAACTATATATATCGAAATAATGGTATGAAATTGTAACTGATGTTTTCAATGAATTTAATTGCAATTTGTTACACATCCAAAACAAAATAAATTTCAAAATTAAAAATTGACACTAAAATGAAAACTTTAAATTGTATGAAGATTTAGAAGATTGTTGTAATATAAAAAAATGATTATCATAAATATATTAAAAACTATAGATGCATATATAACCAATTTTCTATCAATTTTTGTTGCAATTTGCTGTGACTAAAACCGTCGTCGCATAGATGTTACAACGAAACGATCGTCGCAATATAATTTGCGAATGATTGTAATTTTGTTACGCATCTGAAATGAAATTTAAATGAATATCAAAAAAAAAAATTTAAATTGTTATAAAGATAAACAAACAAACATATATATATATATATATATATAATATAATATACTATACTATAACCTGGGTTGATATGATGATGAACAGATGCCAAATTTCTTGATGCATGCATCAACGTTCATTGGCAGCTACGTCGTTGGCTTCATCTTGCTATGGAGACTAGCCATCGTTGGTCTTCCCTTCATCGTCCTTCTTGTCATCCCTGGTCTTATGTACGGACGAGCCCTCATGAGCATCGCAAGAAAGATACGCGAGGAGTACAACAAGGCTGGTTCCATAGCCGAACAAGCCATCTCATCCATACGCACCGTTTACGCCTTTGTGGGCGAAACCAAGACCATCTCCGAGTTTTCTACTGCTCTTCAAGGCTCAGTCAACTTGGGGCTCAAGCAAGGTTTGGCCAAAGGCATCACAATTGGAAGTAATGGCATTACCTTTGTTATGTGGGCGTTCATGTCTTGGTACGGAAGCCGTATGGTCATGTACCATGGGTCACAAGGCGGTACTGTCTTTGCCGTTGCTGCCTCTGCTGCCATTGGCGGCGTGTAAGTACATATATGGCCTTAGTACATGAAATATAAACTCAGTATGTATAAATTTTGGACAAGACCTCCATTCATGGAAGAGACAAGCTTGATGCTATCTTGTGTATGTTTTCAGGTCACTTGGTGCTGGTTTGTCGAATCTGAAGTACTTGTCTGAGGCGTCTGCAGCAGGGGAAAGAATTATGGAAGTGATAAACAGAGTACCTATGATTGATTCCGACAGCACAGAAAGTGAGATTCTTGAAAACGTGAGAGGAGAAGTCGAATTCAAACACATAAAGTTCGCATATCCCTCGAGACCTGAAACTACGATCTTCGACGATTTCAATTTGAGAATCCCAGCTGGTAAAACCGTGGCCCTGGTGGGAGGAAGTGGGTCGGGAAAATCAACAGTGATATCGCTTTTGCAAAGGTTTTACGACCCGATGGCCGGAGAGATTCTACTTGATGGTGTAGCAATTGATAAACTTAAGGTAAAGTGGTTAAGATCTCAGATGGGTCTAGTTAGCCAAGAACCTGCACTCTTTGCCACCACGATAAAAGAGAATATCTTGTTCGGGAAGGAGGACGCATCCATGGAGGATGTCATTGATGCTGCCAAGGCTTCAAACGCTCATAATTTCATTTCTCAGTTGCCTCAAGGCTATGAAACCCAGGTTAGAATGCATTACATTATCAATCTTTCATGTTCAGATCATAATTTGAGCAAAAAAGATTGATTTGGTTGACGTATGAATGAATAGGTTGGTGAGAGAGGAATGCAAATGTCAGGTGGACAAAAGCAAAGGATTGCGATAGCTCGTGCTATTATCAAATCGCCGAGAATTCTCCTCCTAGACGAGGCGACAAGCGCGTTAGACTCTGATTCGGAACGGATTGTTCAAGAAGCTTTAGACAATGCCTCGGTTGGGCGTACGACGATAGTCATTGCTCACCGCCTTTCTACCATCCGTAACGCAGATATCATAGCTGTGGTTCAGAATGGTAACATCGTTGAAACCGGGTCACATGAGGAGTTAATACATAACACAAATGGCCCTTATGCTTCTTTAGTCCGCATTCAGCAGATGGAGAAGGAAGAATCAAACATCAAGTCACAATTTGATTTAACCTCAACGTTGAACAAGGATTTGAAAAACACTAATAGTCGTAGATTCTCGTTGGTTAGCCGATCGAGTTCTGCTAACTCGAATGCAACTTCAAGCAATGTTGTAGACCAGTTTGATTCGATTCAAGAGGAAAAGAAGATTCCTTTGCCATCATTTAAGAGACTATTGGCTTTGAATCTACCTGAGTGGAAACAAGCATTGTATGGTTGCTTGAGTGCAGCGTTGTTTGGGGCGGTCCAACCAGCCTATGCCTATGCATTGGGTTCAATGATATCAGTCTGTTTCCTTACGAGTCACGACGAGATCAAAGAGAAGACGAGGATCTACGCATTTTGTTTCATTGGACTTGCTGTGTTTACGCTTCTGATTAACATCAGCCAGCATTACAATTTTGCGTACATGGGTGAATACTTAACAAAACGTATCCGAGAGCGTATGTTCTCAAAGTTGCTGACTTTTGAAGTGGGTTGGTTCGATCAAGATGAGAACTCAAGCGGCGCGGTCTGCTCTAGACTTTCCAAGGACGCAAATGTGGTACGTTTCTCTAATAACCATGGAACGAAACATATGCTTTCAAACGCACACAGAACGTCTAACCATTTGTAATTTGGTATAGGTGAGGTCGTTGGTGGGTGATCGAATGGCGTTGCTTGTACAAACCATATCTGCAGTAACTATAGCTTGTACTATGGGTCTGGTCATCGCGTGGAGGTTAGCCATAGTGATGATTGCGGTGCAACCATTGATCATCGTTTGTTTTTACACGCGTCGTGTTATGCTCAAAAGCATGTCGAAGAAGGCTATCAAGGCACAAGATGAGAGCAGTAAACTCGCTGCGGAAGCTGTCTCCAATGTCAGAACCATCACAGCATTCTCCTCCCAAGAACGCATCATGAAAATGCTCGAAAAGGTTCAAGAAGGTCCACGAAGAGAAAGCATTCGACAATCTTGGTTTGCCGGAATTGGGCTCGGAACATCGCAATCTCTCACATCGTGTATGTGGGCATTGGACTTTTGGTATGGAGGTAGATTGATCGTCGAAGGGTACATCACAGCAAAAGCATTGTTCGAAACGTTCATGATCTTGGTGAGTACGGGTCGGGTCATCGCCGACGCCGGAAGCATGACCACAGATCTCGCCAAAGGTTCTGACACGGTCGCATCGGTTTTCGCAGTTCTGGATCGGTACACACGAATCGAACCGGAGGACCCGGATGGATATCAACCCGAGGGAATCACAGGTCAAGTCGACTTCATCAATGTAGATTTCGCATACCCGACACGACCCGATGTGATGATTTTTAAGGATTTCTCAATCAAGATCGAAGCGGGAAAATCGACGGCGATTGTTGGTCCAAGTGGGTCAGGCAAATCAACTGTGATTGGGTTGATCGAGCGATTCTACGACCCGTTGAAAGGTATTGTGAATATTGACGGTCGAGATTTACGGTCTTTCCATCTGAGATCGCTTAGGAGACACATCTCCCTGGTGAGCCAAGAACCAACGTTGTTTGCCGGTACAATCCGAGACAACATCCTTTACGGAAACTCCGACAAGACAGACGAGTCGGAGATCATCGAGGCGGCAAAAGCAGCGAATGCCCACGATTTCATCACGGCGCTATCCCACGGCTATGATACATACGTTGGGGACAAAGGAGTACAACTGTCTGGTGGTCAGAAACAAAGGATCGCGATTGCGCGTGCTGTACTGAAGAATCCAACGGTGTTGCTTCTCGACGAAGCAACAAGTGCTTTAGACAGTGTATCGGAGCGTGTGGTTCAAGATGCGCTAGAACGCGTGATGGTCGGGAGGACCAGCGTTGTCATCGCGCATCGCTTGAGCACAATTCAAAACTGCGACATAATCGCAGTTTTGGACAAAGGGAGGGTCGTGGAGAGAGGGACCCACTCGTCCTTATTGGCGAAGGGTTTCACAGGAGCTTACTTCTCATTAGTCAGTCTTCAGAGAACCCCTTCAGTGATGTTGGATAATTCAAAATAAAATAAAATAAAATAGATTAAAATAAAATAAATCAGTTACTGTTTTGTAAGATCAAAATGTTTCGTACAATGCAAAATGTGATTCTTATCTATATATCTCCTGTGGAACACAATCAATCTCCATAACGTGAACGAGCGAAATACATAATTATTAGCACCCGCTACTCCTTCATTGTCGAACAATACGAAGGACTGCACCAAAGAGACGATAGACTCAACAGTTATCAAAAGCAATCACCTCTACAACATTGTCGGCTCACATCTCACTCCTCCATGTCTACAAAGGACAAATCGTCAGCACAATTCACCTTGCTACACTCTAAGAATTACGGTTGCATCAGTTGTACCAGTAGCCGTTAAAAGTGTTAACTAGATAGAACAAATAAAAATGGATCTGAAAAGCTTATCCTTTATTGACTAGATTGGTTTCTTTAAATAGATAAAAGTTACATAACGTGATCTCAAGAAAATAGCAACATAATTTTACTTGGTTTATTCCTAAATATCAGGACAAGCAAGATAAAGACTCCTAAAGAATATGAAAAACTCAAACAGACCAATTCTTCTAATAATCCCTTACTTATTTGAATTTTTTTAACTTTCTGTTTAAAGACATCAATGTATAGACATCAAGTAAAGTTCTGAACTTCTGGAACAAATCCTTCTTAAGGGCCTTCGTAAATATATCAGCAATTTATTCTTCACTCTTGCAGAACTTCATATCAGTTTTCCCTTTATTGCTGAGGTCTCGCAAGAAATAAAACTTCATATCGATGTGCTTGCTTCTTCCGTGTAGAATCGGATTCTTCGATAACTTAATTGTTGAACTGTTATCGCACATTATTGTCGTTGCATTGGGTTGCTTGCACTGCAACTCCTCTAGAATTCTTTCAATCCAAACAACTTAACAAGCACAAGTTGTTGATGCGACAAATTCAGCTTCAATGCTTGACAATGTGACTATTGGTTGGTTCTTTGATGAACATGAAACAACACCTCTACCAAGCATAAAAACATACCCATAAGTGCTCTTTCTATCGTCTGAATCACCTACATAATCACTGTTAGTAAACCCTAACAAATCTGATGTTTTGCTTCTTTTGTAAAGTAAGCCAAAATCTCTGGTTCCCTACAAATAACAAAGAATTCTCTTTGCAGCTGACAAGTGCATCTCAGTCAGGTTTTTCATGTGTTTACTGATGAGGCTTACAACATACATTATATATCTAGTGTTGTTATGGTTAAGTACACCAGACTGTCCACAATTTGCTTGTAAAGTATGTTGTTCACCTTCTCTCCATCACAATCTTTATGTAACTTCATGCTACAATCAGCTGGTGTGGTTACAAGATTGCAATCCCTCATCTGAAACCTGTTCAAAATTTCCGCAACATACTTCTTTTGCGAGAGAAAAATCCCATCACCTGATTATACCATTTCTATACCCAGAAAATAATGCATCAAAACCAGATAAGTCATTTCGAACTCTTTCATCATAGACTCCTTAAATTCATAAAACATGGTCGAGCAATTTCAAGTGAATATGAGATCATCAACATATAGAGACACTATGAGTATCTTCCCATTTATCACCAATCTTGACAGAAAGTAATCCTCAATACGACTATATCAAGCTCTTGGGACTTGCTTCAATCCATAAAGAGCATTTTTCAATATGTAAACTTTATGTTCATGCCCAACTTTAATATAACCAGGAGGTCGATCGATAAATACTTCTTCTTCCAAGTATCTGTGTGAGAAATCGGATTTGACGTCTAGTTGGAAATTCGACCAAGAGTTTTGAGCACCCAATGCAACCACCAATTTGATTGTGACATGTCTCGCAACTGGCGAATAAATTTCTTTGTAATCGACATCAAATTTCTGTGTGTACCCTTTTGCCACCAAGACGAGCCTTGTATTTATCAACACCTCCATCTCGGTTCAGCTTTGTCTTGAAAACCCACTTGACACCAATGGTTTTGTGTGCATCAGGTAGATCATAAAGTTCCCAAGTATCATTTCTTTCAATGCTATTCATTTCCTCATTCATCGCTTTCCTCCATTTTTCTTATTTGACAGCACTTTCAAAAGTTGTAGGATCACAATCAGAGAATAAGGCAAAATAAGTAGTTGGATTTGCAGGTCCAGTTACCTCATAATCTTGCATCCAAGCTGGTCATTTTCTATTACGACCAGATTGTACTTCTATTTTTCTACCATCAACAACTGATTCTGATGTTTCAGCATCTGAAGAAGCTGAAATCGATGATTTTTTTTGGTTCAAAGACTGTTGAAAATTCTTGTTCAATATCGATGATATTTGAGACTTGAGTAGGTTGTTGCCTATGCCAATCCCATGTATTCTCTTCATCGAAAGCAACATCCATGCTTAACACAACTGGTTCTCTCCCACTCTAGGCCTCTTTTGGGGTCATATTTTAAACAAAAAATGTCGGATATATGTTTAAAACGCGAACAACCTAATTTACTGCCTCCGGCAAGAAAGTTCTTCGGAACTTTTCCTCTCACCAGCAAACTTCTCACCATGCTGATAATTTTTCTATTCTTCCTTTCTGATATACCATTTTGTTGCGGTCTATACGCAACAGTAAGCTCTCTTCTCATGCCTTGTTTTGCAAAAAAAAAAAAACAGCAAACTCCTTTGAGCAATACTCTCTTTCGCGATCTGTCCTTAGAGACTTAATACTCTTTCTCGTTTCATTTTCAACGTGGGTTTTGAAAGTCTAAAACATGTTTAATGCTTCAGATCTTTCATGCAGAAATAAACCCATGTTTTTTTCTCGAAAAATCATCTGTAAAAGTGAGGATATACCTTTTACTTCCATTTGAGGTTGGGTTTATTGGGCCACATATGTCTGAATGCACCAACTCTAACATATATTTTGCTCGCCAAAACTTCCCTTTGGGAAATTGATAATGCGTTTGTTTGCTAAAAACACATTCTTCACAAACTTGAGAAGGTGGAACAATTTGTGGAAAGCATGTCACCATGTTCTTTTGTCGGAGAGTCTTTAGTCCACCAAAGCATCGTGCTCATACCGAAAATGCCATAACCACGTTGGATTCTATGTCTCAGCCACGTAGCTAGATTGAATGCTTTCAATTTTTAGTGGAGATAGTATGTTAGACGTCATCGGAACAACAACAATACAACCTCTAGAGGGATCATAAATTTCGCATGAATCCTTTTGGATTGTGATGACATAGCCTTGCTCTTGTAGTTTCCCTGCACTTAACATATTACTCTTTAGATCGGGAACATACAACACGTTAGAGATTGTTTCCACAAAATCACTTTTGGTTCTTATCTCGATCTCTTCTTTTCTCGTTACTTTGACAATAGAACTATCGCCAAAGGTGACAGTAGAATGAAACTTTTCGTCAAGTAATGAAAAAAAGGATTTGCATCCACTCATGTGGTTGCTACAAACTATATCCACATACCAAACATCAGATACATAATTGTCTCCTTCTTGAATAGCCATAAACAAAGTTTCTATTTCTTTCTTTTCAGCAAAATGAGAGTTCTCTCTGTTGTTTTTGTCCTATGACAGCTTAGTATAAAATTCAAAAGCATAATGACTAAACTTATGACAATTATAACATTCGACCTTTGATTTTTCTTTACCTTGCGTTTGGCCATTGAGCTTGAAATTTTGGCCACCATCTTTGTTTCCTCTGCCTCTACCTCTTCCTCGACCTCTTCCTCAAGAGTTTGGGAAACGAGCATTCGTAGAGGCTTTCAATGTGTGTTCCTCTACTGCTTGACTTCTATTCATTTTCTACTCATGAACCACCAAAGAACTCTGAAGTTCACCAAGTGAAAGATGATCAATATCTTTCGAATCTTTGATCGAACAAACGACATAGTTAAATTCTTGTCTAAAATAGCGCAAAATCTTTTCAACAACAACACATCTACCATTGTTTCTCCATGAAATCTCATCTTTTTTGCAATTTTCAAGGTTCTTTTCAATGTAACTTGTAACAGATTCACCCTCCTTCATCTGCAAGATCTCGAATTCCCTTCTCAAAGCTTGAAGTTGGGCACGCTTCACTCTTGAAGTGCCTTGAAACTTCTTCTTCATTGAATTCCAAATGTCTTTGGACGTTTCTTTACGAAGAATAGTTTCCAAGACAGAGCGATCAATAGCTTTAAAGAGATAGTTCTTGGCTTTCAGATCCTTGATCTTTCAAGCTTCAAGCTGAATATCTGTTAATTGTCCGCCTATAGGCGATTCCTGGATGCTATTTTCAACTACTGGCCAGTATTCCTTTGACCGTAAAATGTTCTCCATGAGCATGCTCCAATGGTCATAATGACCATTAAAATGTGGAATTGTTGATTGAACAAAATTTTCAGAAGCCATCTGCACTGCAGTGCCTTTTTTGTTTAATCAATCGTGGGTCTAATACCACTGTTAACTAGAAAGAGTATGTGAAAAAGGATCTAAAAAGCCTATCCTTTATTGACTAGATAAGTCTCTTTAAATAGACGAAAATTACATAACGTAATCTCAAGAAAATAGCAACAAAATTTTACTTGTTTTATTTCTAGATACTAGGACAAGCAAGATAGAGACTCTTAAAGAATAGGACAAACTCAAACAGACCAAGTCTTCTAACAAAAGGATAATTCTGCAAGCCTTGTATAGCAGAAGGAATATTCTCCTTCCGTTTTTTTTTGTTGCTCCTTTGGTTTCAATATAAAAATAGAACATGTAGCTTTCGAATAGGTGTGTGCTAGAAATGTTTCAATTATTAATAAAGTTATAAAACTTTTACTCTCAAAGCCTTCTATTGTATCACAGCCTTGACATTAGAGGTAATACCCTTCTTTAATCTCTTCAATGGAAAAACAAGAACCTTTCCCTTTTCCTGTTCATGTCAATATATCAAATTTTATCACACTCAAACTCTCAAACACAAACTACCTTATGTGAAAAACCCAAATACAGTCCTTACTAGAGTCACAAGTGTTCCTCGGGTTCATTATAGGAGAAGTCCTTGCTTCACCTCAAATCATCACAATCATTAAGGAAACATAGTAAACCAAATGTAGAATCATTTATACTCTTTCTGGAGAAAAACTGAAAACTTAGTTAGATCATAGATATGTGGAACTCTTTCCGAAGATGTTTTTGGTCTAGTTGTTGGCATTAAAACTTCCATTGGTGTGTGGGAAGCTCTTGCCAGACACTTCAATCAGATTTCAGTATCAAGAGAGTTTGACTTTACTGGCATCCTTACAAACAATCTCTCTTGAAGGAAAAACAATAACAGACTATATCAAGGAGTTTAAATCCATCTGTGATCACCTCTTGTCGATTGGTAAACCAGTGTCTGACTCCATGAAAATATTCAGATTTCTCCAAGGACTTGGGAGAGAGTATGAGGTCTTCACCATTGTATTCACATCTCCATACAATCTGAACCATTTTCCACGTACGAAGATGTGGTTAGTCAACTAACAAGCATTGCACTCACCAATAAGATTCACTAGCCCTCTAAAGTTTCTCACCACCAATCTTTTGCTGCTTAATCTGGTAACAACAATCTCTATCTCTCTAGTCCTTCACACTACTCACATTTTGGTCAAGGTAACTACTCATACTCCAGAGGATCATTTAGATACAATAATCAATGAGATCGCTCTAACTTTCACTACAAGAAAAGAAGGATTTCGGGACTGAATTTGCGGACTGAGTCAGCCGTCCCTAAATTTAAGGACGGATTAGGGACTACTTAAGGACTGAATAATAAATTCGTCCCTAATCCATCCGCAAATTTGCAGACCGCAGAGTAGTCCCTAAGTCGTCCGTAATTCGGGACGGATTCGAGACTAAGGTCGTCCGTACTTTGTGGACCGATTCACCATCCGTCCGCAATTTGCGGACGGCTGAGCAATCCGTCTGGAAATTGCGGACGGTTTGGGGACGACTTAATCGTCCCTCCGGAACCGTCCGCAAATTTTGGACGTATTCGGGACGGTTCATCGGGAAATATTCACTCAGTCCGCAATCCGTCCAGAATCGGTCTTAAAATTTTCTATTTAATCTCTCATCTTCTACCCGTTTCTCACACACAAAACTCATATATTTCTTTTTATATCTTGTTATTGTTTCTGATTATAATGGCATCGTCATCGAGATCGAATATTTTCGTCAGTGGATGTATAGAAGAATTGATCCGGAAACTCAAAGTGTATCGAAGGAGTTTGTAGAAGGCTTTACACAGTTTATGACGGTGGCGAAAAATCAACAAGTTTATAGAGAAAACGGTAAGTTGCTTTGTCCATGCGTAAAATGCAAAAATGAAAAATTCGTTAATGAGAAAACTGTTTGGAATCATCTCTATTTAAGAGGGTTTACTCCAAATTATTTTATTTGGTTATCTCATGGAGAGAATTTTGCACCACGACCCAGTAATGTTGCGGAAAACATTAGTAGGGGTACCGTAAATCATGAAGTGTCTCAGACTTTTCAAGATGTAGAAAACCCTTATGTAGAAATGGTGCAAAATGC
>CM071865.1:31344108-31396703 GCA_036759665.1 Gynandropsis gynandra
TACACTTGTTGTTTTCTACAATGTACTAAAGATTTCCACCCATTTAACTCCCCCTGAGTTAAACGTGTAAATACAACTCACAACTGTTTTTCCTTTCAACCCTGTATCTATTTAAGTGCACCTAAAACTCTGAACTTTCTTGTTCTCTGTTTCGTGCACTCCCCAGATACTTCTCAGACTCGTTAATCTTCATTCTTCATTTCAGATCAACTTATCTGCCTTTTTCACAGCTCAACAACCACCTCTTGGTCTTCAGCTGCGCCGTTGTGCTGAAAATCTTCAGCATTGAATCCGGTCGTTTCAAATCGTTCCTTATTCTTCTCCTTGATCTTCTAGTTGACTCGTTCCAGCATTCTTCAATTTAAATTCAAACTCCCTCAATGTTCTCAATCACCTGAAACGATATACATAAAACTCGATCCAATTTTTACTGCATTAATAGGTAGCTCATGTTATCCTTATCCCAGACCCTATTTAAGACACAAAATTAGAACCATGTTCCCTTCACTGTGTTTTTCTAGGCTATAATGATAAGTACAAAGGGTATATGTGTTTATATCCACGTAATGGTCGTGTCTATATAGCACGACATGTGGTTTTCAATTAGGAAACCTTCCCTTTTTCTTTTGTGTATTCCTCATTTGTCTCTAGGTACAAAAATCCCCTATTACAAGACTGGCCGCAAGGATCCCAGGTAAGTCCCTTGCTTCTTTACTCCTTTTACAATTCCTATTTCATATTATCAACTGCCATTTCCAGTAATAGGACAAAATACATTCTCTTTAGGTCAAAATCTAGATAGATCATATGTCCCCAGTCACTACTCTCAATCCATTTCTAGCTCATCTACAAGTCACTCTCTCAGTCAGTTTCATGTAGCCTCCACCCAAAGAATACATCCCATGACAACTAAGGCACATTCTGGTATAATAAAACCCAGCCCTGGATATGCACTATGTGATGTCTCAAACATACCATTTACACCAAGAAACATAGTGTCAGCTCTAAAGCATCCTGGTTGGGCTGCCTCCATGATGGAAGAAATATATGCATTAGAAAACAATAATACATGGGAACTAGTTCCTCCTCACCCTAACATGAATGTTTTAGGCTATAAATGGGTCTTTAAACCAAAACTCAATCCTAATGGTAGTCTAGAAAGGCTTAAGTCCAGATTAGTTGCTAAAGGATATCACAAAGAAGAAGGCATTGATTCTTTAGACACATACAGTCCTTTTGTCAAAACATCCACCATAAGAGTTGTCCTAAATCTTACTACCACTCAGCATTGGCCAATTCAATAATTGGATGTTAGCAATGCCTTCCTCCATGGTGAACTCAAAGAATCTTTTTTCATGAAACAACATCCAGGTTTTGTAAACAAAGAATTTCCCAACC
This sequence comes from Gynandropsis gynandra, assembly GCA_036759665.1. Classification (NCBI taxonomy): domain Eukaryota; kingdom Viridiplantae; phylum Streptophyta; class Magnoliopsida; order Brassicales; family Cleomaceae; genus Gynandropsis; species Gynandropsis gynandra. Next base: position 31,345,507 of record CM071865.1, read on the forward strand.
ATGTTTATCAATTAAAGAAGGCTCTTTACGGTTTGAAACAAGACCCAATAGCATGGTTCAATAAGTTTAGTTTCTACCTCATTGAATTCGGCTTTAACCGCAGTTCTGCTGATCTCTCTCTTTTCATTTACAAGCACAATGATATCACCCTCATTCTTCTTCTCTATGTTGATGCTATGCTTCTCACAGGACAGACAGAATCCCTAATCTCATATCTTATTAGACAGTTGCACACTAGATTTCACATGAAAAATTTAGGAGCTTTATATTATTTTCTAGGCATTCAATCTAAGTTCCACAAGAATGCATTATTTCTTTATAAAACTCAATATGTTCTAGATATCCTACACAAGATCGATATTCTTCTCTGCAAACCTCTTCCCACACCCATGCCCATGAAGCAAACGTTCTCTTCTCTTAACCAGTCTGCATGTCATGATCCCACTCAATTTTGAAGTATTATTGGGGGTTTTCAATACCTTACATTACCTCGACCAGATATTTCTTTTGCAGTAAACTTTCTTTGTCAAAAAATGCACACTCCATCTATAGGTGATTTCAAATTACTTAAACATTTATTGAGATACTTGAAAGGCACTTTACATCATGGTATATACATTAATTCTCAGAGTTCTTTAGCTATCCGTGCCTTAAGTGGCACTGATTGGGCAGGATGCCCTTCAGTGACACTGATTGGGCAGGATGCCAAGAAACTCGAAAGGTCAACTTCTGATTTTTTGTGTCTCTTGGGTAGTAACCTCGTGTCATGGTCAGCCAAGAGACAACCCACAGTCTCGCGCTCCTCAACAGAGACAGAATACCACGCCATGGCCTCTTTGGCTGCTGAAATCACCTGGTTGTCCTTCCTCCTTCGTGATCTTGGCATTTCTCAACAACATCCAGTTGTGCGCCACTGTGAAAACCTATTTGTTGTCTATATGTCCACCAATCCAGACTTTCATAAACGCTCTAAACACATTGAACTTGATTATCATTTCATACGTGAGAAGGTTGCTTTAGGCTCGATTGTAACTAAACATATTCCTTATGCATTCCAGGTTGCTAATATCTTCACCAAGCCACTTCCTTGAGAACATTTTTGTGACATCCACAACAAACTTGGCCTTGGTTAACACCCAACACAAGTTTAAGGGGGGATATTAGCACACACAACTCCTCTATTGTCATTACGACTCAAACAATACGAAGACTGCACTAAAAGAGACGATAGACTCAAAGTTATCGAAAGCAATCACCTCTGCAACATTGCCAGCACATATCTCACTCCTCCATATCAACAAAGGACAAATTGTTAGCACAATTCACCTTGCTACACTCCAGAATAACGGTTGCATCAGTTGCATCGATATCCGTTAAAGGATAATTTTGCAGGTCTTGTATAGCATAAGGAATATTCTCCTTCCTCTGTTTTTTGTTTGTTGCTCCTCTAGTTTCAATATAAAAACGAAATATATGTAGCCTCTGAATAGGTGTATGCTAGAAATGTTTCAATCATTAATAAAGTTATAAAACTTTTACTCTCGAAGCCTTTTAATAATAACACATAAATCAAGATAAAGAGATTAAGTGATATAAAAGGTACCCCAAATCATCAACATCGTTGTAATCTTCGTCGACCATGGAAATCAACAAGGTAAGTTACCTCGTTCTCTGGTATTAAACCCTAGAAATACCCTAAATGGAGGAAGAAACGCGGGGCCTAAATCAGGAAAATTGGTTCAAACTTATATATGCCGGTTTTTATATACAGGTTTTTAGTTGCTATATAACCGGTTCATTTCATACTAGTATTAATTGTACGCTAACTCTGGTAAGTGGATCTACGTTCCTCTCTATCTTTACATTAGAGGGTCAATCTACGTCAAACCCACAAAACTTCTCACGCATCTACGATAACTATAACACGGTAAAAATGTTAAATATGAATTTGTATCAAATTCAATCCAAAATTTAGTTCAAGAGTTAAGGATTATCTAAGAATGTCTATATGAATTCATGATTTATATATGAATTAATGATTCATATTTATCCAATATGGAACAATATATTATAACACTCTTTTTTCACATCTAAATTCAATTCTATAACATATTTATGATTAAAAATTCAAATTGAGAAAAACCATATTATGATACATTCGAATATATATAGATTGTACTTAACTAAATTTTATGACTAAAAATGAACGAAAACTCGAACAAATGAAAAAGAAAAGTTTTAAAAAATAATTTAATTAATATGTGAATAAAAATGTTTTGCAAAAATATTTATGCGTAGAAAGTGTCATAAACATAACAGGGTGAAGAGAAATATGCAAAATATAGAGATTGTGTAATCACCTACCATTTTCAATCATCAATATTCGAATAGGATCATGTCTTACTAAAGCACTAACATTAATAAGATTGAATTTGATGAAGGGATACAAAAGACAAAATGTAATGATAAAATTGGAAAAAATTGTCACGGTATAAAAACAAATAAATTAGTACCATTGATAAAAGAAACAACAATATTAGAAACTGTTTGAATTCTTGAAAGCAATGAAATATCATTACAAACATGATTATTTGCATTAATATCAATAATCAATGAATTCGGAGGAAAAATAATGATGTATTAAGCGAAGTATACAAGAAATAAATTATTGGTTGTGAATAAAGAAATGAAATACCATGAGATGTTGAATAAAAGGACAACATCGATTAAGGATTAAAAGTCTAATCTAGGAGGTCGCTGAGGTTTTGGATTAGATTTAACTAACTGGATAATCATCATCATGCAACTATAAGAGTTACTGAGCAAATGGATTCAATTAGGCTTCTGCAAAATTTTACAAATTTTATAATTCTACATTATCATATGCTATCCGGCTAGAGATAACAACGTAACAAAAAGATTATATATCGAATTACATCAAATTTGAAATGATTAATAGATTTTAAAAATATAAATGTAGTAACAAAGTTATATTAGACATTCATCAAATCATAATAACTTAACATAAAATATTTTTAAATTTTAATCAAATATCATCCCTAACATTAAATTAATTTGGAAATAGTTACTTTATTTTCAAGTTTTTTTCACATTTTATTGAATTTAAATGGTAGTTGCATGATTAATGTAATTTGGTGCAACCTAAAAATAAATAAAGACACTTCATACTTACTCCCGGCCGTATTCTGGGTAGATTTGTATGAGCATGTTTGGATCAACAACTTTGCTAATGATTAATGGTTAGAGAAATGTGTGAATACATTTCTAATATCATATTTTTTAACTTTATTATATATATATATATTTATATTCAAACTATTAGTATAGAAAAATCAATAATTAACGGAAAAAAACTTATACCCAAGAGAAAATGCTATAGAAGATGTTAAAAAATGTTCAAAAAATATATTACCATTTTTTATATTTTTAACTTTAGTTTTCTTATATATTAACCAGGATTCGATAAAATCCAGAAGAAAATCCTCTAACTATTTATATCAAACCACAACGATACATAATGATTACACCAAACACAGTAAAAATCCGAGCAAGATGAAAAGAGACAACCGCAAACGTGAAATCTAAACAAAATTTTGTATATAATATATTTATTTAACATGACATAGCCAGTAAAATTATAGTTTAGGGAATCAAATAAATTGGAAAAAATCTATCTAAATGAGGAATGCACCACAGATTATGGTAATATAAATCCATTTAATTTGGATTTTTTTTGTATTTAATTAATGGAAGCTGAGGAAATAAGGTTAATTAAAAATTCAAGTTAGAAGCATTTTGACTCATTAGCAACCTATATCCCATGGTTGTATTCATGCCACCTAAAATGATTTCCCATTTTAAATTAATGAATTTTATTACCGTAACTAATTAGCAATCTTAAGTAATGTTAAAATACACCTAATAAATCAGCATTTTAGGAATAACCAAAATACATATTGAATTAAAAATTTATAATGGTTGGTAATATTTTAAAAATTCAAAAATTTAGACAAAATTTTATTTTAAATTTTCGAAAAAGAATTTAGACAATTTTTTCATCTAATTGACACCGTACAATGGATTGTAATCCTTAACTTAATATTTTTCTTGAAAATATTAATTAAGGGTTCTGTAAAAAAAATATGTAGAATAAAAGAATAATCAATAAAAAAAGAGTTCCAAACCAGGGGAATTTGACCTTCCTCTTATTATTACAAAACCGTGTTTCATTTCCTCAAACGTGACTTCTTCTTCTTCTTCTTCTTCACTCCTCCTCGAGCAATTTCAATACAGAGTTACAAAACCCTTCGTAGATCTTATCCGCAGCTTTACCAGAAACAAGCTTAGAAACTAATCAGTTCTCTTTTGGATGATGTCTGGTTTGAGGCTAGTTTCAAGAATCATTATCTTATTTATTGTGTCTACGCTCTTCTTATGTGTCCAATCGATTCGAATATTTCCCAACGAAAGATCATTTGACGCTTCTGCAGAGTTTATTGAGGCTCCTGCCTATCGGAATGGACCCGAATGCTTTGTTCTGACCAAGAACAAGCTCTTGTTGGCCTGTGATCCTTCAGCTGTTCATATTGCTCTGACCCTCGATCCAGCTTACTTGCGAGGCACGGTATCCGCTGTTCATTCCATTCTCAAGCACACCTCTTGCCCTGAAAACATCTTCTTCCACTTCATAGCTTTGGGTTCGAGTTCCCAAGATCCGGGCAACAGTTTTGTTCTGTCTCAGACACTTTCTTTTGTCTTCCCTTCGTTGAGTTTCAAAGTCTACGCCTTTGAGGAGACTCGTGTGAAGAATCTCATCTCGTCATCAATAAGACAAGCTCTTGACAGTCCTTTGAACTACGCGAGAAGCTACTTGGCTGATATCCTTTCTCCCTGCGTTCAACGAGTGACTTATCTTGATTCTGATGTGATTCTTGTAGATGATATTCAGAAACTATCAACGATTTCACTATCTGGGTCTACAACAATCGGAGCACCTGAATACTGTCATGTAAACTTCACCAAGTACTTCTCAGATCGGTTTTGGACAGACCGGGACCTTTCAAGCACATTTGCAGGCAAAAATCCATGTTATTTCAACACAGGAGTAATGGTGATTGATCTTGAGAGATGGAGAGAAGGAGAATACACCAGAAAGATTGAGAATTGGATGAAGATTCAAAAGGAGAGGAGGATCTACGAATTGGGATCATTGCCGCCGTTTTTGCTGGTATTTGCTGGAGAGATCGAGCCCATTGATCACCGGTGGAACCAGCATGGCCTCGGTGGGGACAACGTGGTGAGCAGTTGCCGTTCATTGCACCCTGGTTTGGTCAGCCTGATACATTGGAGTGGCAAAGAGAAGCCATGGGTACGGCTGGACGAAGCCAGGCCTTGCCCTATTGACTATCTATGGGCACCTTATGATCTACACTATTCACAGAGACATTATCTTCAACACAATCAAGAACCAGAGATTCTTTGATTCAATTTTCTTCCTTCCTTTTACAACAATTCATGGATTCTTTTCTGATAGAAAGAGATTTTTGTTCTTCAATTTGTATGCGTTTTTTGTAAGAAAATCTTAAGATTATTGTCATTGTGAAATTATGAATCATTGCACATATTATAAGATTATCTCGTCTTGGACACTGACATTGAGAGTCTTGTTTGGGAGAACAATGCTATTGGTGACTACAACTTCATCTTCAACACTCACAGCTTCCCCTGGAACAATAGATGCATCAAAAACATTTGTAATCTGTCAAACACAAACCCTATAAAAAAATTGAAAAATGAAAAACGAAAAAGACAGATATAATACCGAGAATCGAAATCCCGAGCTTCGCGTTGTAATCCCCGTCTGCCTGAACTCGTGACCATCTTCCTAGAGAAGATTTCCATCCAATGATTGAGTTGATAACCACAGCATTCTCCTGTGTGTAAATAATGGATGACATAAGATATTACATCTAACAATCTCAACCAAACATGATTCACAAAGTGAAGTTCAATCGTTACCTTGAGTTCAACATCGTCCAAGATTATGCAGCTTATGAGCCTTACACCAGGTCCGACTCGAACATTTGCTGATATTGACACATTGGGACCGATCTTGTCCAAAGAAAAAAGAAAACTTTCAGGTCATTCACCAGTTTATATTAGATTGTATGACTGACGGTAAGTACCTTAGCAGTTGGATGCACTTTTACAGATGGGTGAATATAAACATCACCGACTATCATTGCATTCTTCTTGGCACTACCATCTCCAGCTGCCAAAAGATGAGGTGATGTATGGCGGAATTCGGAAAGGTATAAAGCCGAGCATTTCAAAGACATCCTATTTTTGCGTTTTTAGCACAAGTGAGAAGCATCGAATCCATGAATGTTAGAAACATTGAAACAAAAAGAAAATAACAAAGGATTAAAAGGGATTTACCCAGGAGTCTTAATTTGTTCCCAGAAATGCATAGTCTCGTACGTGTATAGTTTTTTCTTTCCGGCAAGTGGTGACAAGATATCTTGATCTAATCTTACAAAATCCGCGGGAACAGACCTGTCAGAGATAAATTGACAGCAGACTACTGATAAGAAGAAGCGCGGGAAAAATTTGTTCGCTAAGAGAGAAGCTGCGGCGTCCACAAAGGATTACACACACTGTTTGCTATTTTCGTGATCTTGCTAAAAAGATCACTGAAAATTTGACATAGAATGGATACAACAGTAAGGATGATGCACCTTGCCACAGATCGGAAGTGGTCAAAACTGGAAACCCGATGGATGCCAACTGCGGATTTTAGCAGAAAACCATTCAAATATTGCGTGAGTGACTTTTCCGAAGGATAGAGAGAATGATAATACAAGATTCATTTGCTTATAATGCAATGTGAACCACGAAGGTAAAACTCAAGTTGAATACAATTAAAATCGATAGATAAATAACACTTACACCGGTCTTCCCGGTGGCTATACACTCCTTCAATGGCACTGAAAATATCTGGCGTAAAGACATAGACACCGCAGTTTATCAGGTCACTGACCTGCATTAAGCGGAATATCAGCGAAGCTCGTATAATATGCCAATTGGAAACAAGTTCATACCAATACTACAAAACATGTAATGGGAAGTTTTAGCAAATGCTTACAAAAGTCTCTGGTTTTTCGGTATAATGCAAAAGTTCTTTGGTAACAGTATCAGCAATTAACTCGCCGAACTGGCTGGCTAATTCTGCAGAAACCTAACCAAGATCCAAACAGAAATAAAATCGCCACATCGTTGCATTAGTTCTGCTTTCTATGTGAAATCTTTCAATCAAGCAAAAGTGCTAAGGGCATTAAACCTTGATTACGAGCATTGTTCCTATCCCACCATAACTTCTATGTGCTTCTGCCAAAATTGTAAAGTTGCATCAGATACACATATTGGAGAAAGGCACTGATAAAACTGAACTAAAAATAAAAGAATTAAAGAAGATTACGGAGCATGTCTTGAAGGGGGAAGGTACAGCAAACATCGCAATTCAGAAGGAATATATGCGACTGCTCAACAATGAAAAACATATTACAGAGATTAAAAACAATCTGCCGAAAAAACTATAGAAGGGATAGGAATGAGGACAAGGAATTATGAGATATCAAACCGGTTTTTCTTCCATGATTATATCTCTGAAGTAATAAAGGGCACCAGCTGAGCCATGTGGTTTGTCTTCTTTCAAATATCTGCATCAACCCATTAAACAGGAATAAGTGTGAGAATATTTAACAATTAGATGCGTAAAAAGAACACAAAATACAGAACTACTAACTTACCTCACTGGTATTTTTAGCTCTCTAGATATCGAAGACACATACAACGCAAACTCTTTTTCCTCATAGAACCCGATTAGCAATATTTGCGTCAAATTCGGTATCTGCACAATACCACAAATGTCAAATAAGGAACATACAGAAGCCTCTCACATCCATAGACTTTAAAAGGTGGCTTGCTACTTCCTCAAGTTTCCTGAGCAATCAGCATACATATGTTATCAGTAACCTATTGTTTAGCTCATTCATAAACCGTCACAAATGTTTTCAACTTATTTGGTGTGAACTGATTCTACATTACAGTGTTTCTAAAGTTGCGACCTTTTGGAACTCTATGATAAGAACCTATCCCATGCTAAAGCTCAAACTAATCCTTTCAAGGCCATGGATCTTCCACAAAAATCTAGCTTATCGGGTAAGGGTACCCATGGTCTAATAAGACATCCACTAATCTCATTATCAGCCAATGTGGGGTCGTAACATACCAGCACACTTCCCACACAGACATTCATGTCGGCCCACTACAGTAGCCCACTCTATCATCCTCAGGTCGCCACTCCCTAGGTAGTTCCTTGTGCTTTGTCGTGCCATCAGCATGGGGTAGGCTATGATACCCATTGATAAAAACCTATCCCATACTATGCTCAAACCAATCATTACATGGTACAAGGCCATTGATGTAAGGGTGTCATGGTTTATAAGGCCATGGATGTGGGATAATAACACTCTATCAGTAACCTATTACTTAGTTTGAAGAGTCTAATGTTGAAAAGTTCATAACTTCTTCAAGCTATTCTGACATAACCAACTTTATATTCTTTAACAGCTAAACTGATACTTCCAACAAGTGAGTGAAAAACTAAAACTTTCCCAAGTTTTCTGGTGACACAAACAAACAGAAAACTCTATACGAAGGGTAAGAGGAAGAGAAACTAACCCTTTTACAAGCAGAAATAGGATGATGAACCATGGGCTGACCAGCCAAAGGAAACAGAGGCTTCGGTGTATTGAACGATAATGGCCGAAAACGAGTTCCTGCATTGACCCCAATGCCCAAAAAACAATCCAACAAATCAATAATACATGAAAACAAAGCTCGAATCAAGAAACTTTACACTCAGAAAAACGAAAGAAAATATCAAACTCAAAGGTAGTTTACCTTTGGTGGGACCGCCGACCATGATCACGGCCACGACTTTCTCCTCCGGCAACTCCATAAAGTCCTAAAAGCCCTAAATTCTTCAACACGATGATCGGCGATGTGAACTCGGATCTTTTGTGATATTCGCAACCTCGTAACTGGAGATCTCAACTTGGGAAGAAAAACATGGGTTTAGTCAAATATTTAATTTTGTATTCATTCTCTCAACTCGTTTAAGGATTGGAGTAATTAGGTTTCTATACGCATAATTATTTAACATATTTAAATAAATAAATTCTAAATTATTAAATTAAAAATATAAATAAAAATACTTATTTAAGTTAGGATGTTGAGTTTGTATGGTTTGAAAAAAAATACGATGAATTTCACTTTAAAAGAAAATATATTAAATTTTTAAATTTTGATAAAAGTAAATTGATTTTCACGACAACAAGAAAAATGCAATATCTAAATGAAATATCCAGACGACTTCAGTCATCCGAAAATTCTTGGATGGAGAGAGATAAATCTCAAACGGAAACGATGTCCGTCCAAAAATTTTCGCAAATTATGAACATCTTTCAACCATTTGAAATTAAGAACAGTTTACGGATGGTTCGTCGGTAAATATTGATCTTACTTCCTAATTCGTCCTTAATCGATCCAAAAACTATTTATATAAATCGCTCACACATTCACGCATTTCTCACACAAAATTATCAAATATTGAATTCTATATCATCTTATTGTTTCTTATTACAATGACATCATCGTCGATATCGAATATTTTTATTTTCAATGGATATATAGAAGAATTGATCTACAAACTCAAAGTGTATCGAAAGAATTTATAGAAGTTGTTATACAATGATGACAATGATGACAATGATGACAAATCAATAAGTTAATAAAAAACCTGTAAGTTGGTTTGTTCTTGCGTCAAATGCAAAACTGAAAAATTTGTTAACGAGAGAATCGTGTGAAATCATATTTATTTAAGAGGTTTTACTCCGAATTATTTCATGTAGTTATCTCATGGAGAGAATTTTACACCACAACCTAGTAATGTTGTGAAAGATTTTAGTAGGAGTATTACATCATGAAGTGTTTGAGATGCCTTAATATGTAAAATAAACTCTTATGTGGAAAATGTGTAAAAATGTATGCGGTGAAAAAAACGGAGAAAATTTTGAAGAAGATCTGAATGAATATGCAAAAAGATTTTTTGATATGTTTGAAAGTGCTAGACATCCACTTTCTGATGGTTGTAGAACGAGTCTTTTCACAATTATCTTTGTCTATACATTTGAAGAATTTAAAGAATGAAAATAATCATTCTAAGAGTTCATAGATTATATATCGCAATTAATAAAAGATTATTTGTTTGAAGATAACAATGTAGTAGAGTCATATTATGAGACGAAGAATATGATGAAATCTTTGGATTTATTTTTATATCAAAAGATTGATGTTTGTCTAAACAATTGCATTAATTTTTGGAAAGAGACATTGGATTTGACTAATTATCGATTTTGTGGAACAAAAGATTTTATTTGACAAGGAATGGAAAATTAGTTCCATATCACCGTATATAATATTTACCAATTATAGACAAAATCAAAAGATTGTATCAATCTAAGAACTATAAACGACATGAGATGGCATACTGAACATTCAACTCGTGATGAAGAAATGTGTCATTCCTCAAATGATGAGGCGTTGAAATACTTTAACAAGGTTTATCATGACTTTTCAGTTGAGTCAAAATGTTTACTTAGACCTTTGCACTGATGGTTTTAATCCATTTGGAATATTTGAGAGGAATTATTCGTTGTTGCCAATTATTATGATTTTATACAATTTAGCACCTGACATGTGCATGAAAATAGAGTTTTTGTTCTTAACGATATTGATTTCGGGCCTAATCATTCCAAAAGACGTTTGGATATATTTTTCCAACCATTTATTGAAGAATTAAAAGAATTATAGGAGGGAGTTAAGTGTACGAAAACTCAAGGAGATAAAATTTTATATTACGAGGTGATCACTACAAAAAACACGTTGTTTTTAACGGACGAATCAACGGATCCATTCGTTGATGACTCTTTCTAACAAACGCCAACAGACAAACTAAAACGATCAACGGACTAATATCTCATTAGAATCCGTTGCGATTAGCAACAGACCTCCAACGGACTATATCCGTTGAAGGGTCGATGGAAACCCCAAAAAAGGCCAATGGATGCCCTTTGGAATTGTGACTTTCGAGGTTGTCATTGGGATATTTCAACATGGCTTTCCAACGGGCATCCGTTACAATTTTTAACGGGTCTCCATTGAAATTCCTAACGGATGTCCGTTGAAAAAGACACTATTTAATGATCAAAATCAAGGCTTCTACCACCAAGCCATCAACAAACAAATATATTTTCAAAAAATGTCATCTTCTTTAAATAGAGATATATATAGATCGAGAAAGTTGATGTATAGAAGAAAAGATCTTGTAACCGAAGAAATTACTCAAGAATTCTTATATAGATTGGAGCAGTTCATGAGTTTTGCATCGTTTCAACCTTTGTGTCAAGAATGTGGGACAATGTTATGTCCGTGCAAAAGATGCAAAAATATGAAGTATCGAAGTCAAGAAAAATTTTGCAAACATCTTTACAAGGTGGGGTTCGTAGAGAATTGTGAAATTTGGTTATTTTACGACGAAAATTATGGCGTTAGAATATTATGCAAGAAGCACACGAAATAGAAAGAAATGAAGAAGTTGCTTATGAAGCATGACGACCAATCCATATGTGGAAATGGTGTTGATGCTTTTTCTGGAGTTGTTCATGATAAACAATCGCACGAAGAGATGTCGAACATCGAGGCACGTCGATTTTTCAACCTATTGGATTCGGCGAAACAACCTATATATGAAGGTTTTCGTGAAGGTCAATATCGTTTATCTTTGTCATCGAGATTGATGAGTATAAAAACAGACTATAATGTTGCTAAAAATTGCATGGATTCATTTTGAAAGACCATGAGTGAATATTTACCGGAACAAAATCAGGCCATCGAGACATACTACGAAACAAAGAATGTTTTAAAAGATTTGGAAATGTCACATGAGAAAATTGATATTTGTAGAAACAATTGTATGTTGTTTTGGAGAAATGATAAATACTTATTGGAGTGCAATGTTGCGGTGCAAACAGATTTCGGCAAAAAACCATCTTCACATAAATATGTACCGCACAAAAAAATGTTTTATATGCCTATAGCAAACAGGTTGAGAAGGTTATTTGAATCGAAAAAAATCATTGTGGCAATGAGTTGGCATACAGAACACTCGACGGGCGAAGGGGTATAATGCAACATCCATCGGATGGTAAGGCTTGGAAAGATTTCAATGTTTCCTAAGTTCACGTATGAGACGAGAATGTTTATCTTTGCCTGTGCACCGATGGTTTTAGTCCATATGGACAATCTGGAAGTCAATATTCTTTGTGACCAGTGATTTTGTATCCTTATAATTTATCTCCCGATATGTGTTTGAAAAGAGAAGTAATGTTTTTGACGTTGCTGATTCCAGGACCAGAACATCCGAAGAAAAGTGTTGATGTCTTTTTGCAGCCATTGATTCATGAATTAAAATATTTTTAGAATGATGGAATTCTTGCTTATGACGTCAGTACGAAGCAAAATTTCACATTGAAAGCGGTCTTATTGTAGACAATTAGCGATTTTCTGTATATAAAATGTTATTTGGATGGAGTTTGCACATGATATTGAAAAAAATCATACGGGTTGAATATCTCGGTATCGTTGGATAGAAGGTAATGAATTTTAGATGTAAGTGGTTCGATCCAACTGTAGGACGTGGTACACGAAAAAATCGATGGAGAGGAATTGATATCAATCCAGCACGACAATATTGTAAGTATGATCCATTCATCACAATAGTTCTAGCAGACCAAGTATGTTAAATGCAATATCCAACAACATTGAAACGTCGAAAAGAGGAGTGGTGGGTCGTTGTAAAGATCAAGCCACGAGGATTTATAAGTACAGATGAAAAAAAGATCCGTTGCAAACCAATCATCCGGAACCGATACGATTAATTGATACAAACAATCAGAAGGAGATTCTTGCAAGGACTGACATTAATGGAGAATACATACGCTTTTATGAAGACGTTGAAACAAAAGATGCAGAATATGAAAACAATGATGAATTCAATGAGCAAATGAAGGAAGACTCGCCAATCGAAGAATCTACCGAAGAAGAAATGTGAATTATGTAGTTGTAATGTATGAACTTTTGTAATTTACTAGATTATACCCGCGCTACGCGCGGGCTATATGAATTTTAAACATATAATGTATATGAATGTAATACTTTGTATACAAAAGAAAGATATGTCGATGGTAAACACGATATTGTATTGGATATAATGAAGTGAATTTGTTACACATACATTAAATGTTGTTGAAAACTTCTTTGAATACAACATTCGTGGTTTTGGTATTGTAGTTATGTTCGTCATCAAGTATGAGTATTTTTAAACCATTTTTGGCTTTCACTCTTGACACTGCAACATATAGTTGACCATGACTAAATACCGGGCGTGGTAAATAAAGGCAAACTTTGCTAAGACTTTGCCCTTGACTTTTGTTTATTGTCATTGCGAAACATGGTACAATTGGAAATTGTTTTCATTTAAATCGAAATGGCAATGATGTATTCGTAGACGTTAATGGAAATCTTGGAATAAACACTTTTTTACCCGAATTTCCGATTATCTTTTCTTTATTTTTTTTAGAAAATTTAAATTTTGCTCATACAAAAAAAAACTTTGTTTGGTTAAGGGTTTGTGTTTGCAAAGGGTTTGATATATATGATACTGGTAAAGATCATTTTGGTGGAATATAAAGAGACTCAAGGAATGAGAAAAGACTCAAGTAATGATTATGGTTATAGGTGTGCTTTTAATAACTAAATAATTAAAAGAAAATATTAAAAGTAACGTTCAGAATTTAATATATATAATTTTTATCATATTGAAAGGGTTAATGAATTAAATTAAATTAAATTCATTAAAATATATTAATCATAACATAAGATTGAAAATTGATAACATAAATAAATTATAAAGATGACATGATAGCACCACGATTATATTAAACAAAATATTATCATAATTAAACAAAATATCATCATATAAAATGATTTTTTTTCTGAGAAATTTTAATAAGTGCAATTGACGTTTAATTATGTTAATATATATAGTAAAATCAACTATAACTTATAATCACATTATTATATAAGATAATGCATTACTATATGAAAATAAATAAATAATATTTTTATATACCTGTAATAATTCTTAAAATGAAAACAATAAAAAAGAAAAATAATTAATTCATTTGTATATTTAAAAAGTAAATAATCATAATAAAAATTAAAATTAAAAAATTAAAAATAAAAAATCAAAAAATTAATCATATTTTTATAATTTTTAATTATTTTATCTTAAATAATATAGTGTGACATTTCAAAAAATATTTTGTTTTAAGATAAATGATTTTTTGAACATTCAAATGTAATTAAAATTTATTTGATTTCATTGAATTTAAATAAACATCTTCTTTTGTAATAAATGAAAGTCTTGCTGAGGTGGCTTCACCAGAAGCTTCGTTTTGCAAGAACTTTTATATATATAATTTTATTTTCTGTAGAGAAATTTTAATAAGTGCAATTGACGTTTAATTATGTTAATAAATATATTAAAATCAACTATAACTTATAATCACATTATTATATAAGATAATGCATTATTATATGAAAATAAATAAATAATATTTTTATATACGTGTAATAATTCTTAAAATGAAAACAATAAAAAAGAAATAATTAATTCATTTGTATATTTAAAAAGTAAATAATCATAATAAAAATTAAAATTAAAAAATTAAAAATAAAAAACTAAAAAATTAATCATATTTTTATAATTTTTAATTATTTTATCTTAAATAATATAGTGTGACATTTAAAAAAATAATTTGTTTTAAGATTAATGATTTTTTGAACATTCAAATGTAATAAATTTTATTTGATTTTATTGAATTTAAATAAAAATCTTCTTCCTTCGAGAGCTTACAGCATTTAACCCCATATCCTTCAGATCCTCCAATGTCAATAATGACAAAACCTATTCATCAACCTCGTATATCTCAAATACCTCCAATATCTCTCCAAAATACCTCTAATATCTCTCCAACACTAACTCTTCCAACCATATCTTAACCCCTTTCTCTTCTTCCACCACCAATGTTACCACCCTCCATATCCGACGGCTCTATTACCTCCAAACCCCTATTTTCAAAAACCCTAATTCTACTACTCTTGTTTCTACCATGCTTTCTTCTATCGTAAATATCATAAAATATTTCATTATTGAGCTCTTCCCAGCATCACCTTCGCCATCTTCCAGCTCACCAAAACCTTCCGACATGAGCTCTTCATCAAGATTCACCTCTGTGTCGATGTCATGGGGTAATGACATCTATTTTCTTCTGATTCCAATTGCTTGTGAGGTTGGATTTCTGGTTTCTTCTTCCCCCTTTTCATCCTATGTAATTGACAACAACTTATCTCAGGAAAGGGTCCCCTGCATTATCACCACCACTGAACCTGAGGGGAATTTGTATATCACTCTTCATAAGATAACCATCTTATCTAGACGCCGACTTAAATTCATTTTTCTGTAGAGGATTTAAACAAATGGAATTTATATGATTCAAGTAGAAGAAGAGTGTAAACATGGACTTGTTTCTCCCGGGAAAAGAAAAAGATTACCAAAGCTCGTCAAGAATTGTCACGTCAGAACCCTAGAACCAAAATTCTCAAATCAAATACATCGATATTCTCACGGAAGTGATCAAGGGGCACATAATAGATACAACTCAAAAATTATATTTGAACCTACATGAAATAGAAAGTGGAGAAAGAAAAGGAACCTAATTGTGGAGGTGATGAGCGACGGTGATGCCAGCCCAACCGAGACCCATGACTACGACCTTCTTTTTCTTCTTGTTGTTGTCTCCATCGTCGAGGCTTCTAAGAGCTTCCGCTTTGCAAGTAAGTCTCTGACTTGGCTCCAAATCACTATAAACAATGGCTAGGAAAGAAGAAATTTTAAAAGAAAGAAATCGAGCAAGCCTCCAAATCATTTATGGTTTCGACTAAATGATCAATATCTCATTTATAACAGACTCGGCTAATGAATCCAAGAAATTCGACAAATCAGATCCAGTTTACGACTCATCAATGGCAAAATACCTTAACTATAACGACAAACGCTCTCCCTCCATAAACCTAATGGCCTTGAAATATTGATGGCCTCGAAAGAGACCTCGAAAGTCCAGATGTTCAATGGATTACAACTTAGAGGATTGATTTTATCCACCGCAATACATGGAGCAAAGGCATATGGGATTCCTGTTACTCTAACTTCAAGGGCAGTTGCTTCTCCAATCCTCTTGAGAAGCATAGGGTCCCTACAGACAATAAGCCATAATACAAAGATCATAAGAAAACATAGACGACCAGGACAATATGCCGTAAGAATAAAAGCATGGGCTTAATGTTCCCCTTTATAACTTCTTTTTACATGAATCCTTGGTCGTCCTTGAAAGCAATATTCAGTAATCTTACCTTGTTCATTTTGAGCTTTAAGTTTGCTGATTGCCTCATGATCAATTACCAAAACACATTGTTTTGTTGCTCTCTGTTTGATTGCTTATATTTTTTGTATTAGGGTATACCTTCTTCCATCCATGCTAAGGTTTGGCTCTTATCGCATGTATACATCATATCCATCCACGGCTAAAACTCTGTAGTTTCATACTCGTTCACCAGTTTCTACGCACCTTGCCTACATTTTAATCGAACTGTAGAAAAAGATAATCAGATTTTGGAAACGAATAAGTCAAAAGGGTTCATTTCCACTTACCTGAAAGACAATTCCAAATGAGCCTGTTCCAACAACACGCTGGACCATGTAAGAGATTGTTTAAAACATCCAACACAACATTCTGTTAGGATTACATAAGAGAATACTACGAAACATCTCTGGAACTCAACAACAATCACTAAAACTAAGTTGAATCACCTGCTTTGGCTTTCCATCTCTACCCCCTACCGTCATTGTAATAACATGCCCAGTCTCTGTCCCATTGCCATTTACAAGAGTTGTTTCCATATCCTGTACAAGGTATAGGAAACATGAACAATTAAGCAACAGAATGGTAATAGAATCATAAGTTTACAGAGCAAATCACCTTCTCATCGTGGTTGGCATTTCGTTCATCTATGATTCTCATTTCATGCATTACGTCCGGAAGCTGTTCGTAAGTGGAATTTCGTACAGAAGGAGCATTTGAAGTCCCAGCAACATTTTCTAGCAATGTCATGGCTGGATTCTGCTCTAGACCAACATCATTTTGGTCAACTTGCATCCGTTCAACACATATTTGTTCATCATCTTGATCCACCTTTGCCCTTTTCAGCCCATAATCCCCACCCTGCACGATTGAGTCAAAGTCCGCAATGAAAAATTGGTCAAATTTATCGAGATTGGTCAGCTTTTTGACAACCCAGACGAACAGGGAACTTCCGGGCAGGGAGTCAGCCGCCGACGCCCGACTGCATCTTGACCCCTATCCAATTTTTGGGCAATCCCGTGAGCAGGTCTGCTGGACTGCATTTTCCTTATGTTTTCAAGCGGAGGGAAAGGATCTCTTTTCTGCAACGGAAAAAAACGGAGCAGATTTATAGCATGCCCTCGGTGAAAGCTTTCGGCGTCCTTAGGCTATCTTGGGAAAAAGGTAGGGTAGAATCGCCGAGTCATGTCCCATTGATCGAACCTTCAATTCGAAGATCTATGAAATAGACGAAAGTTCCGGTTGGTTATCTAAGATTGAATACCGTTATTGAGAAAGGAAGATGGACAGCCACTAATGATTTGGAAGAGGAGAGGAAGAGGCATTCCCTAGTTCCCTAAAAATAATCGGTGGAGTAAAGAGTGAAAAATAGAAATTTGATTTTTTTGTTGGTGACGTGGATGGCTGTCGAGCGAGAATGGTTGAGGAGGAATTTCTTAAACTTTTTATATATAGATTTTATTTTCTGCAGAGAAATTTTAATAAGTGTGACATTTAAAAAAATATTTTGTTTTAAGATGAATGATTTTTTGAACATTCAAATGTAATTAAATTTTATTTGATTACATTGAATTTAAATAAACATCTTCTTTTGTAATAAATGAAAGTCTTGCTGAGGTGGCTTCACCAGAAGCTTCCTTTTGCAAGAACTTTTATATATATAATTTTATTTTCTACAGAGAAATTTTAATAAGTGCAATTGACGTTTAATTATGTTAATAAATATATTAAAATCAACTATAATTTACAATCACATTATTATATAAGATAATGCATTACTATATGAAAATAAATAAATAATATTTTTATATACCTGTAATAATTCTTAAAATGAAAACAATAAAAAAGAAAAATAATTAATTCATTTCTATATTTAAAAAGTAAATAATCATAATAAAAATTAAAATTAAAAAATTAAAAATAAAAAACTAAAAAATTAATCATATTTTTATAATTTTTAATTATTTTATCTTAAATAATATAGTGTGACATTTAAAAAAATAATTTGTTTTAAGATTAATGATTTTTTGAACATTCAAATGTAATAAATTTTATTTGATTTTATTGAATTTAAATAAAAATCTTCTTTTGTAATAAATGAAAGTCTTGCTGAGGTGGATTGAAAATTGATAACATAAATAAATTATAAAGATGACATGATAGCACCACGATTATATTAAACAAAATATTATCATAATTAAATAAAATATCATCATATAAAATGATTTTTTTTTCTGAGAAATTTTAATAAGTGCAATTGACGTTTAATTATGTTAATAAATATAGTAAAATCAACTATAACTTATAATCACATTATTATATAAGATAATGCATTACTATATGAAAATAAATAAATAATATTTTTATATACCTGTAATAATTCTTAAAATGAAAACAATAAAAAAGAAAAATAATTAATTCATTCGTATATTAAAAAAGTAAATAAACATAATAAAAATTAAAAATAAAAAATCAAAAAATTAATCATATTTTTATAATTTTTAATTATTTTATCTTAAATAATATAATGTGACATTTAAAAAATATTTTGTTTTAAGATAAATGATTTTTTGAACATTCAAATGTAATTAAATTTTATTTGATTTCATTGAATTTAAATAAACATCTTCTTTTGTAATAAATGAAAATCTTGCTCAGATGGCTTCACCAGAAGCTTCCTTTTGCAAGAACTTTTATATATATAATTTTATTTTCTGCAGAGAAATTTTAATAAGTGCAATTGACATTTAATTATGTTAATAAATATATTAAAATCAACTATAACTTATAATCACATTATTATATAAGATAATGCATTACTATATGAAAATAAATAAATAATATTTTTATATACTTGTAATAATTCTTAAAATGAAAACAATAAAAAAGAAAAATAATTAATTCATTTGTATATTTAAAAAGTAAATAATCATAATAAAAATTAAAATTAAAAAATTAAAAATAAAAAACTAAAAAATTAATCATATTTTTATAATTTTTAATTATTTTATCTTAAATAATATAGTGTGATATTTAAAAAAATAATTTGTTTTAAGATTAATGATTTTTTGAACATTCAAATGTAATAAATTTTATTTGATTGCATTGAATTTAAATAAAAATCTTCTTTTGTAATAAATGAAAGTCTTGTTGAGGTTGCTTCACCAGAAGCCTCCTTTTGCAAGAACTTTTATATATGTAATTTTTTATTGAACTAAATATATTTAAATATCAACGGGCATCCGTTGCAATTTCAAACAGAAACCCGTTGAAACATTAAACTTGATCAAGACTTAGAAAATTTTCAAGTATTATAATTTATGAACGGGCATCCGTTGGAACATTGCAACGGATTCCCGTTACCACCTTTAAGCGGCCAACGCACATCCGTTACAAATATTCAGACCACTAATGGATGCCCATTAGAATTTTCCAACGGGCATCCGTTGCACTATCCAATGGATGCATGTTAGCGTGTGTCATCATGGCTAGGCTACGATTGCAACATTGGTTAATATTCTCAATGGGCATTTGTTGGAAATTGCAACGGATGCCCGTTGCAAAAGGAGACGAAACAACGTTTCGGCACCCGTTGCCTCGGGAATAAAATTTCCAATAGGCATCCATTGGCATTTCCAACGGATACCCGCTGAAAACTCAAGCGTCGTGCCAATTAATTGCGTTCGTTGAATTGACGTATTTTCCAACGGGCATCCGTTGGAAATGCCAACGGATGCCCGCTGGAGATTTCTATATATTAATCGTTGAACAGTACATTCTTCAACATAATTTCAAATTCAAAATCCTCTCAAACATAAAACCCCCAAAACACTCACTTATACACAATACAAAATGAGAGAGAGACGATTTATCGGTTGTGGTGGTATGTTGGTGGGTTCAGCTGGAGCCCAACCACCACCTCCACTGCCACCATATCGGCCTCCTTCACCTATATCGGCACCGCTGATATTTGATGAAGAAGATGACATGGTGGATATAGACGCTTTGATCGATAGTTTCGACGAGTGTCCTATCGTCCCAATCATTGATCTTGAACGTCCTAACGGGACGTTATAGTAAGAGAGTAATTATATAATTTAGATTGTATTACTTATAAATATTATCTAATAATTTGATTTTTCACTTGCAGGTTTGATGCGGAATGTTTTTAAACATACGAACAATAACATCATCCAAGGATCGCTACAAGAACGTTTGTATTGTATTTTCCTGACAAGTGACACCATAAGTCATACGCCGCCGATGGTAATGTAAATTCGTCGTAAGTAAAATTTTATATATTTAATTTAAATTTTCAATTGATATATAATTTAGTAACTAATTTATCTTAATTTAATTTTGCAATGCACATATAGATGGCGAAAAAAGAATACGTCGCGCATCTACAATGCTTGGATACACGACATGCAAGTCCGGTTGCACTTGATGATGAACAACGCCAAGCGTAACTATTACAAGAAGAATACCAAACAGGCCTAGGCAAAGGACGAGGTGTTCAATCAACTCGTCCAACATTGGGAGTCCGAAGACTTCAAGGCCAAGAGCGAGAAGGCCAAAATGGCGAAAAGTTCCCAAAGATGGACCGCATCGCCATACTTCAGGTTCTAAGTCATTCCCTAAACAAAGAAAAGAATTGGTATAATTTATTTTACTATATTGTTTAAATTTTATTATTATATAAAATTATTATCTAATTATATAACTATAATGTTACAGATGCAGAAAATCGGACGAGAACCAATTCTTCTTGAGCTGGTTGTAGAAACCCATGCCAAGAAGAAGTCCATCATCAGGGAAGATAGAGACGAACCAGAACTCGTCGACCCCCGGGCAAAACGGATCGTGAAAGCTGTGACAAATAAGATCACACAGCAATCACAAGCGTGCGGTTCAACTCTCGATGATCTCAGTCCTCTACAAAACGACAAATTTTATTTGGAGGTAAATAATAAAAACATTGTTTATGATTAAATATTTTAACAAAATATTTTTTAAAGATGCTAACTTTTAACGTTTGCTTTTGTAGTCAGTTAGACCGTATAAAGGGCGTTTAACGTTTGCTTTTTAAAGATGCTAACTTTTAACGTTTGCTTTTTAAAGATGCTAACTTTTAACGTTTGCTTTTTAAAGATGCTAACTTTTAACGTTTGCTTTTAACCTTTAGTCACGAAGGTCACGAGGTCACAAATGTCACAAATTACAAACGTTTGCTTTTGTAGAATTTTAACTTTTAACGTTTGCTTTTAACCTTTAGTCACGAAGGTCACGAGGTCACAAATGTCACAAATTACACAAAAGTCACAAAGGTCGGTCACAATGGTCACAAACCGTAGAATAATCACAAATTTCATTCTAGGTCATTTGTATTCATGTGTGTCAATTGTTTTGAAGCAATTGGATAAGGCATCGTTGGAGCTGCATAACCACATCCAGAAACATCGAATGAAATATGGATGAAAGAATTATTACGTTTGTGATATTCTTTTCATGTAGTCTTCAAGATATGGATGGACGAAGACATGGAAGAATTGTCGGATGTTCTTAAGGACTATTTGGAAGGTACATATACATTGAGAGCCATGTCGAAAATGGTGGTAAATTACGATGGCTTGCTCTTGGTTCTTAACATTGCATCACCTAGAAATTGATATATGCCTTGTCATTGAGTATCCATTAAAGTGGGTTGGAAGAGTCGATGCATCACGGTATATGACTACCAAAAAACGTTGAAGGAAACGTATATCAATCCGGTGGTGAAGATTATAAGAAGAGCTTTGCCCAATATGTTGTAAGCAGTGTTGTAGAAGTCGCTAGTCGGGCGGTCCGTCAACGACTAGCGACTAGTCGAATTAGTCGGCGATTAGTCGGTGACTAGTCGTTTTTTATTTTTTATTTTTCATTTTTTATAAATTAGATTTTAAAGTTATACAATTGAAAATGTATAAAATAAATAAAATATAATTTATAATTATGATATGCAGTATGAATATAAATGAGTTGGATGAATTCGATTTAAGGTTATAAAAGCATAATGAAAAAAAAAAAGAATAATAACGTGGAATGTCCTTTTCTCATACCAAATATTTTATTAATCGCATATAATTTATAATTCATCTCATACATATCATTCCAATAAACTATATATGCATACTCATATACATATATATATATATATAAACCTCACGTATCCCCACTCTTTTTTTTTAAAAAATTTTTTATATTAATTATTTAAATTTTAATTTTTGTGTTTTTGCATTTATTGCCCTGAAAAAGCAGAGACACTTTGATTTTTTCGAGACCCCACTAAAAACGAAAAAAGAGAGAGAAAAGAAGATGAGTGTGCCATGGCTCTGCTCTCTTTCAAGATGTTGCAGAGCCCTTTCTCTCTCTTTCACTGAGCACTACGACTACCATCAATGATGTTGGGTCATCGAAGTGATGAAGAGAACGAAGCCGGCTGAAACAACTGAGAACGGAGAGACTTCGGGTAGAACGACGAGAGGAGAAAGGTGCAGGAAAAGCGGCTCAGGAAGAGCTTTAGGAGAAAACGACGGGGGCAAAGGAAAACTTAAAAAAAAACCGTCTGCGCGGCGATTTCCCGTTAGTCGGCCGCCCAGGCGCGACTCCACGCCGACTAGTCGGCAACCGCCTAATACAGGCGATTTTCGGATTTTCGGTGCAGTTTCTTGCCGCCGAGTGCCTGGGCGGCGACTAGGCGGCCGCCCAGGCCGATTTTTACATCACTGGTTGTAAGTAAGAGGGTTTCATTCCTTGACTTCCGGAGAAAATATATGGCATTACGAGTATTATGAAAGTCTATCACAGAACAAAACGCAAATGATTGTAGTGTTTTCTCCTTCAAATATAGAGAAGCCATTATATCGCGAAGGGAGGACAAGTTCCATGAGATATGTGACACCAACATTTCTTCTATTCTTGAGAATATTGTTGCAGATGTATTTGCGAATGGAGTAAGTATTAATGTACCTGAAGACCAATGCCTCCCATCATCTCATCCCTGAACTCGATTTATTTTTTAACTTGATTCATATTTTTTAAAGTTTGAACTTGATTCATATTTTTTAAGTGTACAACGTGTGTGTGAAACCCAAAATAACAATAACAATAACAATAATGGTCACAATGGTCATAAAGGTCGGTCACAATGATCAGAAAGGTCGGCCACAATAATAATTGTATGAACTCAATTTATTTTGTATGAACTTGGTTTATTTTGTTAGCACAACAATCATAATAACAATAATAATAACAACATCAGGTTCAAGGGAATGAATATCGAAACATATGTTTAATAACATAACAATAATTACTTGAAGTCAAATATTATTGTTGGTAGACCTTTATGGGGAGAGAAACCGAAGCACTGGTGTTGCTCCATTGGAGAGCAGTTTGAAAGTGAGGGAACATCCCTCATTTTTTCCATTTTCATGACAAAAAATTCTCCAACCTCCCCTAATGCAAGTGCCACTATGACTCAATGTCCTCAAATCTATTGAACACGCCTTTCCTTTATCGTTCATCAGCATTATCTTACATCTTCTACCAATAAGACCGTTCGACCTTGCAAACTCTATCAGAAGGTTCTGAACCATCACCTAAGTTACATCGGTAAAGATGATTAAAACTAGAATAAAGAACCAAAATGATATATGATGAATCGGTTTGTAGTCATTTACCAGTGCATGTACGACTAGATTATAATGTGTGGCAGCTGTCATAAAATAGGTCTGATCAGAAGAAGATGACCCTACTTTTGCGTTTGATGATGATGATGATGATATTGCAAATTACATAAATCAACTTCAAAACAAGTGATAAGAAAAACCATGTCACCTTTGTGACGAAAAACTAAAAAATCACCAATTCAAAAATCATGGTCCTTGGAGAAATCTTTCCATCTGTCTATGAACCTAGGGACTTCCAACTTGATTTCCCACATTTGGTTAGATACATCCAATTTAAGAGTTCTCATGTTGTTTTTCCTCATTTTTCCTTTGATATGCTCATCGAAGAACTTCCACAGAATTTCCTGCAACAAAAAAAGCAAAAGAAAAAAAAAATCATATCTCTACATTCTTTCAAGTAACAGACATAGAGAGAGAGAGATGGAGGAGATTACAAGGTAGTTGTTCAGATAGCCAGAAAGAATCACTTGGATGAAATGTGAGAAATGTGGGGTTTGAGATATTTTCGATAGAGAATTTTTCAAAGATATTTAGAGACAAAGACAAAGACATGAAATGAGAATTAGAGGGACACATGGATGGAAGATGATGAGAGTTCAAGAGAGAGTGTTGTACTCACAAAAAGGGAAAGGTTGGAATTTAAAAGACGTGAGTCTAATATCGAAACAATAAAACGGTACAAAGTGTTATACTGTACAACATGTTTCCAACTTTGAACACACATTGTTATGTTTTTTTTTTTTGAAATATTTGGGAAAAGTTCGGCGGGAATGGTGGGTCACATATGTTCCCTGAAAAATGTAGAAACGTTACAAAGGTCACAAATTACATTGGACGTTTAAATTGTGCTTTCTATACATTTAAGAACATAAAACATCGTAGTTCAGATAATTTACGATGTTAAACAATAGTTAAAACGGATTTTTTCCCATGTGTCACAAGAAGTATAGAATGGATAAATGTGTTTCAAAAGTGATGGTAGTGTTTTAAGAACTCGTTGCATTAATTTGAGCAAATTTCAAAACCTACGGGGTTTTATCCGCACACCCAGCACGACCCGGGCACAAAGGCAACGAGATCGGGTAGCCTTACCCGATCGGGCGCAAGAAGTATACCCGCTCGGGCGTTGATCCATCCAGTTTGCCCCAAGAGTTTACACGACTCGGACCGCTCAACCAAGCGATCGGGTGCTTGATACCCGATCGGGCACTATGAAGCAACACGACCGGGCGAGCCTCTGCACGACCGGGTAAAACCAGTGGTCGAGCGGGCCGTGTAATCCGCAACAACCTAGATCTAACTTTCAAATGAGCGAATTTAAGGAACAGAATAGATCTAGGGAAAAGGGGGCGACGAACAGGGGAAGGAAAGGCTGGAAAAAACATCTGGGAAGGCTCGGGAGGCATCGGAGAAGAAGAGAAGCATCAATCCTTGCACCGGTAACACAATAGGGAAGGTCGAGGCATCAAGTTCCTTAGAGTTTATCATGTATAGGACTTTGTTAGCTTCCTCTTTTACTTCTTCCATGAGTGAGTAGAGTCCCTACTGCGGGTAGGGATATCGGATTTGTGTGTATGAACAATGAATTGCGTTAATGCTTATAGGGATAATGATTGCGTTCATAATGCTGTCATGGTACGTGTTAATCACTGCTGGAAGGTAGGGTTGCACGTATCCATGGTTAGGAGGTTTAGGCTCGGAAGAATCACTCCTCACCCTAGGGCATGAATTTCCCGTTGTCAAGAATAGTTGATAGATCTATGATCCTTAGGTTTTTCATCCATGCGAATGCCGGTATCCCGTACACCCGTAGTGTTTGCCATATCTAGTTTTATCCCCAACCTAGTTTCGTTGTCACCATTAGGATTAGTTGTAGGAATTTAGGATCACATCCCCTACTATCTTTTCCCATCTTAGTTTAGTTTTATTCTTAGTTTAGCTGCTTTAGTCCCTAGAGATCGACCCTGGTACTACACGATCCGTATACTTGCGGTGAAGTGGTCTAGGAATAATTAAACTCGTGTTCACAGACACACCACGTCATAAAGGCCACAATGGTCAAAAAGGTCACAATGGTCATAACAGTCACAAAGGTCATATTTGTACCTAGCCATCAAATCATTAAATATCTCTTCAAATTCGTTCACCGTGTATGTTTTTGCACATTTGAAGAACATTTTCGTCACAGTATCACCCTTTGAACTCTTTCTACCTTGGCATTGGTTGACGTAGCTCTTTATATTTTGTGAACCATGACCAGCTTTTTTGTACTCTTGTTTGACTGCTTTTATCAAGATTTTATGACAATCAGATATAACAATGGTATCACGGCCATCTGGTACAACGCCCATGACTCATCCTTCTCTCTATCGACTATTCCCCAAGCTAGAAGATATTGGTGATGTTCACCATCTTGCGTGGTTGTCACAATCAATGTTCCCTTGTACACTCTTGTCAGAAATGTTGCATCCACAACAACCATTTTATGCATGTATTTCCATCCTCTTATAGTCGCTCCCAGAACCATAAAAAGGTATTTGAAGCTTATTCCATCATCGTCCAGTTGAATATTTGGGATAGAGTCGAGATTTCTTTCTATAAACATGTGCAATCACCTTGGAAGCATCCTATAATGATCAAATTCATCACCATGAATCTCCTTTTGAGCATTGAATTTGCTTCTTAATGCCATCAAATACAATACATCGGCACCATACTTTGCTTTTACATGAGCCATCAATTCTTTTGCTAGAGGTGTTTCATATTACCCGGCATATTCTTCATTCAAATAATTGTTAACCAATTATGTTATACCATTTGTAGCTTCTAACGATTTAGATACACGTGAACACTTATGAATGGGATAGTGTGTTCTCACATTAAACCGTTTGGAATTTGGGATTGCTGTCAAGCGTAATTTTCACTTACAACCACTTTCGACAAACTTGCATCGTCCTTCTCATAGCTTCGAATCAGAACTCAATGTTGCATATCTAAAACAAGTTTCAGTGAATCCTTCCATACAAATGCATGGCCATCCTTCTTGCTATCAAACTCTTGCCCAATTTTAAGTTACAATCCATCTTCGAACTTGCAGACTGAATTTCGATTGTTCGATTTCTCGTAAACTACCATTTCCAAATTATTCTCACCATCACCATCATTATGCTCTATTGGATTATCAATATCACCTTCATTACTGCCACAAACTATAACTTCATGAACAACCATATTCGTGGCATAACCCCCATCTTCTATTAACCCACTATTATGTTCACTATAATGATTATCAGAATCCACAATATTTATTGTTTCCATCAGATTACTCCTAACTCTACTTTTGTTATTTGAATCTACAATAACAAAGTCATCATAATCTACAACACCTCCATTTTCACCTCCTATAGCAATGCTTCCAAAACAGGAATTAGAGGTTCAGCTTCCCTCTCAATTTCCATTTCACATTTCACACTTTCATGTTCTATCTCCACATAAAAACAGAGGTTGAATTCCTCTTATTCGATCGAATAAATAACAAATAAGATGCAACCTTTCATTTCATATATCAGCTTCCTATTTTGACAAATATTGAACAAATAGCTTACTTCAACTTCGTTGTTTCAATATTACAATGTGACCTACTGTGATCGTGCGTTTTAATATGACTTTGTAACCCAGTGCGAACGTGGATCTCGATGAGACTTTGTGACCCTATGTGAATCTATTACCCACTGTGACCATGTGTTTCAACATGACTATGACCCACTGCGACCGTGTGATTCAATTAAACTCTATGACTCATTGTGATCATTTGACTCACTTCATTTCCTTCAGTGACTCATTTTGATTACAACATTATAAGACTCATTTTGACAAAGGGAGAATTGAATCTATACACATTACTCACTACTCACTCAAGTTATCAAATTCACAAAATAAATATGAAAACACCATTATCTCCCCACAAATAACATTAATTTGCTTAAATTAAAAATAAAGTTAAATCCAAGCTCAAAACTTACTATATATATATAAGGTTTTTCTACGGAACGTATATAATTCCAATATTTGTTGACAACAAACAATTTCAACCTATTCAATGTCAATTTGAAACTACTTGTGGCGAATCTAATGTCAATTTGAAGCTACTCGTGGCGAATTTGATGTGGGAGAGAGAAAACTGTCGATTAAAGGACAAATGTAATATGAGATTATCAAAATTATAAGGGTATAATTGAAGTTGAGATTTTGTTTTTTAGGGAATAGTAGGATTGAAGTCCAAATAGCAGTTCAAATGTATTTTTGAAGCTATCCCATTTCAAAATTTACCATTACTCTTTTCTTCCTTTACTTTTAATTTTGTCTCTCCCTTTTTTAATACTAATTACATCTAAAAAATTACTTTCATTTTTAAATTCTAATCATATCACCAAATATTATTTACACACGAATATATAATAAATTAAAATCATAAATAAAAAATGCACCTTACCCTCTAGGCACTGACCAAGAGCCGAATCATAGAGTGACACACGTCGGCGACAGCTTGCGTCGCCAAAGTGTGTCACTCGAACTAGATTCGTCTTGGATCTTGGTCAGCGCCTAGAGGGTGAGGTGCATTTTATTTTGTGCAGGGAAGATTTGGAAATTTTCAGACTACGCATATGGATTTTCTCAATCCTGCCAACGAGCATTCATTTGGGATACTGCTATGCGTAGTACTGCAAGTGGTGCGCCTTTCTGTCCAAACACTGTTGGAGCTGGTATTGGTGATCTTCCACCAGTTGGCAACGGTGCCTCCAAGACGAACATGGAGGTATTGAAGAACGTTAGAGCGCGTTATCCATATACCATTGACCAATTTGATGTTTAAACTAGGCGTTTGTTCTCTTTCAATACTTTGGCGTCTGTTCTCTTTCAATACCAAAGTGATCCCATCTTATGTTTCCAAAATAGAATAAGAGGGAACATGGAAGGGAGGGGGGCTGTTCCGGGCGTTGGATTGGAAAGGCACATTTTCCAACTCCAATCACTGACCCTCATGTGTTTTTGCCCTGATCAGGATAGAATTCTCATCGTCCACGCATGTGCAAGAACTCAGGTGAATTTTCATGTCTTATGCACACAAACTCTTGGAATTTTCATATTCAGACTATTTTCTTAGGAACCATGATCCCACCAACTTGATCTTAAGTAAACAGCTAAATCGAACTAGATTCGGCTCTTGGTCAGTGCCTAGAGGGTGAGGTGCATTTTTCATCAAGGTTGTTAGGGATGAAGTAGAAATGTAGTTTACGTTTCAACTGGATTGTTTCGCCTGCAGGGACGAATAAGGGAAGGTCTTTCTTCGGAGAGCTATACCACGACCACCAAAGCTAGAAGTCCCCTTTTTTTACTATGCACTAGGGGTGGGCAAATTACCCGAAGAACCCGTCCCGACCCGAAACCCGACCCGAAATCCGTCCCGAACCCACGAAAAATTACTCGAACCCGCGGGTTCGGGTTCGGGTAATGAAATCTCATTACCCGTGGGTTCGGGTTCGAGTTCGGGTTTTTTTATTTCTGTGATGGATACCCGCGGGTACCCGAGCATATATATACAAAAATACTAATATACCCATATATATCATGGTATTTACAAAAATACCATTAGGGTTTACATCTTTCCTTCCTTCTTTTTCTCTTTCACCTGCAGCCTCCCTCACGCCTCCCTCAATCTCCTTGCCTCCTTGGTGCTCACTCCCTCCATCTCCGTTCGTCTGGTGCTCGCCTCCTTCCGGCTGGTGCTCCGCTCCCTCCTGAAGACTGTTTCTCCATCTCACGTGGTTGGTGCGGCCGCTTCTCACCTCTTCTCGTGCGACGCTTCTCGCCTCTTCTCGTGCGCTCACTTTTTGACGCCATCCGTCGTCGTCCATGTCGTTTTTCCTGTGTCCATTGGCTTTTCCTTCCGGAGTTAGAGGAGGTTTCGGTGTCGTCCTTGACTTTCACGTCTTTTGTAGTTCGGGTTCGGGTACTCGCAGGTACCCGGCTCATTCTTCGGGTACTCGAGCCCCGGGTACCCGCATCCCTCGGGTTCGAGTTCGGGTAGCAAATTACCTACCCGTTCGGGTTCGGGTTCGGGTACCTTCAAAAATCCGGGTACCCGACCCGTGCCACCCGTACTATGCACCGGTGATTTCACTATTATTAGTGAATAATAACAATAATAGAATAATTTCTTCATATTCATAGAAATAGGGGATAGAATTCACATGGATATAGTAAGTCTCGCATGAGCATTTTGAATTCAAATAAAATTAACAAAAGTTAAAAAATTGTAATGGGTATGGGTGAAC
The DNA here is from genome assembly GCA_036759665.1 of Gynandropsis gynandra. Classification (NCBI taxonomy): domain Eukaryota; kingdom Viridiplantae; phylum Streptophyta; class Magnoliopsida; order Brassicales; family Cleomaceae; genus Gynandropsis; species Gynandropsis gynandra. The sequence continues at coordinate 31,376,254 of CM071865.1, forward strand.
CAAATATTTAAAAATATTTGTATTTGATTCGTATTTGAACTGAAAATTCAAATATCTGAAAGATAAAATATAAATACAAATAAAAGAAATGAGATATTCAACAAATATAAATATAAATAGTAGGTTCAATTATCTGAACTATTTTTATTTGTAAATACTAAAATAGATCATTTAATAATATTTGTGGTATATTTTTAATAATACTTATTTTTATTAAATTTCAAATAATAGTTTCAATAAAATAATCATTTAATATTTTCAGCATAAATATTATTGGAATCCCAAGATTATCGGATTAGTAAAGTTTGAATTTGAATGGATTGTGGGAGTTCGTCTGAAAATTCTCCTAGAGAAGAAAGGGAAACCCATTTGGATGGTGGATAATGTCTAAGAGCAAATGTGCTCTTATTGGGATGATCCCGGATTTAAGAAGAGAATCGAGCGAGCAAGTCTATCTCATTGTTCTGATAGAGAAAGATATTCGTACATACAGCAAGATCTCGTTCCTTTACGGAAGTTTACAAGGACTTGGTAAGATTTCAATATTGTTTAATAATTTATAATATTAACATTTAAATAATATTTTAAAAATATATATTAGAAATTTGTATCATACGAAAAAGAAAAGATCTGAACCATCATACGAAGAATTGCTAGAACGTGCACATATTAAGAAGTCTGATGGTTCATGAGTAGATGCTAGAGGATAACGTATTCATGATGATGTTCAGAACATGACATCGAAACGAGTGTCCCAGATTCCACCGACAGAAGACGGAACATAACATTCTCTTAGTAAAAAAGAGTACAACGAATTGTATCTTGAGGTAAATTTATTATATTTTAATATAATTTTGTAATTTATAGTTTTTATATTGAATTTTGATATTTGTTTTATAGCAAGTTACATCGTATAAAGATCGTATTTTTGGTCTTGGAAGAATGACATCACAATATTCAAGTTTCTCCAACAGTAAATAAAAAATGACAGACCACGAGATGCAAAATACCGAACGCAATTGCTCGAGTCGTAACAAAAATCACAACGGCGACATCGACGATTGATGTGTATGCTGAAAAAAATGCCTACAATTTATTGAGATGCTTGCGAAACAATGATACCGATGATGATAATCTGAAATACCTTTGATAAACTTGTAATATATGTTTAGTATGTGTAAACATTCCTTAATTATTATTATTTTTAAAATTATTAAATTAAATCGTACTTTTCAATATTTTTCGGTGGAAAAAAATTGCAGACGGACAATGGGTCATCCATAAATTTGTGGACCGTCGGACCAGTCGTCAATAAATTTGCGAACGGCTACTGCCTGACCACAAAGTTTAAGGACAAGTCGCTCTTCGTCTGCAAACAGAATATCACTCTAAACTCAATTTAAATAAAAGCTAATTATAAAATTACCCAAAATTATAAAAAATTAATATTATAAATAATCAAATCAAATATCTCCATCATTAAGCATAATATCAGATATACCATCATAATGTTATATGACTTCATGCATACCCTTGAAAACCTAATGAAAAAAGAGAAAAGATAATTTTGCCCTTATTTTTTGTTTGTAAAAACACATACGTTTTGAAATTTTTTAAGTTGCGTCCAATTTCAAAGTTAAGAATTACAAGTTGCGAAAGACAATTTAGAAGTTGATAACGATTTCCGAGCGATTTCCGAGAAATTTCGAGCGTTTCCGAGTGATTGTGAACGTTTTCGAATGTTTTCGAGCGATTTCAAGCGTTTTTAGTGATTTCGAGAGTTTTCAAGCAATTTTGGGCGATTTTAGGCAATTTCATCCGATTTCGAGCGATTTTCGACCGCTTTCTATCGATTTCGAGTGATTTTCGACGGATTTCGAGTATTTTCGTACAATTTCGGGTATTTTCGGATGATTTTGGGCATATAGTCGCATTGTCACACAAGGGTGGTATGGTCGCGCAGGGGTCGCATGATCGGGCATTTTCGACCGATTTCGGGCATTTTCAGACGATTTCAGATATTTTTGGACGATTTTGGACATATGGTCGTATGATCACACAAGATCGCACGGTCACATGCTGGCACAAAAGCAACTTGAGAATCTTAGTATTTACAAAAATATTTTTGAAATTATTTATTTTATTTCAGAAAATGGTAGACTTGAAGTCAAATTTTTGTTGAAGATACCCACCATTGTACATAGACGGACTATAGATAAAGTATGAGCTAGAGATCAAAAGAAAACCATTAGTGACAATATTGGAGGTTCATTTATTCATGTTTATAATCTTTTGTTCATGTGAGTAAATTCCCTAAAATATATATTTTAGTTTTGAAAAGAGTCAAACTTTATTTTCCAGTTTCTCGAGTAGATAAACATGAACATAGTTTTGCCTCGGTGGATGAACCATTTTTTAAAGTTTGACCCTTTTTTTTGTTGGGGCTTTTATTTCTGTGCCTTTCTCCGCTCGTGTATGTCCATTCGTTTCAACTTATTTTCTATTGCCCAAAGCATGGAACTGGCGATCCGTCTTCGTTCAATCTTCGCCGTCTTTGTGTTTTTGATGTTCCTAGAATCCTCGGCTTATGGTCGTATTCTGAGGATATCCAAACCTGACAGGCATAACGTCGCCGCAAGCGCTCGTTGGTTGGTCGCTCAGAACACCTGGGGTGTTCTCAGGTACAAATTCCGATTTCCCCTGTTGGGTTGGGTTTTTTAGGTGCTTTTGACTTCTATCAACCAATTTGAACTGACCCAGATCCCATTTTTTTCTTGTTTGTGATTCTCGGGTGAGATATATATTGTGACTCATTAGGTGTAATTGATGGCTATTTCGGTAGAATTTTGTGGCTTTGAGCAGTAGAATTGATGACAATGGTATTGATTGTGTTTCTGGGTTTGACATGGATTCCCTCCATAAAGCTCAAGCCTTTGAAAAGATGATCAACGAATATCTGGGATTTATTCAGGGTTAGTGACACATTTAAGCAGCTTGGAGTTACTGAATTTGAGTTAGGCAATTGATGATGAGATTATTGCTAATATCCCCAAGTTTTAGTGATTTCTGCTCAATTTCCCAGTGTTGATAAAGTTGCAATTTTGTCAAGTTATTGTGAGTACTACACTCAACTCCTAACATGAACTCATGTTTCATAATTTATGTAGCACTGTGTCAAGTGATCTTGGAGGAGCACCATTCGGGTAAAGTTTCTATCTGTGAATTCATTACTGGGTATTCTTGCTTTTTCTTGATTTTAGCCGAGGAAATATCGGTTTGATGTTCTTGAAGCAAATGTTGGCTATTGTATTCTTGAATCTTTGTTTCAGCTTGGAATGCTTTTCGACTTTTGCTTGGCTTTTTTCCTTTTAGAATTAATGATCACAGAGTACTGAGTATTCCCAATATCCGATGAAAGCATGTACACAAACCAAATATGGAGTTCCACATGGATTGAAATAGATTCTAATGTAGCACTCTCTCCTATAAGCTAGCTTTTGAGATTAGTTCGACCTAGCCGGTTCCTATCAGGTGGTATCAGAGCATATCCCATCCTCAATTGACATCACGGCTGCATGAGAGGAGCGAAAGGGAGAGGACTGAGTACCTAGCACCCTGGACGTCCCTCTCTGAAGGGGACGGTATTGTTATGATATACAATCCAAATAACTAGTCCACTCTTAGGCACCGTCTCCTATAAACTATTTGTATGAATGTGAAAATGTCTTTGATGCTGTTGTTTGATGTAGTGGCATCGCGGTGAGAATTCTTAATCACATCTCAGTTTCAACTCCATTTTCGCAGGAATGTTGTTTCATTTAGTGACGGGCTTCCCGACAAAGGCACCGGTGTACCATACTTCTACTTGACAACTCTTGATCCAACGGCCAGAAACGCACTAAAGGATAAGAGGGCTTCGCTCTCAGTCAGTGAGTATCCAATTGGGACATGTAAGATGGATCCGATGGACCCAACTTGTGCGAAATTGACCCTCACCGGAAAGGTACATGACAAATCCGAGGTTTTTGCATCTACCTCCAATCGATGTTATTGCTACAGTTTCCGTTGATTTCACCGATATTATTAACCCTTTTCATGAATACTAACTATAACAATAAAGCTTTAAGGAATCAAGGAAAATAGAATATTAATCCATGGGGATTCACTTTTCCATCTTGTTATATCTATTTGTAATCTGCATTTTGACATCAGCTTTTGTTTTACCAATACCACCAGTTGCATCTACTGGAAGAAGGATCAAAAGAAGCAGAATTTGCCCAGAAAGCCCTTTTCACAAAGCATCCAGAGATGATCGGTAATCGTTATATCAATTGCTTCTGATCAAATTTGTATCATATCTCACACCGTTATGATATTGGTCTAACAGATTGGCCTGTGGATCATGACTTTCGATTCTTCAAACTTGAGATCAGCAATATATTTCTGATCAATTGGTACGGCGGAGCTAAACCTATCACTTTGGAAGAATATTTCCATCCCAACTCGTAAGTATCGGTGATCCTCAAGATTCGAAACTAAGATTTTGAATCTTTTTTCTCACTATGAACTCTTGCATCAAGGGTTTACAGGATCAAACTCATCTCATCTCTGTGAAAAACTCACGAAGAACACACTCTTTTCATGCACTGCTGTTTAGACTTGAAAGAAAATATAAAGTATATACTAAGCCATGCTTGTATATTGAAACACAATGGAAGGAAATGTATATATATCTTAATCTTAATTGATGTTGTTGTGAATGGTGTTATGAGCAATAACAAAATTTTATTTATCTAAAGATTTTTCCATAGATTGTATATTAATTAATTAATTTTTTAATTTTTAATTTATTAAATAAAATTAATATATTCACATATAAATAAAAGTGTATATATATAATATGTGATATTTATTACTCCTATGTACTAAAAACTCTGTAGGAAAAGATATTAAAACGGAAGGAAGATAATTTTATAAACATAAATGTACAATGTTTTTATACATTGGTAAAAATTTCTTTTATACAACATTGTTTTAGTTGCACATTAATTATTATCATCTAGAATAAACAATTTTAAACCCTATTTGTTTTTTCTCTTAAAACGGCTATATATAATTATTCATGATTGAACACTGGTTTCGGCAAGTATATACCCATTCGATTGATGCCTTGTCCTTAGCTTTTGTTATTTGTCATTGCAAAACACAACGTAACAGGAAATTGTTTACGTTTGAAATGACACGGCAATGTTGTATTAGTTCGGATTAATGGAAGTCGAGGTATAAAAACTTTATTGCCTGTGTGATTTCCTGTTATTATTTTACCTTCTATTACGTTTGTCCTTAATTGCATTATTTGAAGTCGTGTTCCATTGCACAATCCAAGCATTTGATCAATGTTTCACAAAAGGATAATGGGTGCTCCTTTTTTGAGTGTTAGACAATGATTAGAAATTCCTGGATACTTAAACTGTTTTAAACTGTTTAAGAACTCTGTACTGTATTCTCTTAAACAAACTAGAATTTTAGCTAAAAGTGTTTCATTTATTTCATCAACAATTTCATTTGTAGGACACAATATTGCTCGCTCTTGAAAAAATAGAGGGTTTTAGTATTCAGTTTCAATATTTGGATATACATGAGCTGCAATACTCTCAATTGAATTTGACGTTTCGGTAATTAACAATTCCTTAGACACACTCTATCTCCTACTTGTAATATCCAATTAGCAAAAGCTTGTAGATCCTCTAAGTTTGAAGAATCAGCATTTATTTGCAATCGCATATTTTTTTGTTAATTTCAATACGCGACAATAATTCGAGAGGTATTATTTTTAGAAAAAAATTGATGTAAAAGTTGAATAAAATTTATTTACATATACGTAATATAAAGTAAATAAATTGAGTTATTATTTTTTGTTATAAGGTATTGTATTGACACCCTCCTCCTTCGCACAACCTATACCTTGCATGCCCTCGTCCGCGCATGCACTGCTCCATCGTATGACCTCCTCTACCGCACACCCTCTTCTATAGCCGGATATCAGTTTTTTATTATAATTTTATTTATTTTTCCAAAAAAAAGAAAATAATGTTGTATACGGATATAGTATCCGAATATTTACGGATATTCGAATTTACGAATACGAAGACAAATAGTAAATTTGAATATTCGATGAATACGAATACGAATATCGAATATTTACGGATATTCAGTATTTATCCACCCCTAATTATTTTTTCGTGCTGCCCAAAATGTAAAACTATCAAATGAAATTAGGTAGCTCCCACTGAAATGGAGTAATGTTGATTTACTCGAAATTGAATAGTATATAAGTACCACACTAAAGCAAGTTGATAACAATTGAAGGAAAAATGATAACATTTTTATATTAAAGAGAAAATATATTTAAAAATAACATTTTGAATTTAATGTAAACATTTTTTATATCCATTAAATACATTTATATTAAATAAAAGCAGTGTTGTAAAAGTCGGCCTAGGCGGCCGACTAGTCGGCGCCTAGGCGCCCGGCGGTATTAAACCGCCCAGTCTAATAGAAAATCGGTGCAATTAGTCGGTAGAAAAAATCGCCGACTAGTCGGCGCCTGGGCGGCCGATTAGGCGGAAATCGGCCGCCTAGGCGGATTTAAATAAAAAAAGATCAAAACGACGTCGTTTTGGCCTCCCGCAAAACGACGTCGTTTTGACTATATTTAAAAAAATCAAAATTTTGTTTTGTTCATTCGTCCATCTTAGCAATCTCGCAAATCTCAAATTCAATGATTTAAAGTTAAAATCATTTTGGTACTGATATATAAATTACTCAAACATACTACAAATATTAGATATTTATATTTTTATTAATATTTTGTTATGTTTATGATATATTTAATTAATTTATATAACTTTATATTTTATATATAATATTTTGTTTATTTCTGTTATATTTTAATATATTTTATAATTTTAAAAATTAAATATATATTAAAAAATTTAAAAAAAAACAAAAAACGCGCCTAGTCAGACTAATCGCCGACTAATTCGACTAGTCGCTAGGCGCTGACGGACCGTCCGACTAGCGCCTAGCGACTTTTACAACACTGAATAAAAGATAAAATAGCAAAATATTCAAATTATAAAACTAAAATAACGATTAGGTATAGCAGAATTTTTTATATACCCTATTAACTCCAGAAACATAATATGCAACGTCATCAATATTATTTAAAATCACAATCAAAATTTTACTTTACAAAAATAACAAACTAAACATTTTTTTTCTAACTCTCACTTTTTTTCATACAATACAATACTATTTTTATTAAAATTTTTAAAAAAAAGAATCATTTTGCATTTTTTAAAGAAATTTTGTTTTCAAAAAATAGAAAATAATTTTTGACATATTTAAATTTTCGTACAATACAACATTATTTTTATTTGAAAATTTTTCAAATTTAATGCTTAAATAAAAATATATTTGATAATAAAATATTTTTTTTAAATTAACAACCTCCAAAAAATTTAAATTTAATAATAATAATAATAATAATATACCTTAATCCTAAATTACCCTTATACCTTTAAAACTCTAACATTAAAAAATCAACTTTTAATCTTCTCTCTTATTCTCTCTCCACCGCCTCCTTCGTCCTCTATCTCTTCTTCTCTCTCTCCCCCGACGCCATTTCTCCTTCTTCCTCTCTTCTTCTTCTTTTTCGTTTTTTTCTTTGCTTTGCGCCTCCATTCCCTCACCCGCCGCGCCTCATCTCCACCACCGCCTCGCCTCGTCTCCACCACCGCCTCGCCTCGACTCCACCACCACCACGTCACCCAAAAAATCAAGAACCGACCGAGCACAAGAGTAAAACAAAGAGAGAAGGTTCAAAACCGCCGCAGAAAACCTTAAATGAGAGGAGTGGATATCCGACGGACAGAAATAATAGTGAATGGTCGGTGACAAAATCTCACCATCCAATTTATCATCAGGAAACATGATCGAACGGCTCGGAGTGGAACACGCCAGCCTTAAAATGAACGGAGTGCATCGAACGGCTGGCGAAGACGGGCCAGATCCGAGGCCCAGTACAATACCCAACAAATATCGTTCGTACACGTTGATAGGGCACAATATCCACGGGCCTAAGCTCGCCACGTCAGCTCCAAAACATTGAAATCCCCTCTAACCTTCTACTATATAATAGATATACAAAGACACAAATCAACAATTCGCATTGAATTCAAAATTAGCAATCCCATTATCAAAATTTATCAATTGAAAACAAATCGAACGATATATTGATATAAATTGAATACTTCAGATTTTACATTAAACAATTGAGTTAAAATCGGTCCAATAACACGAGACAAGAACAAAAAACACATCTCAGTCCAAAACATCTTAAAACTTGTGCAAAAATTAAAGGAAAAACAACCTATTTCCCCTCGAAAATACAACTTTAGTCTTATTCCCCTTGATTTTGATCTACATCCTATTTCCCCCTCGATTTTTAGGTTTCATCATATTCCCCTTTGAAAATACTACTTTTAATCCTATTCCCCCTTGATTTTGACCCATATCCTATTCCCCTCGATTTTTAGTTTTCATCCTATTCCCCCCCTTCAACTATAAAAAAATCTGCCCCAAACTCCCTTCGTTATTTATCTATATCTGATCCGATTTTGACCCGATTTTGACCAAATTTTGCTTTAATTTTGACCCGAATTTGACTCAACTTTGACCTAATTTTGACTCGATTTAACCCGAATTTGTACTTAATTTTGACGATGATTTTTACTTAACTTTAACAATAAATCAAATTAATTATTCAATTTAATCGATATACTTGATTTAATTGATTTCGAGTAAAAATGAGTACGGTTTTTTAATTGAAATCATTTTTTACCCAAATTTGACCACAATTTTGACTCAATTTTAACCCAAAACCGATCCAATTTTGATATAATTAACAAAATAATATTGACCCGAAATTTACTTAATTTTAACCCGAATATCAACAATAAATCAATTTAATTATTTAATTTGTTGATTTTAAGTCAAAGTTGGATACGATTTTGTTAATTATATCAAAATTGGATCAAATCGAGTTAATCAATTTGCCCAGATTTTTACCCGAATCCGATCTAATTTAACCCTAATTGTGACCCCAATTTTGACTTGATTCAACCCGAACTTTTACTTAATTTTGACCCGATTTAATTTTAAATGTTATATTATAGTAAATTAAATCGGTTCAAAATATAACATTTAAAATATAAGTTACTAAAATATAAAAATTTCAAATTAAATCGGGTCAAAATTAAGTAAAAGTTTGGGTTAAAATCGAGTCAAAATTGGATCAGATTCGGGTCAAAATCGAGGCAAATTGATTAATTCGATTTGATCTAATTTTGATATAATCAACAAATCGTATTCAACTTTAATCGAAGTCAACTAAATTGAATAATCAACTTGATTTATTGTTGATATTCGGGGTTAAAATTAAGTAAATTTCGAGTCAAAATTAAGTAAAAATTCGAGTTCAAATCGAGTCAAATTGCAGTCACAATTTAAGTCAAAATTGGATCGGTTTTGGGTCAAAATTAAAGTCAAAATTTGGTCAAAATCGGGTCAATATCGGGTCGGTTTACGGATAAATAACGGAGGGGGTTTAGGCAAATTTTTTATAGTTGAGGGGGAGTAGGATGAAAACTAAAAATCGACAGGGGAATAGGATGTGGGTCAACATTAAGGGGGAATAGGACTAAAGCAGTATTTTCGACGGAAAAATAAGATGAAAACTAAAAATCGAGGGGGGAATATATGATTGAACCCGAAATAACCCAAATTAACTTAGTGTTTTTTAGATGAAGAAGGAAAACCACAAGAAAACTCGCTGGAATAGAAGGAATTCGTTGCAATCCTGAGATGAAGAAGAGGAGAACTCGTCGCTATAGAGAGGTGACCAGAATAGAAGGAACATGCGGCAAGCGACATGCGACAGGAACAGAAGGAGAACCCGTTGCGATTCTGAGATTAAGGAGAGCAGAACTCGTCGAGATTCTGAAATGAAGACGAGGAGAACTTGTCGCGATGAAGAGAGGGTAGGAACAGACGACTTCACCAAGAGGAGAACTTGTCATCGCGCGTGAAAAGAGAACAAAACGGAGAAGGAACATGCGGCTTCACCAGGAGGAGAACTCGTTGTTGCGTGCGAGGGAGAGAAGAGAAAAGAGAAGGAACATGCGACTTCAGGAGGAGAATTCAGCGTCGTGAAGGAGATAAAAGAGTGGTGATCGTGAAGAGGAGAAGATAATGGCGATCGATAGGAAGAGAAGAACGATGATCATCACGATGAGTCGGTGAGAGACGACAAGAACAGGAAGAAATAGAAGAGGAGAACTCCTCGTGGAGGAGGAGGAGGAGGAGGAGGAGGAGGAGGATGAGAAGGAGAAGAAGAAGAAGAAGAAGAAGAAGAAACATGCAAGAATACGAGACGAGATTATAACGGAGAAGCTTAATAGATTATAACGGAGAAAACGAGACGAGAAACAGGCAAGAATACGATACGACATGAGAAGACAAGCCCCTCCGCCCCTTACGGGTTGGTTTCCTTAGCCCGCTCGGGCTGAACGTCCAACACTTGTTGCCTGCCTCGGACTCATCTTCAGTTTTTGTCATGGGTCATAAGGTTTGCATGTGTCACAAAGGTCACAAAAAGAAGAGAGTTGCATTAGTCACTAACGTAAAATTGATGTTGATTTTGTTTTAGAGAAATGTAGGATTGAAACCCTAATAGCATATCCAGTGTATTTTTTATTTTAACACCATTTAAAGTATGAATTGTTTGACTTTAATAAACAGTAATTAAATTTAAATTGAAATAAATTTCGAATTATATTTGATTTGATTATTATTCAATTGTTTTGATGATATCAATTATTTCATCATATGGAATTGTAGAAAGACAAATGATAAAATTCATAAGTTTTCAAACCAATTACAAAATATAATATAACATGTTATTTAATATGTAATCTTAAATTATTAATACATAAGATACATATTCATTTAAATAATCTCGTGTTATTTGTAATGGTTTTTAGGAATAATCGATCTGTTATCTAGGGCTGGACAAATAACGAATATTTGCGAATATATGACTATTTGTATTTGTATTTGTATTCGACGAATATCTAAATTTATTATTTGTATTTGTATTTGTAAATTCGGATATTTGTAAATACGAATATTTGTCGGATATACGGATATACAGATACTCGTATCTAAACCTAAATTTTTTTAGCGTATAATATATATTTATATATATAAATTTTATTAAAAACCAATAATCATCAAATATAATCTAAAACTTAAATTTAAATCGCACAAAGATGCAAAGATACAAAATATAAATAAAACAAAACATCAAATCTTCGCATTTATCTCCATATCAGTCATTTTAAATGAGTTTCGTGGATGATTCCATGAATATCGTCAATTCACCTAAAAAAATGAAACAAATTATTAGATTATACACTAAAATAAGATTCTCTAAAAAACTATATATTTAGTGAATTCTGTATTTTTTCATATATTGTAATGTCTCTATAACATTATCTAACCCATTTGGATTATAACTAATCTTGAGTATAAATTAATTTTCAACAATATTAGTTATTTTAAAGTATTTGATATTTTAGTCCTCCAATCATAAAATATTACATATTTGTCTGTATATATTTATATAATAAATGTTTAAATAAGATTAATAATATTTTTTATTTCCAAATTGATCATTAAAATCAATTTTGTTATATATATATCTATATATTAACTAAAGTTTCTATTGAATACTTACGGATACGAATAGTTCGGACAATTAAGTCTATTATTTGTATTTGAATTTGTCGAATATATGATTTCAAATATTTGTATTTGTATTTGTATCAACGGATATTTGCATTTTCGATTAGAATACGAATCGAATACGAATCAGATACAGATACTTCGAATATTTTGTCCAAACCTATCTTTATCTATATTTTTCGGTTAATAATAAAACAAAAAGAATCCAATCAATTTCTCGAATTTCATATTGACAAATTGTTTTACATATATATATATCTAAATTAAACCGAAATATCGTTATTCAATTTAATTTATTACAATCCAATCGAAATTGTCACCCTAACATTTATTTAAATCAATTTAGTTCAGCTTTACAAAACCGAGCCGAAATTATCACCCTAACATTTATTCTTAAATAAAATTTTGTAAGTTGGGAGTCCTTATGGCGGTGAATAAAAATATCCATCCAAATTTGCAGAAGAGTGAATGGTTGAAGAGGCCTCTATATAAGCGAGAGAGTTTGGTCTGAGTGGTGAGCATTCGATTTTGAGTTGATATTTTAAAAAAAGAAAAATCTGGAAAGAGAGATCTCAATTAACAAAACTCTGAAATTCGATCAGCAGCTACAGAATCAAAATTCCAAGAATAAAGGAAGAAACTTTGCTTCGTAATTTGCGAAAATCAAAGATATTTCACAAAGCCCTTGTTCTGTTTGTTCGTAAAGCTCGAATCCCATGAATCTTCAAGCGGCTTCGTGTAGCGTTAGCTCAGTTTCGGTTCCACTCGCCTCTCCGAGAACCTCTTCCCGGCGCTTCGTAGTCCGAGCGAAATGTAAATTTCAATCCTTTTTTTTTCTCCTGGGTTGTTCTGATTTCTTCTTCTTCCGATTGAAATTGAAGTTATTGAGATTGGGTTTGGCTTGAACTTGATTGTTTTTCAGCGGAACCATCGGAGAAATCTGTGGAGATCATGAGGAAGTTCTCCGAGCAGTACGCTCGTCGCTCGGGAACCTACTTCTGTGTTGATAAAGGTGTAACTGCGGTCGTGATTAAGGTATATTTCTTGGTGTTGATTGAATTTACCTGTTCTATAATGTTGATTTCACCTGTATACTATTCAATGACATGCTCATCTGCTTACATGTCTGACATTTGGACAGCATGATGAACTATTTGAAGTAACTGGTTTCTCTGATGATAGATTTTGTTTTGGTTGGATTAACATCTTGAGGCAATCAAAGGTTTAGCTTTGAAAACTGAAGCTTCTGAGAAATTTTGTGCAGGGATTGGCTGAACATAAAGATTCACATGGTGCACCACTTTGTCCTTGCAGGTGAAATCTAGTCTCATCCTTAACGTAAAATCAAAGTCATGTTATGAGAGTTCTCTAGTCTGATCCTTGTGTGAGTTGCAGGCACTATGATGATAAAGCAGCTGAGGTTGGACAGGGCTTTTGGAATTGCCCATGTGTTCCAATGAGAGAGAGGTAGGGTTTACTTCTACTAGGGAATTTTCGATTCAAAGCATTAAAGGGAACAATCTTCGTGCTACATCTTACATGATATAGACTTGGTTATGGTGATTAGGTTGATCATGAAATGGAAAACATATGTACTCTTGATTACGTAGCCTAATGGCAACATACCCTCAACTCCTATTGCAAAAACCTTTAGAGAATTGAAGCTTTGTTAATTGGTGATTATTGTTGCCTAAACCATAGCAGCTTTGCTTGTGGGAAAATTAGATGTTTATTAGTCATCAGCAGTGTTCTAACATTACGTCTAGGCTCTAGCTGGTTATTAAGCATCCCGAATTTTCTCTAGGCGTTTGTTATTGGCGGTCTAGGCGTCCTATGGCCCGTTAGGCGGTCGAGGTGACCGTCCAAGCGGTCTAGGACGTCTAAGACGGTTTAAGCGTATTTGTAGACAATCTAAACATTTCTAAGTGTACATCTAGATTGAATATTTTCTTTCAGTAAATGGGACAAGTTCTGTAAAAAAAGAAAGTTTTAGGTTCGATTATAAATTTATAATTTTGTTTTTTGTATGAATTATAATGAAATATTATTGAATATTTTTTAGTAATATAAAAAAGTTATGATTATTTATAGAATAAGAATGTTTAGTAGTAGATATATATTATATGTTATTCTTTATTTTCTATATATACCGTCTAGTCCGTGTAATCACTACCTAGGTCGTTAGGCGCTGCATCATCGCCCGTCTAGCGCTCTTTAGAACATTGGACATCATGTATATATATATGCGAAACGGTTGTTAGTGATGACTGATTGTCTTATATTTGGTGTTCATCAGGAAGGAGTGCCACTGTATGCTCTTCTTGACCCCTGACAATGATTTTGCTGGAAAGGATCAGGTAAACCTCAAACCTACCTGTCATTTGTTTGTGATTTGCGAAGCCCTAACTTATGTTTGAAGTAACCTGACAGGAAACGTTCATGTTATATCGAGTTTTGTTTTAAGAATCTTTTTCTCTTGCAGACGATTTCACTGGAAGAAATCAACGAAACTACGGCTAACTTGTGAGACCTCCTCACTCTCTTGTTCTTCGCTTTTGTACTTTCGGCTAAAGAGACATTGGTATATGGAATATCTGTTTCTTTCTCTTGTACAATTTTCCCCCCTATGAAGTATACTTTTCACTGTTAACTTCTAAGGGAATTTCTGGTTTAATCTCTGAAACTAGGAGAGATCCGATTATTGTTAATGTAAATTGTTACAGTGAAGAACATCATAAGATTAAACGGATCTAACAAATGGATTTCAAGTTGGAGATTTGGAAACAGGTGATTTTCTGAAAAAAACCTTTCCTATTTCTCGATCGATGTCTCAGCAGTGGAAGCAGTCAGCTTAGTGCAGGCATGATAAGCTGGGAACCGGTGCTTCAGAATGTAAGAACCTCTCTGCATGGCCTAACTGGACAATTCTGCGTCTTTTTATTCTTCTTCTTTGGGTCACAATCTTCGGATCTCGTAAAAAAGTCCAACCTTTTTCATTACCAAACACCAATGACCAGAATCTTCATAGCTTTAATGCAAAACCAAAGCAACTTGATGTTCACCAATAACATGATAATCAATTTTAATATGTTTTATTATTTCGTAAAAAAATCGGATTGCTTGCGATACGGGGAGTTGCAGTGTTATTAACTCACAAATTGCATAATATTCGGTTTGTGCACTACTATAAAAAATAGTTATTTGTTTCTTTGATTTCTAAGAACTCACTAAAACAATGCAAAACTCTGTTATAGAAGAATCTAGACACAGTGTTCCATCTGCATCAGTAAATCTTGTTAATTTGATATTAGAAACAGAAGAATAAACAATTCATCACCGGGGTTAATAGATGATTCCCATATTCAGCTCATACCACTTTTGAATTTATTTACAAGTAGTAGGAAAAGCCTCCGCACGATGCGCGGGATCATGATTTATTTTTGTTTAACAAAGACATAAGATATAATAAGGAGGAAAAAAATATATTAAAATAAACAATACTAAAGATTAAGGCAATTACTAAAATGACCATAATAGATTAAGCGTTGATAACCAGATAACGTAACCGAATTCGAGTAACCAGAAGATCAAATTCACGGAAGAAGAAATACCTCGTCGGAACCTAGTCAACTCATCACTGTACCTCGTTGTAGACCCACTCGTCATCATATATGCACACCCGAGTCTTTCTAGTCGACTTGTCAATCCTAAACCATAGCGTAATGAAGTTTGAGCTGCAAGAAAGGAAAAATGCCAAAAGAAAGAGGATAGAATGAAGATTCTTTGATGTTATACTTCTTATCTTGCGAGCCATTTCTTCAACTGAATTCGAACAAATCATTGAATTCGTTTTGTCAATCTTCATCGTAACCTTTCCTTTCCCCATATCTCCGATGTGGGTAAAATTTCTAAAAGAAAGAAAAAACCTTGAAAGGAAGATGAAGCGAGAAGAAGGAATAGCGATGAGGATTAGAGAAGAGGAAGCGGTTGGGAGAAGCCACCTTTTTAAAAAATCTTTACTGACACTAATGAAGACAATTCATGCCCGATATTCTGCAGTGAGCATTCATCATGACTAACTACATCAAATTTCGATTTTATATTCATATCCAAACCATTTCGGCAACCCGACCTAACCTTTACGAACATCGTTACTTTCCATTATATTGTACTTCAACTTTCCAAGCAAGTTTAACCTGATGGAACTCTTGGTGAAGATCCTAAACCCTTGGTAGAAATAGCAAAAGTGGATGGAAAGTAGATCCATTACGTCGATCTTCACTTTAGCAATTGAATAGAGGCCTTTCATCTCTTACAAAGTGGAGAAAAACTTCATGGAATCCTTTTTTATGTAGATACATGATCATAGCCGACCCACACGATTGAGAATTCCTAATCATCATGACATGATCATACATGTTCCTCAACATAGGATGGAAAAAACATATTTTTCCCATCAGTGTCTAAGTAGAAGATGGCAATTCTTGACACCTTGGTGATATAGATAGGGACATTGAGAGTTTGGTGCATGCTAAACATACCAAAGCAGCAAACTTTACTTTTCTTACAAAAAATAAACAACTCTTAGGTTACATACCTTGAAATATCTCAAGTCTATGATGAATACGTAGGGAATTGTTATGTTTGCACCAGGAAAAAAAACGGGATAGTCATTTTTTAGAACATAAAAACATAAGTGAGGATACAAAGAGCAAACAAAAAACTTTCTTCCTTACAAAATCACTAAATCATATAACCAAAATAAAAAGCCTTCTGATCGAGACCATGGCATCAAAAAAGTATGGCTAACCTTTAATTTTATTATGCATAGATGTTTCAAATGTCTATATGTATTTATTTTTATAGAAACCATAATAGTTGCAAGATTCAATGGATGGAAACAAAGGCGAAACTTTTTTTCATCTCTTTAAACTTGTAAAGACATACATAATAATTTACCTCTTACAATAAGATTGCACAACAAAAAGTTCCAATGGGGTTATCTTTCGAACTGGCCGATTTTTGGATGCAGTAACCTTTCACTATCAGGCTCTCCTCCAACTTTAGGATGAAACAGTCCTCGCCTCAGATCTTAGAGATCATGTGAAGAAAAGTAACACATTATTTCCATTCCTAAGGACTAAAAAAATAACCATATTGGTTTATTAAAGCATTTTTCATATAATTGATGGTCAAGCATTTTAAACTTACATGGGTTCACCGAAAGTGCCTGGATTCAAGTCGAAAACGATGGTTTCGGGATTCAAGCCAACAACGATGGTGTCGAGATGATCATCCACATTATCATCCGTGTCTCCCTACGTTAACATGTGTCTCCCTCTTCGTCTTCGTCGAGATATCAAGTTCTTTACCTAAGAACCAAGACGAAGAAGTGGAGGTGGAGGAGGAGCTTCGAGATTCGTCTACCGAGCGTCTAGAGTTCATCTGCCAACGATAAGCTAGAACGTGAACTGTATCATTCGAGTAGTGATACAAAGCATTCAGGAATGTGGCATGAGGAGAAACAAATCTATACCTTCTCATATATAAAAGGGACAACTTCATTGGTTGGAATCCGACTTTCATTTGAAGATCCGACATAAGGAGAAACGAATCCATCATCTTCTTTGGATTATCAAAGCTTAGATATAGAGGTCATTCGATAGAGTTCGAAGAGGAAATCGACATGAGTGTGGGGTTTTGATTTGAAGAGTAATGGAATTTATTGGTTATGACTGATCTTGGATTAGGTTCGATTCGACGACGGCGAAAGCTCCATCTTGTAGAGATGAAGAAAACATGAGAAGAAGTCGGTTGAACTTCTAAGGTACGAAACATGTTTTATTTTTATTCATCTAATTGTTTAATTTTTTGCATGTTGAACTTTTTAGAGATAAAAACGTTTAAACTGAATTTTTTTTACTCATTTAATTGTTTTAATTTTTTACATGCTGAATTTCTCATACGTAAAAACATTTAAAATAGATATTTTAAATAATAAAAAATTTAATAAAAAATTTTTGGATGGAGATTTAAGGTGATGAATGAGGTGACTTTTTGTATTCCAAAATAAAATAAAATAAAAAAAATTGTTAATGAGGTGGCTTCACCACAAGCCTCCTTTTGCAACAACTTTTATATATATAATTGTTAGGATATCGATTGGATTTATTTCTGTTACAATCTTTAAAACCTCGCAAGCTATATTTGCAATAAATCCCTTATGAAATGCAGCCGCACATCTATATGTTTGGTTTTTTTTCCGTGAAAACATTGTTCTTTTTCAAACATAATGCATGTTGAGTCTTACTAACTCTTAAACCGTCTCCTAAACTACCCAACTTCGTCGATCAGACCTTTCAACCATAGAGCATCCTTTATGGTCTATGTAGGAGTCATATATCTCGTTTCAGTTTGATGCGTGTCAAGTTAAACAAATTAACCTAAACTACCGCAAGTGCACGACACGTGTGTAGTATTTTAGGTGTCGATCCCACAGGGATTACGCAACACAGACTAAGATCAAACTAGAATCAAACTTGCTATGATGGAATAATTGTTGTGAGGTGCAAATATGATAATGCAGTAAACCTAGGAGTTCTTGACAAATAAGACAAACGTTCTAGGATTCGGTTTCACCGCATAGCTTCTGAAACCGACTATCGATCTATCTAATCATGTGTTCCCTATCAAGATATCTAAGACGGATGATCCTAATGTAATTCATATCCTCTTTCAAGGCATAGGAACGCGATTCAATTGAGTTATCCCCTACTTTCGTGGCTAACACTCCAACTAAACCCCATACGATCTATGATTCATCTGATTAACCCTCAACCGTTACTACCCTACTTTCGTGACATAGTCTCGGTTATTCTAAGCCTAATCTTCTAAGACTAGAACTCTCCTTTCAGTCCTTCTCCTAATCCCTAACACATGCATCTACGTGGTCTTCGTAAATACAAGACATTAAACGATTAGACAAAGAAAAGATTAGTAAAACGGAAAATGCATTCATAAATATATTGCGAACACAATCCGTGCGGGCTCCCCTAACATTCCATGACCCGCGCGTGCTAAGGATGAGCACGAGTCGGGCAGAATTGATTGGACCATCACCCCACGCGGGCTAAGGAGAACACCCCACACGGGCTCCTCACATGTCTTGATTCGTGGGTGCTGAAGGTGAGTCCGAGATGGGCAACATTTGCTGGATGTTCAGCCCGAATGGGCTAAGGAAACCACCCCGCATGGGGGCCTTGTCTCCTCATGTCGTATCGCATTCCTTGCTTGTTTCTCATCTCGTTTGCTCCATTATGATCTTCGATGCTCGTACTTTGTCCCGTGTATATTCTTTAGCTCCGAAACGAACCAAATACGCATTAAAAACTATAAGAACATGAAAACACGGAAACAAGTAAAACGGATACAAAATAACACGTAAACATCACATCTATCTTCATAAACATCTCTAAAATCATGCGATAATTGTGTAGGAAAACGAGATGATCACAGTTGTTGACATTGTTACAATATGTTGAAAGCACTGATTTCCAACCGATTGCATTCTCTCCCAATGTGAAAACATACTTTGAGATTGATATTCTTTTATCTAGATCTGAAACGAAATTAGAATCACAATAATCTTTTATCTAAAATATATTGTTTTGTGTGTATATCAAACCATCAATCGATATAGCCTTCAGATACCTTAAGATCCATTTTAACAAAATTCCAATGAATCTTTCCTTATTATTCATAAACCTACTTATCAATCCTACGCAATAAACAAGGTCTTATCTATGGCCATTCATGGCATACATGAGACTCCCAACAACATTAAGATGCGGCACTGAATCTGTGTCGAAGTGTTCTTCATTCTTAGTTCATAATTTCAAAATAAAATGAGCCTCTAATAGAGTGTTTACTGACTTAGTATATCTCATACCAAACCGATTTAAGATCCTGCCAATATATACCTTTGGAGATAAACTCTATTTTCCCATGTTTATGTTTCTTCGAATGTCAATCTCAACGAGCATTCCTCAAATCCTTCATGTCAAATTCTTTACTCAATAATTCCTTCAAGTGTTGAATTTTCTTCTTTATATTTAGATGCTATGAGTATATCATCAACGTAGAACACAAATTATATGAAATTATGATATTCCAGCAACTTGAAATAAACACATATATCATGTTTGCTCTTGTCGTATGTTTTCTTATCTTCATGAATTTATCGAAAATTTATTCCACAACTAGGTGAGTGCTTTAACTCATAAAAAAAATTTCTTGAGGAAGCATACATTTCTTTCATTTTTCTTTTTTCAGAAAAACCTTCATGTTGAGACATTAGAATGTAGTCAGATGCTTTTCCTGGAGTTGTTAATGAACAAACGCATGAAGAGATGCCGAACATCGATGCACGTCGATTCTTCAACCTATTGGATTCGGCGAAACAACCTATATATGAAGGTTGTCGTGAAGGTCAGTCTCGTTTATCTTTATCTTCAAGATTGATGAGTATTAAAACAGACTACAATGTGGCTAAAAATTGCATGGATTCATTTTGTAAAACAATG
>CM071865.1:31410329-31423078 GCA_036759665.1 Gynandropsis gynandra
CCGGACACCCCCAAACCTTGATGTGTGTCAGGTTTGGCTTACGTCCTTTCCATATCTCATATGGCGTCTTCGAGCGTGCTTTGGTGGGAACTTTGTTTAGCATATAGGCAGTTGTTTATAAAGCATAGCCCCATAAGTTCATTGGAAGATCAGTGAACCCCATCATGAATCTCACCATATCTAATAAGGTTTGATTTCTCCGTTCCGATACACCATTATGTTGTGGTGTTCTAGGAGAAGTCCACTGAGACAAAATCCCATTTTGCCTTAGATAATCAAGAAAATCATGACTCAGATATTCTCTACCTCGGTCAGACCTCATCATATTGATGGTCTTTCCAATTTGTTTCTCAACTTCACTGCGAAATCTCTTGAACATTTCAAAAGATTCAGACTTGTGTTTTTTAAGATACAAATATTTATATCTAGACATTTTGTCTGTGAAAGTTATGAAATAAGAATATCCTCCATTGGCTTGAACTTTCATAGGTCCACATACATCTGTATGTATGAGTCCTAGAAGTTCAGTAGCTCTATCTCCGATTCCAGTAAACGGAGATTTGGTCATTTTTCCAGTGAGACAAGACTCACAAGTTGCATATGATTCATAATCATATTGACCAAGAAGACCTTCTTGATGCAACTTTTTTATCATTTTCTCGCCTATATGACCAAGTCTACAATGCCAAAGGAAAGTCTGATTCACTAAATCGTCTTTCTTTCTCTTATGGCCCGAAAAATGCATGTTAATTTGTTCTACATTAACATCAGGTAAGATATATAGTCCTTGTTGCAAATAACAATTCACACACAAATCATCACCATGATAAATAGAGCAAATGTTAGTACTAAAAACTGTTCGAAAGCCACGTCTATCAAGCATAGAAATAGAAATTATGTTCGAAACCAATTTAGGAACATAATAACAGTCGTCTAACAACAAGATCTTGCCCGCTGGCATAACAAGGGAAATTGATCCTACGGCTAGAGCAGCAACTCTTGCGTCATTTCCAACCTTCAGACTGAACTCTCCCTTCCTGAACCTCCTACTGATCCTCAACCCCTGCAACATATTGCAAACTTTAAAACTGCTACCGGTATCTAATACCCATCTAGATGAATCAATAGTAGTTAAAGAAATTATGAAAACATTTTCCATGAGAATCTTACCTGGATTCTTTCCCTTCAGAGACTGCAGGTATTCTTTGCAGTTGCTCCTCCAATGCCCTTTCTTCTTGCAGAAGAAGCACTCAGCATCAGCTTGGTCAGATTTGCTCCTTTTGCCCTTAGGTATGGTCACACCACCCTTGGGCCCATGGAGCTTCTTATTGGGCTTTTTGTTGCCCTTGCCCTTCTTGGAAGAAGAGCCGACCATCATTACGGTACTAAGTCCCTTAGACGTCTCGGACATTGACTGACTTTCATAGTCAATCAGTTGGTTCAGCATCTCATGCAGATCCATGTCCATCTTGTTCATGTTAAAGTTAACAATGAACGGAGAGAAAGTCTCAGGCAATGACTGCAAGATCAGATCTTGAGATAAGTCTTTGCCCAGTGTGCACCCCAGCTTCACAAGCTGTTCAATAAGACTAATCATCTTTCGAACATGGGGTCCAACCGGAGAGTTCAGAGTCAATCTAGACTTGAACAGAGTCTTCGACAGTTGATATCTTGCCATTCTTCTCTGTGCACCGTACATCTTCTTAAGATGCGCAATGATAGAAACAGGATCCATATCCTCATGCTGACGCTGGAGTTCTGAACTCATTGAGGCTAGGATGATACACTTTGCAGTGTCAAGGTCATCCTTTTGCTTTGTCCAAGCTAGCAAGCCATCCTCATCGTCATCAGCAGGTTACTTGATAGGGTTCTCGATCGAATCGAGTATCTTCTCCTGCTTGAGGACGATCTGAAGGTTGCGGTACCAATCATCGAAATTTTCCCCAACAAGCTTGTGGACATCGAGAATGACACGTAGGGAAATTGAAGACATTTTTCGGGAAACTTGGAAGGAAAAATTGCAGCATTTATTAGAACATTTATTTAATCAAATAGATATGAACTTTCATCTAAATGATCATTTTACTAATTAATACTACAGTTGTATTCAGAAATCGTATTTCTTTCAGTAATAACTCCTGAACTAATCATGCATAAGCCCCCTGGTAGTGAGGTTGTTTTTTAAGCATATTAAACAGTTGATTTTAATATGGCTCTATATCACATAGTCACCTGGTAGTCAAGTCGTTCCTATTGATATAGTTGAGTTCATCCTTCAGCTCATGGTCGGATATCAATTAAGTTTATGTCCTCCGGGTGGTCCAGGCGTTTACAAAAACTAATTGATCCCTCCCACTAGACATCTGATGTCATAGACGTATGACTCGATTTCTTGAACTACATGCCTCCTGGCAGTCAGGTCGTACCATGTAAAAGAGAAACTATTCAAAAAACGTCTATGATGAAGGAAAAGCCTAACGATGGACATTTTTATCGTTTAAGAACTCAATTATTAATTTTTAAATTAAAATTCTTAATTTTAATATTTTATTTTTTTTCGATTTTCCACCTGTGGGTTACGCGCGCCCGCTCGGGCTCACGCGTCGCCCGCTCAGGCTTACAGAACATTGCATGGTCGGGTTGGGAGGCGCCGCCCACTTGGGCTAGGATTCCTGGAACCCTGCCACCACCGCCCTCATCCGTCGCCCGCTCGGGCCTAGACCGTGCGCCAGCTCGGGCCTCCGCGAACCATCGGCTCGAGTGAAGAGGGGCGGTTAGGGTTCGCCTAGGGTTTTTGAAACCATCCCAATGCCGCTACCCTTCTGCTTGATTCATCGGCCGGCGATTAGTTGCAACCGTTGCTCAAGCCGGCCGGGCGCTCAAGCCATTCCCGAAGAGGGGCGGTTAGGGTTCGCCTAGGGTTTTTGAAACCATCCCAATGCCGCTACCCTTCTGCTTGATTCATCGGCCGGCGATTCGTTGCAACCGTTGCTCACGCCGGCCGGTCGCTCAAGCCATTCTCTTCTCGCCGGCCAGTCGCTCCAGACGTCGCTCAAGCCAAGCCGTCGCGACATTCCACACGCACAAGCGAAACGAAGCGATTGATCACGCACAGGATGCGCAATTCGCCGCTCGTCGTCTCACGCTTGTGGTCGCCTGCGGTGGTCCAGGGTAGCCCGTCGCCCGTCGCCTGTGTCCGGCGTCGAACGCGCGGCCGGCTAGGGATTCGACTGTTGCCATCGTTCACGGTTTATGATCTACTCTTGTGTGTACGCGCGATATTTACATTTTCGATCCAATTTTTCACAAAAAATTCGAAAAACTAATCCTAAAGATGCATCCAGACGCTCTGACCACTGTAGGGTTGATTTAGATGCGGAAACGTGTTCTTATCAACCCGATTATAGATCTAGTCATGTTTAACGATTAGTTTTTCGGGGTTTCAACATCGAACAAAATTAGAAACGATTTCGTAGTACCTTTCATGTTTAACGTGTGATTGTTGGATGTGGTAGACTTGATAGCGCAAGCCCTCCACGCCGAGATTGGATCTGCTTTGATGCGGAATTCGGGAAGAACAAAAACTGTTTTTCGTTCTTCGTTTTCTTTTCTTTCTGACGGCTACTAGGTTTTTGATTTTCGGATTCTGAAATCTAATAACATAAAATTGTTTTTTGTTTATTTATAATTATTAAATTTTAATAATTACGGCTTAAACCCAAACTATTGAAAATATTACATAAATGGCATAATACTTTTAAATATATAGATACATATATAACAAAATTGATTTTAATGATCAAATAAGAAATAAAAACATTATTAATCTTATTTCACTTATCATATAAATATATAGACAAATATGCAATATATTTATGCTTGGAGGACTAACATATCAAATACTTCAAAATAACTAATATTGTTGAAGATTTAGTTTACACTCAAGATTGATTCTAATCCAAATGAGTTGGATAATATTATAGAGACATTATAATATATGAAAAAAAACATAATTCACTAAATATATAACTTTTTTTGCGAGTTTTATTTTAGTGTATAATCTAACAATTTGTTTCATTGTTTTAGGTGAATTGACGATACTCGTAGAATCATCTACGAAGCTAAATATAAATGTCTCATGTGGAGATGAATGTGAAAATTTGGTGTTTTATTTTATTTATATTACGTATCTTTGCATCTTTGTGTGATTTGAATTTTAGTTTTAGATTATATTTGATGATTATTCGTTTTTATTAGAAAAATTATATATATTTTTTACGTTAAAAAAATAGGTTTGGATACGGATATCCGTATATTCGACGGATATCTGTATATCAAAAAATATTCGTATTTACAAATATCTGAATTTACAAATACAAATACAAATAATAAATTTGGATATTCGCTGAATACAAATATAAATAGTCGGATATTCGCAAATATTCATTATTTACCCAGCCATAACGGTAAACATATACACATACAAAGATCAAGGAAAGAAAGATATGAGAGAATTAACAAATTCTCAATGCTCAATTCAAGGACGAGAACATCTCGTTATGGTAAATTTACCAGCAATCCACTATGCTCAATTCAAGGATGAGAACATCTTGTTGGGTAAATTTACAAGCAATCCACTATCTCCTTTATCAGCTATCATCTAGAGTGTTTACCTTCGATACAAAAATTTGAAAGAATAATTTGGATCAAGAGTTGCTTACTGATGTGCAAACTATCAAGCAATAAACATGCCTAATATCCACTTACCACAAGAGTATGGATCGGTGTAATACAAGGGTCGAACTCAGGGGACTAATGCAACCTAAGCTAAGAATACGACTAAACTAAGATGTATTGAATAGGTGGTGATGTGGGACAAATTTCTAGAACACTAAAATGGATAATGACAACGATGAGGATACATGAAAAACTTGATAATTAAGAACACTATGGGTTTTGGGTTACCGGGATTTGCAAGGATGCAACTAACAAAGGATCATGAATCTATCGAATTATCTTGATGACGGGGAATTCATGCTCATATATAAGGAATGGCTCTGTCAACACCTAAACCTCCTAACCACAAAAACGTGCAATCCTATCTCCCGGCAGCGATTAACTCACGATTACGGTAGCATTAAGCGTGCAATCCTAATTCCTAGATCAATTAACCGATTGGCTAGATTCTCATTAATCAAACTTAATCAACAATCAACGATTCAGATTCATAATCTAACCTCCCGGCTAAACACGAATTCCTAGGTTACTGAGCGACCAACACAAGTATAAAACGTTAATGAAGTTGATTGTAAAACTGAAATACAAGAAAACTTTGAAAGGTCTAAGCATTAACGCATAATTACTAGCATCCATTACAAATCCGGCAATCCTAACCCATAGCTATAGGCTTAGTCACTCATGGATTCTACTGTAAAACAAGAGAAATTAACCCTAGACATGATAAAGAGTAAGAAATACGATTCCTCGATCTTCTTTATCTTGTTACCGATGTTCGGATTGTTGTTTCTCTTCTTCTCCAGCTTCTCCTGAGTTTCTCCTTGTGTTTTTCAGTCTCTTTCTTGGCTTGTGTGTCGTCCTTCTGCCCTAGATGACTTCCTTCTCTTTTTAATTTTCGTTTCAAACCCATACCAGATTGTTCCTAGAACGGCGACCCGCGCGGGCTAATGCTCAATCCGCACAGGCTGTGTCTCCTCAACAAGCCCGAGTGTGTTGGTTCTCTCCCCGACTCGTGCAACTTTTGCTGGAATATGCAGCCCGTGCGGGCTCTTTAGCCACCCCGCGCGAGATCCTCAATGGCATCCAATCCGAGCGTGCTCCTTAGTTACCCGAGTCATGCCAACTTTGCTGGAAGTGCAGCCCACGCGGGGCCTCTTCCAAGCCCGAGCGGGCTGAGTTATCTTCTTGTTTTCGCTCCTTTCGCTCGATGCTCGGGTGTTCCGTTTGATTCCGTGGCTTGAAGTTGTTCCGAATGGTTTGTAGCTCCCATTATGTGTAGCTGAATCCAGGAATTGGTATTCTAAAGCTCGAATAGGCCTTCTCGCCTTAAAACCTGAAAATCAACAAAAAGGACTACATAGAGAACGTTCGTGTCGGTTTTGCTAATCGTGCTATGCAAATTATAGAAAAATGATGCAAATGATTAGCCTAAAACTAACACACACTATATGTTATCACTTACGAATTGAGAAAATCGAAAGAATAAAAACCATGATATGTTCTTGATGAAGAACATATTATATACCCGAAAAAGAAGAATGACCATTATACCCTTGTCTTCAATTAACTTTCCCCATCATGTTTTTAAAACGGGGTAACTTCAAAAATACCCTCGTAGGGCTAAAACACTTCAAAAATACCCTTCCGTTAAAGAAAAATTTGTCTTTTCCTCAGTTTTTATTTTTCGGATTTAATAATTATTTTGGGAAAGGGTATTTTTGAAGTGATTTAGCCCTTTGAGGGTATTTCTGATATTCCGCCTTTTAAAACCGGTTGAAAAAAAATTCATTTCAACTCATCGATCAGTTCACAAACTGAAAACGAGTTGGTTCACATATTAAGATATATTAATATTTGAAACTTGACTTGCTGAAAATTTGGATTTGTATACAAGTGATTATAAAATATTTGTAAATAAATAATTGCATTATAAACCAGTCATTAAATAATATTAAAATAATTGGCCCAAACCCTATCGGACCATACATATATGGGTTTTGGGCCAATTATTTCGATATTATTTCACGAGGACTAGTAATTAAAATAAAATACATGCATTTATATATGTTTTAAGTGTCCTATACAAAATTATTAAATTGCTTATGTTTCTTTGAGAATAGCATCTTTCATTAACTCCTTGTACAATTTTACATTATACGATGCTCAATATTAGTAGTATTGTTATTTAAGCACATTACTCGATGCTAAATCCATTCAAACCAGTTTGAACCAATAATAAAGATTAAAATGATTGTATGTTATATTTTAATGAAATGCATCAAAATAATAATGAGACTATTATTTTATATATCCATCTCAAATCATACAAAGATTAATCTATTCTATTTATATATCATCTTATATATTTTGTAAAAATTTGTTAAAAACCACATTATGTGTGTAACTTAAAATAATAGATTATAAAATGATATAATTTCTTTCTATAAATTGTATAAATAAAATAAAGTCTACTAAGACCTAGGTTTGGGCAAATAAAAAATATTTGTGAATATCCGATTGTTTGTATTTATATTTGTATTTATATTTGTATCCGAAGAATATCCAGATTTATTATTTGTATTTGTTAATTCAGATATTTGTAAATATGAATATTTTTCGGATATACGAAGATTCGTATCCGGAGCTAAATTTTTTTAACATAAAAGATATATATAAAAATAATTTTAATAAAAATTAATATTCACCAAATATAATCTAAAACTAAAATTCAAATCGTACAAAGATACAAAGATACATAATGTAAATAAAACAAAATACCAAATCTTCGCATTATAGTCATTTAAATTTTGGTCATCGACGATTCTACGAATATCGTCAATTCACTTAAAACGATGAAATAAATTGTTAGATTATCAAATTAATACATCAAAATAAAACTCGCATAAAAGTTATATATTTAGTGAGTTCTGTTTTTTTTTCATATCTTGTAAGGTCTCTATAATATTATCCAAACCCATTTGGATTAGAAACTATCTTGAGTGCAAATTAAATCTTCAACAATACTAGTTAGTTTAAAATATTTGATATTTTAGTCTTCTAATCATAAATATATTGTATATTTATCTATATATTTAATGAGTGTTTAAATAAGATTAACAATGTTTTTATTTACAGTTTGATCATAAAAATCAGTTTTGTTATATATGTATCTATATATTAATTAAAATTTTATTTAGTATTTATGGATACGAATAGTTCGAAATTGAGTCTACTATTTATATTTGTATTTGTCGAATATCTGATTTCTAATATTTATATTTGTATTTGCATTTGTGTTAACAGATACTCAAATTTTCGGTTCGAATACGAATATTTTGAATATTTTTAAACGTATACAACAATAAATATAAATTGGATAAAGCTAATATTTATTAAAAATTGTTAGAACTACAGGATAATTAATATGTGATGATAAACAAATTGGATGAAATTAATCTATACAAATAAATTAAATTAAATTATAAGAAATTTTAGAATTATAGATTGTTTTCTTAATTAATTAATGTGATTTAAGGCAATTTTGATTAAGGACGATCATATGTATTACATTATGATTACACTGTTTCGGCAACTTAATAAGTTATCTTCCCTCGAAGATACAAATCCAAAACTCCTCAAATCTCAGATTCTCTCTCTAAACCCACATTTCCTCTTGAAAAGAATCCAACGAATTACAAAACCCAACCTTTTAATTTTAAATTTTTTGTCAAATTATCGATTAATTAATGGCATCACACCTTCGCCGGATCTCTCCTCTCCGACCAGTCTTTACGCCGTAGACACTGAGCTTCTGCATAGCTCTGGCGAAGTCTTTGAAGAACCGTTCCTGGTTCCTCGCGTAGAGCTCCACGTAAGGTCGGGTTCTCGGGTCGGATCCTAACCTATGATCCGATTTGAGCAACCCGAGACCCTTTGGAATGTTTTGAAAATACATGTTGTCGAACTTGTTCGGCGTCATGATGTCGTTGAAGACGGAGATTGTCGGGTCCTTCCTGTAATTCGAGCATGCCTTCCTCAACCCGTCCGCGAATCTCGGGTTGTACCCGGAATCGTTCCGGCCGATTAGACCTGCAAACTCTTTGCAGTGAGAGAATCCGATTGTGTGGGCTCCACTCAATGCAACCATCTCCTGGATGGTGAATCCTCTGGAACCAAACAGATCTATGAGCTTCGAGATCGACATCGATGGAAGTGGAAGCAGATCGGCGACGAGGGAGGATTTCGAGACGCGGGAATCTCTCCGGCCGAGGAAAACGTCGTAGTAAGGCCCACCCACAGCGACGAGGAGGTCACGGTTCGCGACGGCGAGGATGTCGGAGCAGGAGACTGTGTTGGGGCAAGCGAGCTCGAGAGCGATTTTGGCGCGGACGATGACGTCGAAGCCGTCGCCTGGGAGGGAGAGGTTAATCGGAGAGTCGCGCTCGGCGGTATTGAAGGCGGTGGAGGAAACAAGGACGGAGGCGTCGCAGCCGTTAGGGAAACAGTCATGGAAGAATATGCGTAGGACGGCGGCGGCGGTGGTGGGGTTCGTGATCTGCTTGTTGATAATGGTATCGCGGACGATATCGTAGAATCTAGGGCAAGATTTGGCGTAGAAATCGGTGGTAAGGCGTGATTCGGCAGAAGAGATGAAGAGGATAGTGAAGATGAGGGAGAGGAGCTTCCATGGCAATGACTCCGCCATTTTAGTAGCAGAGGAGAGAGAGAGGAGGTTTTAGAGCTCTATAGAGAGGAAGAGGCCATGGGATTTAATGGAAGAAGGAAGAAGCAGGGGAGAGAGAGTGAAGATCACGTGCCGTTGCACGGTCTCCCAATAACGGATATGAGTAAAATTTCGGTATAAGATCCGGTTCAAGTACATGGTTAGATTGTATGCGGCTTGGTCTCCGGTTGTGAACCGGTTTAATTCTTTCCGTTTAAAGAAATGGTAATGAACTTCACAATTTGCGGGAAAATTGTTTTAACCGTGGATTAATTGCCAAATTAATTTTCAAATACTGGATTAGGAGAATACTAAAGATATCGGTTTTCGGATTTTACGTATATTTTCGTAAAACTAATGAAAAAATTGGAGAAAAGATATATATACTCTTATATTTTGTTAGTGAAAACAAATATGGTTTGATATTTTTGTTAATGAAACAAAATCTATTTCATAATTGAGAAGAAAAAGTGAGATGCGATTTCGAAGTTGAGAACAATTTTCAATCATATTCGAACGATTTCCACTGAATTTCGAACGATTTCGAGAGTCTTATGAATTATAAGAGTTGTATGAATCGTTTGGGTTGCATGGATCACATTGACAATTTAAGAATATCAATATTATAAGGATGAAATTGAAGTTAATTTTTTTTATAGAAAGTTAAAATTGAAACCATAATAATATTTTAAGTGTATTTTTGAAATTGTTCCTGTTGAATTAGATAGTTTCGAATACCAAAATGTATTACCAGTGGGTTTAAAAATAACAAATATGTTATTAGTTTAGCAAGTATTTAAATCTCTATTTAATTTGGAAAAAAATCATATCAATCGAAATTTGAGATAAAAAAATGGGTGGATCTTAAAACACATAATTTTAGCAAAAAAACATCAAAAGATTTATACTAAACTTTTTACATTGGAAATGTTACATCAAAATACCAAAATGTTGTTTCTTGCAAGTTTTTGGATGAAAAATGTATCAAGTGTGTGTATATATATCTAAATATATATTTATATATAAAAAAGGACTAAATATGCGCAACGGTGTCCTTGGCGGACAATACGTAGATCACATGCAGATGTGTTCTTCGCTCTCTCGTCCACGCGGAAAAGACAGGGAAGAAATCCAATTATATTGTGTTGAAAAACAATATATATCAATAATAATTTTATATATGCATACATGTATTAAGGTAGTCTAAATGTTAATTATATTAATACAGAATTAAGTTTTAATCATATTTTTCTTTTTTCATCTTGAAAATGTTATCATTGTGAACAAAAATTTATTCATAACTTATATTTTGTGCCTTTTTTTTATAAACATGTTATCAATGTTTCTATTGGTGTAACATTTTGAACCGGGTATATATATATACATACTTGCTTAAAGGTTACAGTTTTCTTGTTCAGCAATATATATTTTTTTATATTTTTTGAATTTTTTATAATTATTACGATTTTATTATGAGTTTTACATTCGCATTTAGGTTAAAGAAAATATCTTTTTAAAGTTAGAGTAAAAAATATTTTCGCTGATTAAATGAATCCATTTAAGAGAAATATAGTTTATTTAAGATTTAATAATAAAAAGATTTATTTGATTGTTTCTGCGATTAATTGTATTTCACATCATGCTTAAGCATCGAGTCCTCGTAAAAAGGGTCATAATCATATTATACTAATCAGCATTAATTTTTTTATGTTATCTTTAATTGTATTTTGAATAGTGTCGGTGACGATATTTAATAGCTTTCTTGGGGTTGGTTCATAATTTATTTTAGTTTTTATATTTTTTATTTTTTCTCCAAATAATAAAGAAGAAAAATAATAAAAACACAAAATCCTACAAGAAGAAGACTACAAAACTGTGAAACATACTAGTACCACTAATGGTTGTCTACGCATATATTCATGCAATGTTTTCAACAATAATACCAAAATAATATAACATCATAACTATTATCATACAATATGAAAAAAAATCAAAGCAATATATATATATATATATATATATTAAAAAAGAGGTTGACAGAAATATCTTTTGAACACTCTACTCTATTGTGGTTTTTGTTGAGTTTGGTTTAATTCAATTATTTTTTACAAATTTAATATTAATTTTATTGTTTTACAAAATTTTCAAATTTATATTATTCTGTTTATATTTCAAAAACAAATATTCACAGAACCTAAACAAAATCTATAAGAGAATGGAAAAAAAATAATTAACACAAAATTCACATATATTAATTTATTATCAGGTTAAATGATTTTTTTATTAATTTATTGTCAGGTTAGAGTATTTTTTATCCATCCAATAATTTTTTTTTATTTTTAAATGTTTCTCTTCATTTGTGTCTTTGTTCGTTCGTGTGATATATTATCTTCTTCATAGTCGTTTTTGTGTTATACGTGCGACCCTTTTTTAGAAAATTGTTTCGACAAAAATGTTTTATATGTATTGTGTTGTATGCCTCTGTGACTATCACTACAAGAAAAATTAAATTTTCAAACAGCAAAATCCGTTCCTAATTTGTCTGGAAAATGGTTTCCAGACGTTTTCCGGACGGATTTTATCGGTCCGTAAATGAACGTCGCTAATTAATTTCCGTTCGGAATTCGTCTGAAATTTCGGACGGATTTAGTAGTCCCTAAACCGTCCGGAAAAAAATTAAAAAATTAAAAAATTAAAATAATTAAAAAATTTTAAAAAATTCCGGACAGATATATTTTTCCGTCCGGAAATGTTTTCCGAAAATTAGAAAAAAAAAATTCCGGACGGATATATTTTTCCGTCCGGAATTTTTTTCAAAAAAAAAATTAAAAATAAAAAAAAAAAAATAAAAATAAAAAATAAAAAATAAAAAAACTTAAAAATAAAAACATTTGTGATAGATTAAACTTTTTCTTATATCTTTATCGTCGCCTCCAAATCAACCGTCGTCGTTGTCTCCATCTCCGTCGCCGTCGCCGCCGCCATCGCCACCTCACCTCCACCGTCGCCTCCACCACCGCCATCGTCTCCACCTCCGCCGCCGTCGTCTCACATGCCTTCTTATCTATTCCTCTTTCTCTTTCTTCATTCTCTTTTTCTTTCTCTTCTTATTCCTTGCGAATGAATTTATAAGATTGGATTTCCGGACGGATTCAAATATTTCGTCCCTAATTCCAAACGGATTAAATAATTCGTCCCTAATCCATCCCTAATTCCAAACGGATTAAATAATCCGTCTCTAATCCGTCCCTAATTCCAAACGGATTAAAAAATTCGTCCCTAATCCGTC
>CM071865.1:31423204-31446236 GCA_036759665.1 Gynandropsis gynandra
GATCTAATTTTTTTTTAAAAAAATCAAGAAATAAATATTAAATAAAAATAAATTAAAAATACAAAAATTCCGGAAGGATACAAAATTAATTTCCGGACTGATTTTTTAGGCCGTCCGGAATTTTTTTTGTAAAAAAATAAAAAGTGATAAAAAATGAATAAAAATAAAATAAATAATTTTTTTTTAAAAATGAAAAATCCGTCCCTAATCCGTCCGTATTTTAGGGACTGGTTGGAGGTAGTCCTTAATCCGTCCGGAAATAGGGACTGAAAGAATTTCGTTTGTAAATTACGGACGGATGAAAATCCGTCCGGAATTTAAGGACGGACCAAAATTTCCGTCCGTAATTTAGGGACGGATCAAATTTCGGACGGATTTAGTAGTCCCTAAACCGTCCGGAAAAAAATTAAAAAATTAAAAAATTAAAATAATTAAAAAATTTTAAAAAATTCCGGACAGATATATTTTTCCGTCCGGAAATGTTTTCCGAAAATTAGAAAAAAAAAATTCCGGACGGATATACTAAATTTAAAATTTCTAGTAGTGTATTGTCATGGTTGTGTATATGTCATTGTGTCCTACAATGTGAATCAACATCGATCTTCACGTGATTTTATGTTTCGTGTTGTGATTGTCTTCTTGTCAATCGTGTTTGTGTCATTCGTATAACTATTCTGGTTCATGTGGGATCTCTAGTTTATCCATCCGATCAATTTACTCCGTTTCATTTTCTCATGTATACCTCATCTCGTCGACGTTGGCGTCTGTATCTTTATAGTTTGTCATTTTCATTCTTCGTTGGTCTTATCATGTTATCATCGGCATCTTTATGAACCATCGCTCTCGACCCGTCATTGGTCTCTAAGCGTTGTCATCGGTGTCATCACGTCATTTGTCTCTATGCATTGTTTTCAGTCTCATCTCGTCGTCAGTGTATGTGCTTCATCATCGTTTTTTTGTTCTAGTGACTTCATGATGTCGTGTTTTTACTTGTCTCTCAGCCCATGATTCAATTTCTTGGGCTGCTCCACTCGTGATTTCGTCAGGTCTCCTCTGCTCGAGATTTGGTCAATTTTGCATATGTTTATTCATCTTTTCAATGAGTTTTAGTCGCTTTGCACGCTGATAATACTTTTTTTCTTGTGCCATTGTGTTCAGGTTCGATGATCGTATTCCTGATTCATCGTTGTGTCAACTTCGACCCAACAAGATTTTCTACTTTATTTATATTGAGTTCCATGGGTATTTCACTTTTTTGTTCATCGGTCGTTAGAGATTAATATCAATTTCCCTATTTGCCTGGCTTGTTATTTTCTTTAGATCGATACAATTCTTTTTGTACCAAGGATATTGAGTATTTTTGTTATCATGAGATTTTGTGATTACTCTCACAAAATTTAAACTTTTAATCTTGTATCACAAAATCAAAGGATTTTGATCTAAAAAAATATTTGGATAGTCTATCAGATGTTTTTTTCATTCAGTTGAGGTCTTGGTTGGATCTTTTTTCAAAGAAATTTAATAACCATGTACATTTACTAGTAAGCCAACCTTGGTGCATTGGATTCTCGACTCTGGTGATCGAATCACATGACAGGGTGTCGAGATCTCATGAAAAAAAATATGTTGGATATGTCAACGTGCTACGTGATACTTCCTAATGGGAAGAACACAATGTCGACACTAAAACGAATCGTGATTCTTTATGGATTGCTTATACTTCATAATGTATTTGATGTTCCACTTTGAGTTGCAATCTCATATTTATATCTCAATTTCTTTATGAGATAAACAATATGATTCAGTTTACTAAACAAATATGTGTTATTCAAGACTTAATTACGAAGATGATGATTAGAGCGATGAGCATCATGACATGATCTACTTCATCAAGGGGATCGTGAATAAATCTTCGATTCAGATAAATTCTTCATATGATCATTGGCATGTTCGCCTCGTTCATCCATATTCACATGTTTTGAGCTTAGTTCCTGGTGTTGGTGTTTAGTTTGCTCAGGAAATACAATATGTTTTCGAGCCAAACAAAATCATAATTCATTTTCGTTAAATATTAATAAATATCGTGTATTTTTTCAATTGGTAAATTGAAAGTTTTGGAAACCCTAGAATACTGCATCTTTTTTTGACGCTCAATATTTTAACTATTGTTGATAACTTCTCTAGAGGTGTATGGTTTTCTATATTATGTGTTAAATCATAGATTTAAACATATATTTGTGCTTTTCTTGCGATAGTGGAAAGTCAATATAGTATTCCCGTTTAGACTATCTAGAGGGAATTGGGACAAAAGTTTTGAGCATGACTAATAATTTCTTCCAAATTGAAATTCTTCATGAGACATCATGCATGATGACACCACAATAGAATTGTAAGATGGAACATAAACACCTTCATATACCTCAACATCGAGCATGATTTTTCTTTTCTAATATGGATTACCAATCAAGTTCTGGACTGAAGGTGTTCTCAATGCGACATATCTCATTAATTATACAGTCACACCTCTTTGTAATGTAAAAACATCGTATGAAATCTTATATGATATACCTCCGTTCTTGAAGCATCTTTGAGTGTTTGGTTCATTGTGTTGCGTTCACAATCAGAAAGATTATGGTGACAAGTTTGCATCGTGAAGGTTCAAATGTGTTTTGTGGACTATCATAACTTTGAAAAGGATGATGGGTGTATGACACTGAATTAAGAGGTTTTCCAATATATTTTTTTTCTCGAAAGAAATTTCCTTTTCATTGTGCATTAGGTGATTTTATAGCAGCACTACTCTGGTATCAATTCGTCTGAGTCGTTCCATGTTGGTGATGACGAAGACATATTTTCTTTGCACTTGTCAGTCTTGAGAGGGGGGGGGGGGGGTGCGCTTGGTCTTAGGTAGACCTTTCATTCTAATCGATGATTATTTTACCCAAACATATCGGATACCACTGATCTTAATGTCCTCGAGTAGATCTCCGCACCCACAATCTGATTCGAATCCTATTTTCCGTGGTTTGCACCATAAATCACCCTCTACACATATTCATGATGACATCATTCAAAATGTTCAAGTATTGAGCCCGTCATCCCAAGTCTCACATCCCTCCTTCTCATCCTCAGAAACACTTAATCATATATTTTAATCAGTTTCTTGTGATCAATTTTCATTGGCACATTGTTGTTTTTTATAGCAGTTACTACTCACATTAAAACCTTCGACATTTACTGAAGCAATGCAGATCCTAACTGGAAATTGAAAATGAAATTTGAAATACATGCATGGGACAAAAATGAAGCGTGTGTTTTCGAAAGACTTGATCTAGGAACCATGGTTTTGAACCGATCTTACGTGGAATCATAAATCCCAAGTTTGTCTATGAATAGCAGATCTAGATTTACATGATGCAAATTCATTTACAAGATTATATTTCTATCTGATGGTACCATTCAATATCATAAAGCTCGTATGGTGGGCATGAGAAATATAGAGATCAATGTTCTGAATTACACATAGACGTTTGCTCTCGTAGCGAAGATGACTGTAATACATGTTTTTCTTGAAGTGGCAACCATTCAAAACTGTGAGGTTCATTGATGAATATGCATAATGCATTTTCACATGGTGATCTTCCTGAATTTATCATCAGGTTTCATACAACTCATACATATCATGTGTATTGTTTGAAGGAATTCTTGTATTGTTTGAAACGGACTCCTCGTTGTTGATTTTCCAACTCGAGCAGGGATTCACTAGACCCGAATAAACCCATTGTTCAAGGTAGGCCGATGCACACGGCCCGAGCAAAGGCTTGCTCGATCCAAACGAATCATGTGGACCATTAGAGCATGCGAAAGACATGACCGCTCGATCGAGCGCGACAAAAGTCGATCGAGTGTAGAAGAAATCGAGCGAGTGTAGATGTTTCTCGACTGGACATACATAAAGTTTTACAAAATTAGGGTTTAAGACTTATGACGCTCGATCAAGAATTTGTGTCGGGTTAATTAAGTTGTTTTATTTTATTAATTTTCTATTATTCTTTGATTCCTATAAACAAATGACTCATCCTATGATATTATTACCTAAGTTTGATTTATAAATATTATTTTTTTATTGCTAATCCTAGAAATTTAGTTACCGAACTCTTGGAGTGATTCTGAGTTGTTCATCAACTTGTCAATACTAAATCATAAGTATTGTGGATTTTTCAGTATGAGGTTCTTGTCGAGTTATAGTTGGGTTTTAGGACATATTTTCTTCGAAAAGACAAGCATTAGGTTTTGCTATCGAAATGCTAGTGAGTTTCAGTCCATTTCCATCCATCTAACAAAAGAAAGTCGATCTAGATTTATATCAATATGTTAGTATATCTGGATTACATGATCATTGCGGGAAATTATCCGGTTGAACTTTAATGGTTCAAGGATTATATGGGTCATGTTTTCATATGAAGGATTTTGGGGTTTTGAAGTATTTATTTGGCTTTGAGATGACAAAAATTCCTAAAGGTATTTTTTTCAACAAAAATATACCTTGGATATTATTTGTGATGTGGGTCTTCTTGGTTCCAGACCAGCACTGTTTATGCTCGCGTAAAACCACATCTTACCCTTATCTAATGTCGATTCGTCTTCAGATCTTAAATGCTATTGTAGGTTAATTGGTCGTCTGGTGTACCTTGGTGTTACTCACTTGGATTTGTCATGCAATATTCATACTCTCTTCGAGTTCATACACTCACCATGGAATAGTGACAAGCGATGCCGTGGGTAATTCGGTACATGAAGTCCAATCATAGGCAAGAAATTTTACTTCATACTCATCTAGACCTACATATTATTGTTTCGTGTAACTCTGATCGAATATGTTGTCTCATATCCCACAAATCTTTTACCGAATGGTTAGACCAATTGTGTACTTCTTTAATATCATAGTAGAAAAAAAAAACATGTCTTTATCTTTATCATCTACAAAAACAGAATATTGAGTCGTGGTTATGATGGTTTATAAGTTTTTTTGGCTCAAGAATCTTCTTTTTTTAGTATGTGCATCTCTCATTAGCGTCTCATGTCTTTACATTGTTACACTCAAATTGCATTATATATTAGTGTCAATTCGATGTTCAACAAATACACCAAATATATTGAAGTGGATTGTCACATAATTTATAAACAACTTATTGAAAGAATGTATTTATCATGTTTTTACCAAATTTTGATTTGTTGACATCATTATTAAGGTTTTATAAAAAAATGTTTGATTTGTATTCACATTGAGTTTGCAAAATTTGCACACACCAATTTGAACTAATGGATGTATTTATATAATTATTATTATTAGATTAATTATATATTTGTGTATATATACACCTGTTGTATTAGAATTTCAGATTAAAAAGAATATTACTTTATGTTGGAACGTAATAGATTTATCAATAATAAACTTTAAAAGAAAAATAGATAGACAAAGAATATCCTGAAAGTAATATGCCTGTCATGTAAT
The DNA here is from genome assembly GCA_036759665.1 of Gynandropsis gynandra. Classification (NCBI taxonomy): domain Eukaryota; kingdom Viridiplantae; phylum Streptophyta; class Magnoliopsida; order Brassicales; family Cleomaceae; genus Gynandropsis; species Gynandropsis gynandra. The sequence continues at coordinate 31,428,720 of CM071865.1, forward strand.
ATTTAAATAGTATCAGGTTAAAAGTGTAATTATTAAAAAGTTTAATAATTATATAAGAAACGAAAAACATGTTTTCGTTAACGAGATTTCATTATCAAAATCTAAACCTATAGCCGTCAGAAAGAAAAACAAAGAACGAACAGTTTCGTTCATCAGAGAATTCCGCACCAAAGGCTGAAGGCAGAATCCGATCTCGGCGTGGATACGCGTAGAGGACTTGTACTATCAAGTCTTGCATCCGATAATCACACGTTCAACGTTAACAGGTATATTCGAAATCGTTTCTATATTTGTTCTTCGTTGAAACCCGAAAAACTAATCCGAATATGACTAGATCTAAAATTCGGGTTGATAAAAACACACTTCCGCACTCTAAATCAATCCAACAGTGGTATCAGAGCGTCTGGTTGTCTGTTTAGATTAGTTTTTTGAATTTTTTAGTGAAAAACGGATCGGAAAAATGTAAAAATCGCACGCACACAAGAACAAACGCGCGACCCGCGAAGGAGGAGACCTGGGCGGCGGCCGGAACCCTAGCCGCCCAAGCGAATGTCGCCGGTGCGGGCGAAGGGTCGGCGCGGCGTAGGTAAGGCGACTGAGCGGCATTTTTCCGTGCGCCCATCGTGGTAGACGCAACCACGAGCGGGCGGCGAAGGGTTGCAGAGTTCGTGCGTGAGAGAGAGGAGTCGCGACGTCTGGGGCGGTTCGCAGTGAGCCCGAGCGGACAATGGTCGCAAGAGCAAGCCCGGGGCGAGGGCCTGGGTCGAGCGGCGGCGAGCGTCGCATGAGTTGTCGTTCGGTGCGGAGTGTTTCATACCACTTTCGCAATCGCAAGACGCCGACGGTGAGCGACCGGTGAGCGGCCGTTCCGGATACGCTCTGGCCGGCGACCCTTCACGCCCAGAAATGGCGACCGAAAAAGGGGCGATGACGGCTAGGGTTTTCCTAACCCTATCCCTAATCCCCTTTCCCCTAACCCTAACCCTAATAAAAAATTAAAATTAAAAAAATATTTTAAATTAAAATTATTGAATTTTAATTTAAAATTAATAATTGAGTTCTTAAACGATAAATTGTTTATCGTTAGGCTTTTCCTTCATCGTAGATCTTTGAATAGGTTCTCGTTTACATGGTACGGCTTGACTACCAGGAGGCATGTAGTTCAAAAACTCGATTCGTACGTGTACGACATCAGATGTCTAGTGGGAGGGACCAATAATTTATTGTATACGCTTGGACTACCCGGGGGACATACACTTAATTGTTATCCGACCATGAGCTGAAGGATAAACTCAACTATATCAATAGGAACGACCTGACTACCAGGTGACTATGTGATATAGAGCCGTAGTAAAATCACTATAAATTTTATGGGTATAAAATTTATAAAGAATCTATTTTATATGTTTGGGAAACGTCTTGACTACCAAGGGGCTCAGGCATATAGTTATAGATTGATGCTAATTTAGAAATAAGATTTCTAATGTTATCATAACATTCATTAGCGAAAAATATCATATAGATGAAGTCCATGTCTTTATGATATTTACGATGTCTAACTCTCTGCTGTAAATTTTCCTTTCGTGTTCAGATCTCCTGAGAATGTCTCAATTCAACTTGCATCCAATTCTCGAGACCAACAAGTTGGTTGGTGAAAACTTCGACGAATGGTAACGCAATTTACGCTTGGTGCTGACACATGAGAAGCTGATCGATGTGATCGACAAACCGACTCCTCCAGTGCCAGACCCAACGAATGACGAGGCTTTCAGTGAATACACTAAGTACGAGGAAAAGTGTATCACTGTGAAGTGTCTCATCTTGGCGTCAATGAGTGGCGAACTCCATAAGCGACACGAGCATATGGATGCTAAGCAGATCATGGAGCATCTTAAGAAGATGTTCGGTGAGCAGAGTCGGACGGCAAGGTCCAAGCTGTCAGGGACTTTGTTCAAGTCCGCTCTGCGTGAGGGATCTCCTGTGGGACCCCATGTTCTTCAGATGATTAGTCTGATAGAACAGCTTGAGAAGCTGGGGTGTACCTTCTGCAAGGAGTTGCAGCAGGATATGATCTTGCACTCACTTCCGGAGTCCTTCTCCCCGTTCGTGGTCAACTACAACATGAACAAGCTGGACGTTGAGTTGCATGAGATGCACAACATGCTCACTGAGTATGAAAAACAGATGTCCATTGGGAAGAGGGTATCGAGATCTGTGCTGATGGTTAGGCAATCCTCTTATCAGAAGAGGAAGGGCAAGAAGAGGCCTAGGACCAGGCAGAGCGGGACTAAGTCTGGTGAGACCAAGGCAAAGGGTGACGCCACCAAGCCCAACCAATCAGAAGCCGAGTGTTTCTTCTGCAAGAAGGAAGGACATTGGAAGAGGAACTGCAAGGAATACCTGCAGTCTCTGAAGGGCAAGAAGCAAAGTAAGATTCTCATGAAAAATGTTTTCATGTTATCCTTGACTATTATTGATTCATCTAGATGGGTATTGGATACCGATAGCAGCTTTAACGTCTGCAATATGTTGTAGAGGCTGAGGATCAATAGGAGGTTCAGGAAGGGAGAGTTTAGTCTGAAGGTTGGAAATGGCGCAAGTGTTGCTGCTCTAGCCGTAGGATGTATTTCCCTTATTATGCCTACGGGCAAGACTTTGTTGCTAGACGACTGTTATTATGTTCCGAAGTTTGTTTCGAACATAATTTCTATTTCTATGCTTGATAGACGTGGATTTCGAACAGTTTTCAGTAATAAAATTTGCTCTATTTATCATGGTGATGATTTATGTGTGAATGGTTATTTGCAACAAGGACTTTATATCTTACCTGATGTTAATGTAGAACAAATTAACATGCATGTTTCGGGCCATAAGAGAAAGGTAGATGATCGTCAAAGACAGACGTACCTTTGGCATTGTAGACTTGGTCACATCGATGAGAAGAGAATAAACATGCTGCATAAAGATGGTCTTTTAGGCCATTTTGATTATGAATCTTATGCAACTTGTGAGTCTTGTCTCACTCGTAAGATGACCAAATCTCCGTTTAGTGGAACCCGAGAGAGAGCTACAGAACTTCTAAGACTCATACATACTGATGTATGCGGACCGATGAGAGTTCAGACTAGGGGTGAATATTCATATTTCATCACGTTCACTGATGATATATCAAGTGGATTTGTGTTCTTGATGAGATACAAATCCGAATCTTTTGAAATGTTCAAGAGATTCCGCATTGAAGTGGAGAAACAAACCGGAAAGAGTATCAAGGTGTTGAGATCTGACTGGAACGGTGAATATCTTAGTCATGAATTTATCGATTATCTAAGGCAAAATGGGATTTTGTCTCAATGGACTTCTCCCGGAACACCACAGCATAACGGTGTGTCCGAAAGGAGAAATCAGACATTATTAGATATGGTCCGATCCATGATGGGGTTCATAGATCTTCCAATAAACCTGTGGGGTTATGCTTTAGAAGCAGCTGCTTACATTTTAAACAAGGTTCCCTCTAAAGCAGTCTCTAAGACTCCATATGAGATATGGAAGGGACGGAAACCAAACCTGAGGCACATCAAGGTTTGGGGTTGTCCGACCTTCGTTAAGAGATTTCAGCCAGACAAACTTGATGCTAGGTCTGACAAGTGTAGGTTCATATGATATCCCAAGGAAACTATGAGATATATATTATTTCTACCACCTGTTTGAGCACAAAGTGTTTGTGGCCAAAACGGCAACCTTTCTTGAGAGGGAATTTCTTGAGGAAGGAGTTCATGGTGGAGAAGTAGTTCTTGACGAGATTCAAGAACCCTACGAACCAACACAAGCTCATGGACATGAGATGTCAAATGAGCGTTCTTGGCTGGGTGACACAGTGTTAGGCTCCGGCGTTTCAACTTCAAATGTTGAAGTAACAGTGCCTGTTCAGGAACAAGTTCAGGAACTTGCTCAGGAACAAGTCCAACAAGATATCACAGTGCAGGTTGAACCTGCTACACAACCTTTCTTGAGAAGGTCAACACGTTCTAGACGTGCACCTGACAGACTTAATCTGATGGTGCAAGAGGACGTGGTCGGTCATAGAGATGACGACCCGTTGACTTTCCAAGAGGCTATACAAGACCCAGATTCAGAGAAATGGTGGAAAGCCATGGAATCCGAGATGAAATCTATGAAGATCAACAAAGTATGGACTTTGGTTGATTCTTCACAGGCTTCCAGACCTATAGGTTGTAAATGGGTTTACAAGAAGAAGATTGAAGCAGACGGGCAGGTAGAGACCTATAAAGCTCGTCTAGTTGCCAAGGGGTATAGTCAACAAGAAGGGATTGACTATGAAGAAACGTTCTCCCCTGTGGAAATGTTCAAATCTATTCCAATTCTGCTTGCGATAGCGGTGTACTATGACTATGAGATTTGGCAGATGGACGTGAAAACAGCTTTCCTTAACGGAGAGCTCCAGGAAGAGGTTTTCATGACTCAACCTGAGGGTTTCACGTCGCCAACTCAAGGTCATATGGTATGCAAGCTTCAGAGATCCATTTATGGACTCAAGCAAGCTTCTCGAACCTGGAACATTCGCTTTAACAAGGCAGTTGAAGAGTTCAACTTTGTTAGATGCGATGAAGAGCCTTGTGTGTACAAGAAATTTAGTGGGAGCACGGTTGTCTTCCTTGTGCTTTATGTGGATGACATATTGCTCATGGAAAATGACATTCTGACGTTGCAAGAGACGAAGTCATGGTTGTCTAATCAGTTCTCCATGAAGGATCTAGGTGAAACAACCTATATTCTGGGAATAAAGATTTATAGGGATAGATCGAAGAGGTTGCTTGGATTGTCACAATCCTAGTACATCGATAGTATCGTGAGACGATACAACATGGAAAGTTCCAAGAAGGGCTATCTATCGATAGGCACTGGAATTTCTCTTTCTATGGAGGATTGTCCTAAGACCCCGTATGAAAGAGAATGCATGAGTCGGCTTCCCTACGCTAGCGCAGTGAGAGCCATCATGTACTCCATGACGTGTACTAGGCCTGACGTAGCCTACGCACTAAGTGTAGTGAGTAGATATCAGGCAGATCCTGGTGAGGAACACTAGAAGGTTGTTAAGAACATCCTTAAGTACTTGAGAAGGACTAAGGACCAGTTCCTCATTTATGGTGGTTCTAACTTGGAGTTAGAAGGATTCACGAGAGATCATAGCGCGTGGGGACGTGTAAATCCAGAAGGTGGATGGAAAGGAAAATGCAGCAGATCCGTTCACGAAGGCGCTTGGGTCAAAGGAGTTTGACAAGCATAAGCTGAGGATCGGATTGAGAGAGATGACTAGCTGGCATTAGTTTATAGACATGTAGCGAGTTGTATTTTAGACATCGATTTTAATTTTATAATATATGGCATTATTTTTCATATGATGAATTTTCATAAGTGTATGATAGAGTCCAAGATTAAATCTGAAACTTGACATTATGATAGAGATCATAATAAAGAGAGTCAAGTTTTGGTATGATTTAATCTGAATTGTTCTTGTTCGTAGGATCACTACTCGGACTACAGTGATCCGGAAAGAACAACATGTATGTGATAAGTTTTTATGATGATAGAAATCAGTAGATCTCTTTTACTGAATCACATATATGGGTGCTACACATAATGATGTGATCACTGAACTGACCTAAAGGGAGAAATGCTTAATGGTTAAATAACCAATGAACTGTCATAAGATTTCTCCAGATAGTTAGACAGTTAGTTTTTCCTTAGACCTGAGATCAGCATAATAAATAGCATCTCATCTATTATTCTTTGATTCTGGACACCTAGTATCTGAGAGTACTAGTTGAATAGATATTGGGAATAATTAGATATTTGCGTAGTTAGTGACTGATCAAGAGGGGATCCATCAACTCTTGGTAAGAGTTTGAGCTCTATGTTGTCAGTAATCACAATGACTGTACGAATCTCTGGTCAGAGTACATTGAATGAATGAAGAAAGGTGTTTCTTAGGTTCATTCATCAGTCAGTTGTGATTGACATGAGACATAGTTGATGATTCGTAGGGCTGACAGTTGTGACCATGCCTAGGATGCATCCGGAGCTGTAAAGATGGAAGGAAATACTAACGTCAAACTCCACCATGGTTCGTTTTGGGTAAGGTTGTTACTCAAATGAGTAAGGATGTTACTTCACGCTATCCGATCGTTGGGGAGTGTTGTTAGACGCCAACCTCGATTAGTTAATTAGTGGAGACTAATTGACTACCGGTTTAGTGATGAACCTACGAGGTCACACGCATACGAGTGTCTCGGTATCTGCTTGTGATTGTTAGACAATCAGTGTGGAGTACAATTATATTCATCCGCTAGCACCGAAGAATATAATTGTACTTGATTTTCTTTTGGGATTAGTACATCAGATGTACATGCAATATGTGTATGGAGATACATATACTTTGACTGTTTGAAATATTACGTAAAAGCAAATGGGAGATTGAAAGTAATATGCCTGTTATGTAATATTTAAATAGTCTTGGATTAAAAGTGTAATTATTAAAAAGTTTAATAATTATATAAGAAACGAAAAACATGTTTGCGTTAACGAGATTTCATTATCAAAATCTAAACCTAAACCTATAGCCGTCAGAAAGAAAAACAAAGAACGAAACAGTTCCGTTCATCGGAGAATTCCAAACCAAAGGTTGAAGGCAGAATCCGATCTCGGTGTGGATACGCGTAGAGGACTTGTGCTATCAAGTCTTGCATCCGATAATCACACGTTCAACTTTAACAGCTATATTCGAAATCGTTTCTATATTTGTTCATAATTGAAACCCGAAAAACTAATCCGAACATGACTAGATCTAAAATTCGGGTTGATAAAAACACGTTTCCGGATCCTAAATCAACCTAACATATCCAAAATTATTATATCAATTAATGAATACAAAATGCATTTTTTCAAATTCGAGATAATAGAATAAACTAAAATATCGATAACTTTTCTAAGTACATACAAAATAGATAGGTAAGGAGCAAAACCAATTATATATATAGCTACAGAGAGTTGTAAGCTTTTATAAGATGCATGTGCTTTGATGGTCCGTCAGAAAATTCCAATTTCAAAGCCCAAAAAACAGCTCATTCCAAACAAGATTTCAAAGTATTTTCGTGGTCGATGTTCCTAATCCTAACAATGATTTCCATCCCATTATTTATACAAAGAGAAATGAGAAAATATTGATTTCACATACTCTATTATTTTATATATAACCAATAATTTAGTCTAATTTAAACTTTTTAAGTTTATCATCACAAGTATACCGATTTTAACAATTATCATAAAAGTAAATAAATTATAATAAAATATTTTTTTTTTTAAAGTATATTTAATATATAAGATAATTGTTTTTACCCTTGTTTATATAATATAGTTAATAAAGATAGATGAATCATTATAAAATATATGAATTTAAACTTTTTACGTGTACTAAATATGTTTTACAGTTTGCTTTAAATTTATCTCATTTATACAATTTATTGATTATTGTATATATGAAATTTTATCTGTATATCTAATTCAAAAGATAATGGTTGAGAATTCTTATGATTTGAATTTTTTAAACGTGAATGAAAGAAGAAAACTGGTCCCAAATGTACAAATAAATGTAATTTAATTCATGATTTTAATAGATTTTTCGATCTGTTTGAACTATGTTGCTTGGTTATTAGGAACCCAACTTCATTGTGTAGTTTTTTTTATATTATGATGTTAGAAATACAAAATAAAATTAACTCAAGATCCAATTTTCATGTTGCTTCAAAGCTTTGAAAGTAAACTCCATGCCGTTTAATGACTTGAAGAACAATTGTTCCCGTTCCAATACGAAAATGTTCTCCCACAGTATTCCCATCTAGACCCTGGGGTGAACAGGCGGGGTGAAATGGAGAGGAATGAAATCAAGGGCATTTAGGTCTATTCCCATGGGTGGTCATGCTGGTGTAACACTTGCCGCACTTCTCCCTATTTCCGTAGGTTCCAGGCGGCACACACTTGCACCTGAAACAGCACGTAGTGCAAGCACGGATGCATACGTTCGGTCTCGAATGTGAGCTGCATCTGAACTCACACAGCGGCGAGCAGTCTGTTCAACCACAAACGTATGATTATATATTCCTTTTATAAAATATTAGGCCGACAGGAAAAAAAAAATGAGATCAATGGCTTAAAACCGAGTAAATAGAGATCAATGGCTTAAAACCGAGTAATGTTCTTTTATCTAATCAAAACAAATTTTCATTTTAACATCGATAATATATATTGTGTTATTTCATATTAATAAAGACGTTAATTATATATTTATATATATCATATCAAATCCTAAAATTTGTAGTTAATATTTCAATTTAATTAAACTTAAATCTATACGTGATATGATATAACCGTCTATTTCAATACTAAATCACCATTATAATATTCATGTTTTAAAATTAAATTTAATATAAAATATTTTATTATATTATTTTATTTTGACTAGAACATAAACCCTGAATTTTTTATATATAACATTAAACAATCTTAAATTTTTTATTCAACTAAAGTCCATTTTGATATTGTTAATTGAACCTTAATATTACTATGATAATATTTATTAAATTCTAATTCAAAACTCCTCAATTTTTAATAAACTGGTTCATATCTTATATATATATATATACATATATATATATTATTTTTGTTTGGACACAAAATTCCTAAAATGTAAAAATGCGTCGGATATAATGGATATATACGTTACCTTTTACTGTCCTAATCCATGGGATTACCGGTGACTGTGGTGGTTTCACCGGAGGTGACTGTGGTGGTTTCACCGGAGGTGACTGTGGTGGTTTCACCGGAGGTGACGGTGGTTTGGGGGGTGTTGGTGGTTTTGGCGGTGGTGATATTGGTTTGACAGCCGGAACCGGAGGTGTGGGCGGTTTGAGAAACGGCGGAGGAGGCGGTTTGTATTGCGTAGAGGGTGGCTTGACCGGTGGTGGTGGTTTGGCGAGCGGTTTAAGGGGAGGAGGTGATGGTTTCTTCACTAGGAGGTCCGAATAAACCTACACATTTACCCCACGAAAATTAATTAAAACCAAAGAAAAGCAAAAGCTACGGCAAATACTAAGCATAAACATCTATGAAATTTGCTAGAAAATTAGGAACTAAAAAAAAAGGTATCATAACAACTTCACGCTATATAAACTATGTAATTATACCAAATATATATATATATATATTTTATTTTTTTTTATTTTTAAAGGACTACTTACAAGTGAAGTGAGTGAGAAGAGTGTAGTGAAGAAGAGAAGGGATTTTGTGTGAGACATGTTGTTTGAGGCCTTTCAAAATCTAAAGAGACGAGATAGGGTTTGTGTCTTTAAATAGGACATCAAGAAGATACAGGTGAAATGAATTTACCCACTTTAATTATATTATTATATTATTGGTTATTTTAAAAACTTCGGTTTAATTAATTTATTCACACATTCTCTATGTAGAAATCTGGAGTGTTCTTCTACTACGTTCACACCGCCACTGGACCCGTAATTTGTCGCATTTTGATGGGAGGTTTAATTCTTATTTTAATCATATATTAAAAAGATAAAAATATTTATTATGTAGAGATTACTTATATAATTTATATAGCACTGTGTCATTTAAAACATATACGTATTTGTTATGAACTATCGCATTCGTTTAATGATTATACTAAATTTAAAGAGCATTTTATTATTTATCATCTTCATTTGTTTAATTGTGTATATTTAAAATATTTTCTTACGTTAGTTTGATTTGTTTTCTCGTATATAAAATTTATTTTTATATTTTTGTTATATAATTCAACTACTTTTGCTAATATATTATCCTACCATAGTTTTTGTCATTCTCCTACGAATGTGCTTTAAAATTGAAAAAGAACACGATTAAAATAATTCACATTTCCCAATAAAATTACTATTATGAAAAAAAGTATTATCTTAATGCCACTGTGGTATTTTAATACCGACCCTTTGTTATGTCTGATCTAAAGAAAACACAACTCGCATGAAAAACGTTACCTCACATGTGCGTTTTAATTTTACACATTTTATAAAATTATAGAATTAAATAATTGTACTAATATTTGCGATCATGTAAGTATATGTATTTAAAGTTTTAGATATCTATCATGGGAAATTATGAAACAGTAATGCAACATTAAACATTATAAATCAATCCATTTATTGTTGAAATTTATAAATTTTATTATACTATTAAAATCTAGTTAACTTGAATTAGATATTTTTAAAAATCTTTACTGAATTCCGTTAACGATAAATCGTAAGAAACTATCATATGACAAAAACGTATTAAAAATGCACGAATCAAAGTTACAAATGATTTAACATAATATATAAAGACATGTAATATTCAACTAATTCGCTACTATCATTTTATTTTGATGTTTAAAATTTAATTTCTTTATTATATATATATATATATATTGTAACACCCCAATCCCGGAACAATCTCGGGACTAGGAGTGTCCACCATCACCTCCAAGAGGTGGCTACACGTGTCATCGCTCAAACGCATTTATAAAATAAATGTAAATGATTTATTCTGAAATAAGAGTGGTCCGGACCAAATAGCAAAACAAATACGTAAAGATCAGAGTCACGTAATGAAATAATAAATACGAAATGCAAAATAAAACTCATCGAGACCTCGTGCACGCCTCTCCCATCAGTCCGCTGTGAACCTTCATGTTGCTGCTCAACCTCGTTACTTTTTCTCCTCGCCATATCCTGTCCATCCACGACAGCCCAAAAATTGGGTGAGTACGACATACGCACTCAGTGAGATCAATACGTGGACGTACTCTGTGCCACGTATTCTCCCGCTCGAACTGAATATCATAAAATAATGATTTATCCAAAGTCTAAACTAAAAATATACAGATAACTCTACCCAACCCGACTGAGTATCAAAAATCTAAGACTAGTACCACACTGGATCATAACGCACAGAGTCCACATGACTCTAACTCGGGCATATGCTCGCGAAGTCCAAAAGACCCTAGCATACTGAAAATCTCGCAAGGTCGCAACGGACCCCAGCTATCAGTACACTACACTGAAAATCTCGCAAGGTCACAACGTACCCCAGCTATCAGTACACCACACTGAAAATCTCGCAAGGTCACAACGTACCCCAGCTATCAGTACACCACACTGAAAATCTCGCAAGGTCACAACGTACCCCAGCTATCAGTACACGCATAATAAAACCAATCTTCCATTCATGTACAAATCTAAAAAATAAAATTTTATTAGCATTGGATTCAATATAGAAAATAAAAGTGTGAAATTAATAATGTAAAAGAAAATAGTAATTCGAATTTAATTTAGTGAGGAGAAAAAAACAAGTAAAATTCAACAAAAATATTTACTGTAAACATGAATTGTTACAAAAACTAAACCGGATTTCTTCCATCTGAACCGGTTTAGTCAGTTTCCTTCCAATGGGTCAAGCGCGTGATGGTTTGCTAAACCGGTTGGTTCTCAGTAGAGAGGATTCTTGAAGAACCTAAACAAAAAGTTCATGGATATCTGTCTGCAGGTATGATCTTCAACAGCTTGGCAAGTTCATACGATTTGAAATCCCTCCCGTAACATAGAGCTAAGTCCAAAGCCGTCTTTCCGTCCTGGTGACGACAAAATTAGCAACGATTGATTCAGTATCGAAGAAACACTCATAGTTTCAGTTTTTACAAGTAAGACATGTCTTGATTCCATGTATTTTTTGACATTATTAGAAAAAAGAAAGAAACTTAATATAATATATAAAAGTTATATGCGAATCGACTGCTTATCAATTGGTTCTGAGTTGAAAAACTATATAGATCCAAAATGGATATATTACCAATCAAGAGAATGAAACTTAATACAATAGGGGGTGGATTTTACAGTTATCCGAACCCAACCGATCCAAACAAACCGAATTATATTCACTATAGGTATCGGTAGAATCTATTCGATCTCAAAACTCAATACCTAAACATGTTTGGTTCAGTTCGGGTTTTGGAAAAACCAAAAAATCGAATAAACTGAATAAAAAGATAACTATAAAATTTTATTCAAAATAATAAATGAATCATCTTTTACACATTTGTATGAACAAAAGGATTCGTCCAGATCCCCTTGTATTTTATTTTATGTTATATTGATTCGTTTAGAATTTATTTCTAATTTTTAATAAGAACCCGGAAAACGGAGCCCAATAAACTCGAAAAAACCGAGTTATCTGAACCCAAACAATCTGAAATACCCGAACCAAAACAATCATTCGAACCTGAATTGAATTCGGGCTTATTTTGATTTCAGTAATCCTAAACTCAAATTAGTGGAAGTGACCAGTATAGAAAAACATTTGGATCCAATTCGGTTCTACTTTACCTGAAATGCACATCTCTATAAAGAAACATGTGTCAATCCATTCAATACGAGTTAGTATTGAATTAGAAGCCAATGTGCATATACATGAGGCATTACCTTTGTTCTTCTGGTTTTGTCAGCACCATTGATCAACAAGAGCTTTGCAATGTCTCTGTTCCGACTTTGTACAGCGATATCCAAAGGAGTCCATCCTTCCTGCCATAATGAAAGTCTCATCCTCATTGAATGAAATCAAAATCAGTATCTTATTTCAAATCACTCAGATAGGCTTTCTCGTGGCTCACATTATCTGAAACATTGACATCTACATTGTACTTGATTAGTAGTTTGACAGTCTGCACGGCACCCACTTGAACTGCATAATGAAGTGGAGTTGCTCCATCCTGATATTCAAACAATCGAATACGTTTAGAGGAATCAGAAATTATGAATCTTTTCAGAGTTTAAACAGATAAATTCTCACCCGATCTTTTAAATGTGGGTTCGCTCCTTTCCTCAAAAGATGACTAATCACAGCTTCCTTTTTCCCAATGATTGCCTTATGAAGCGCCGTTGAGCCAACCTGTTTAGTTATCAGATTATCAACTCCGACATCTAGATTTTGTTAACAACATTTCATTTCAAAGCAACCTTGTCAACATCATCGATGTCGAGCCCATTTGCAATGAGCTTGTCCATGTACTGAATCTGCATTGACAGAGCAAGAGTCTGAAGCGGCTTCCATTTGTTCTGCACATTCGATTCCGTAGTGATCAAGAGAAGGATTGGTCACTGAATGGCTATAGACACATACACACATATAATCGATATACAAACAAGTACATTGTAGAACTTACTGTTGATATTTTCTTGAGGTTTGGCAAAGCATTCTCTTGCAGAATTGCCATCTCTTCAGGTTCCAGACGCTGTTCAACCTCTGCATCAAGTCACCTATTCATTCAGATGTTACATACACAAACCACAAATATACAAAATTGGAGCATCATCACTTGAGTTTACTAAGAGCTATACAAATATTATAGCTTGCTATTTCAAGGTTAAAAGGGACGAATCTGAACATAATTCCTAACTTTCCGGGAAAACGGAGGAAAAGTGAGATAAATCATGCGAATTTCGGAGAAGATGAACCTCTTGCAAGTTCTTCCTCGTAGTTGTCCGTCGTAAGCTTCTCCGCATACGCAGCCATGGCAGAAACAATACCGCATGTATCTCTCCCTGCGTCTTCATCCCAATCACTTTCGAAATCCAAATCGTTACCTACGCCATCTTCTTCTTCTTCTTCGCTTTCACTGTTGCTCCCATCATCTGGTTCTTCCCAGAACCCATCTTGGGTTCGAACACAAACTGTTCGATGTTTTGTCTCAACGAAACATCTAGCCCTAGTTTTCGCTTCTCCTCCGGCGAAAATCGACAAGCCTCGTCGGCAACTAGTAGAACATTCGAGGAGCGTCGATTTACGATTACCAGATGCATAAGCTGGAAATCGAGAAAGAACCAAACTTTGAGGATGAATAGGCAAAACCCAGGAAGCCATTGTTATAAGCTTCCGCCAAAACTTTCTTTGAGTCTTGCTTGGTTGGTGGGAAAATGAAGGAAACGCGAGAAAAGTAAGGAAAACAAATGCAATTCGATGCAAAAATACACGAAGGAATTTTAATATTTTTCATCATTTTGTTTCCAAATTTCTTAAGACTAACTATTACGGTAACTATTACGGCGGAATATCTTCAAAAATATCATTCTCTAAAATAATTATTAAATCCGAAAAAATTGTAGAAAAGACAAATTTGCCTTTAACGTTCGAATGTGGAAAAATCCACGTTCGAAAGTTTTCCGACGTGAAAAACTGTCAAAAACGAGAAAGCCGAACAGTTTTTCAACGTGAAACTTGTTTAAAAGTTTATGGTAAGAAAGAAATGAGAGTTTTTCGACGTGAAACCTGTTTAAAAGTTTATAGCAAGAAAAAAATAAGTGATGTCGAACTTGAAAGGGATCGATTTGAAGTTGTCGAGAAGGAAAATGGCTACAATCAGCAGCAACAACGTGAGTGATGCTGATGTTAATGCTGATGCTGCAGTCCATCTGACACTGGAGTAGAAATTAATAGGGAAAATAAGGAAGTTGGAGAAGAGAATCATCAACGCCGTAAGAGACCTTGTAAGGGATGTCGGGATTCATATGCCTAATCCAAAATCAAAGGCTGCCGAGAAAGTTGCACCAAGTAAGTAATATTTAATGAAAAGGTCATTTAGGTATCAATTTCCATCGAGACATATAAGTTGTAGGGTCGCATAAGTCGTAGAGTCGTTAGAGTCGTAGGGTCGAAATTAATAGGGGAAATAAGGAAGTTGGAGAAGAGAATCATCAATGCCGTAAGAGACCTTCTAAGGGATGTCGGGATTCATATGCCTAATCCAAAATCAAAGGTTGCCGAGAAAGTTGCACCAAGTAAGTAATATTTAGTGAAAAGGTCATTTGAGTGTCAATTTCCATCGAGACATATAAGTCGTAGGGTCGCATAAGTCGTAGGGTCGTTAGAGTCATAGGGTCGCATAAGCCGCAGGGTCGTTAGAGTCGCATGGGTCGCATGGGTTTCATATGTCGCATGTGTCACTAGGTCGCTAAATTCGAATGGGTCGCATGGGTCGCATGTATTACATAATCAATGTAACGAACCAAGTAAGTATGGTCATTTGAGGCCCCATAGGTCGCATGGGTCGCATAGGTCGCATGGGTCGCATAGGTCGCATGGGTCGCATTGGTCGCATGGGTCGTATGGGTCGCATTGGTCGCATGGGGAGCATGGGTCGCATAGGTCGCATTGGTCGCCATATGTTTAGTGAGGTAAATTTTATGCAGGTGCTGGACCTTTATCGAAGGAGTCTGCGCTATATGTTGAACCTTCGCCGGCGAAAAGAGCAAGAACAGTGGTTCAAGAACCTGAAGGGGAAGAGGATTTTGTGTGGAATCCCAAGGGATTAGTAAAGGGCTTGATAAACCGATTTCCTTTCTTCATTGACGCTAGCGGTGACAAGTTGACTAATCTATATTGGTTTCTGAAGGCACCTCGACATGAGCGGTGGTGGAAATCTAAGCTAGATATTCTCCGGGGGCCAAAGTTTTGGGAGATTATATTAAAGGCCAACATATGGCTTGAAGATGATGTAAGTTTTTTAAACCCTTAGTCTCAAGAGCTTTGTGTCATATGTATTCCTGTGTGTTAATTTTTTTGAACCAATTGGGCGAGGCGTTGATGGAGCTATCTTCTCGCTCGACATTGGATCCCAGCGCGAATCAGAATTATTACGTTTGTCCTGTTGTTTTCATGCAGACGCTCTCGATGTGGATGTACGACGATATGGAAACTTTGCCGGAAATTCTTAGTGATTTTTTGAATGCCAAGTATCCATTCAGAAGTACGAAGACACCAATTAGTGATTATGAAGGTTTTGTCTCGGTTCTAAACATTCCATCGGAAAAAATCGATGGGTAGGATGTCATTGGGTAGCCATCAAAGCGGATTTCAAAACCCGATGCATCACGGTATACGACTGCAAGATGAACCTTAAGGAAACGTATATCGATCCGGTGATTGAGAAGATAAGAAAAGCTATCCCCAAGATGCTCATTCTCGAAGGGTTTCCTTCTTTGGCTTGTGGAGAAGATGAATGGAGGTATGTGTATTATAAAGGTCTGTCACAGAACCAAAGCGGGAATGACTGTGGTGTTTTCTCTTACAAATTCGTAGAAGCCTCGTTAATGGGGAGGAATGTGTTTCGCTTAATTTGCGACGACAATGTTACTTTCATGCGTGAGAAGATGGCGGCTGATATATATAGTAATGGAGAAAGTATCTATGAACCCGAAGAAGACTAACTTGATATTTGGTACATTGTTTTTTTGGACTGGTAGATGTTTTTCTTGGTACATTGTTTTTTTAACATTTGGTACATTGTTTTTTTTTAACATTTGGTACATTGTTTTTTTTAATATTTGGTACATGTCGCAGGGGTCAAACGGTTGCAGAGGTACAAGGGTCACATAGGGACCCTTGCGACCGTTCCGGCCATTGCGACCGATTTGTCCATTTCGACACTTTCGAAGAGATAAAAGGGTCACAGAGGGACCTTTTCGACCCTAGAACCCCTGCGACCCTTATCCCTCTGCGACCCTTGGACCCCTGCGACCCTTATCCCTCTGCGACCCTTGGACCCCTGCGACCCATTTGTCCATTTCGACACTTTCGAAGAGGTAACAGGGTCACAGAGGGACCTCTTCGACCCTAGGACCCCTGCGACCCTTGTCCCTCTATGACCCTTGGACCCCTGCGATCCATTTGTCCATTTCGACATTTTCGAAGAGGTAAAAGGGTCACAGAGGGACCTCTTCGACCCTAGGACCCCTACGACCCTTGTCCCTCTGCGACCCTTGGACCCCTGCAACCCATTTGTCCATTTCAACACTTTCGAAGAGGTAAAAGGGTCACAAAGGGACCTCTTCGACCCTAGGACCCCTGCGACCCTTGTCCCTCTGCTAATGTAATATCTCTCCAGTGAACTCATGCGACCCATGCGACCCTCATTTGGCTTTAATTAGTTTGGCATTGTAGATGTATTGTTTTGACTGGTTTTTGACATTTTATCATTAAAAACCCATAAATTCGTCATGTTCGCATCTATTCATCAATATATGCGACCGTGCGATCCATGCTACCTTCATGCGACCCTCATTTGGCATTAATTAGTTTGACGTTGTAAATGTATTGTTTTGATTGGTTTTTGTCATTTTATCATTATAAACTAGTAAATTCGCAGAACCATCAGGCAAGCGTTTGATGCGAAAGATCCACTTGCAACCAACAATGTTCGAGGCTTGTTCGGCAGGTACGAGGTCCCAGGTTCCATTGCGGACAAGTGCATCAAATTCCTCGCTCATTGCCTTTTTCCACCGAGGGTCCTTAAGGGCTTGAGGGACCGTCTTCGGTTCAGTGTCGTGATCAGAGAGAACAGCGGAATAGGAGCAGTTGTGATTCACCTTT
>CM071865.1:31452143-31488978 GCA_036759665.1 Gynandropsis gynandra
ATAGTCTTAGGGGAGCACAGTGCTGATGAAAGGAAAATACGTCCCTCTGAGTCTCTTTCTTGACAAGTCGGGAGAAGATCTCCATGCAGATGACGAAGAGCAGTGGAGAGAGTGGGTCGCCTTGCCGCAGTCCACGTTTACCCGGGAAGAATCCATGAATGGTCTTGTTGATCTTAATGGAATATGTGGCCGTGGTAATGCACTCCATGACCCATGCAATGAATGTGGGCGACGCTCCAATGTGTGCGAGGGCAAACTTGACAAAATCCCATGAGACCGTGTCGTATGCCTTAGCTAGGTCAATGTTGAGAAAGCACCGCTTCGGATCTCCTTTAACCTCATATCTTATTGTTTCTTATTACAATGGCATCATCATCGAGATCGAATATTTTTGTTTCTAGACAATGGATGTATAAAAGAATTGATCCAAAAACTCAAGGTGTATCGAAGGAGTTTATGGAATGTGTTACATATTTTATGACGATAACGACAAATCAACAAGTTTACAAAGAAATCGGTAAGTTGGTTTGTCCTTGCGTTGAATGCAAAAATGGAAAATTTGGTAAAGTGAGACCCATGTGAAATAATATTTATTTAAGAGGTTTTTATTTGAATTACTTCATGTAGTTATCTCATGAGAGAATTTTGCACCACAAACTAGTAATATTTTGGAAGATTTTAGTCGGGGTATTATACATCGTTAGGTATGTGAGACATGTCAAGATGTAGAAACGAACCCATATGTGGAAATGGTGTAAAATGAATTCGACGAAAGAAACGAGGAAAATATTAAAAAAATCCAAATGAAGATGCAAAAATATTTTTTGATATGTTACAAAGTCCTAGATATTCACTTTATGATCCGATGAAGATGTAATTATGAACGAACCGCATACATCAATCCGTAAACATTGACGAATAATAGATGCACATAAAAGTCGTTCCTAAATACGAACGGATTACGGACGACAGTTGGCCCCTGTTCGTAATTTTTTATAAATTCTGATTACGAACTTCTCTCCTCCATTCATCATTAATTTTCATCGTCCATCCATCTATCCGTCTGTCCATCTACTGTCGTCCATCTGTCTGTATGCTGGCATCTACTATTGTCCATCCATTCGTTCATCTGCTATTGATGTGGTTAATCTGAAGTAATAATTTATCTAGACTAACGCTTCCGCAAAAATACGGATCGTATAGTACCAGGGTCGAACACAAGAAAAATGATGCAACTCTAAAACTAGTAAACTAATGAATAAGACGTGCAAAATCAATAAGTCGTGGAAATGCGAATAAAGATAAACTAACTAACTAACTACCAGATTAAACTCAATAAACTAGAAACCACAGGTTTCCAGAGATGCACGATGATGCAACGAAGTTCTAACAACATCATGGTCTTAGATATTATCACGAGTTCAGGGAATTCAAGCTCTAATATAGGAACTGACTGGCGGAGACTTGTCCACTACCTAGCATGCGTACTACCAATCTCCCGATTGCGTAATCTCACCCACTAGACGCATTAAGACTGCTATTCTAATCCTTAGATTCAATCGATCGACCTGGCATAGATTCTAAAACGATTAAATCCTAAATCATGGCTAAGTTCCAAAGTCTAATCCCCTGGCTAGATTCATTAATCTTCTATAGTCATTCATTCAAGTGGCATGCAAGAACAAAAGCATTAAGAACAACCCATCATTCTAAAAAACGATCAAATACCAAAATCATTCATTCAAGTGACATTCAAGAACGAAAGCATTAAGAATCTCCAAGCATTGAGAACAAGACTTCGTTACATATCGACAAAGCTCTCTAAACTATGGCTTTGGACCTACTCAGACATGAACTTAGAATACGAAACACAAAGGATAACCATATTCAACATTGATAAAGAACGATATTCCTCTCTATTTTATTACCGACGTCTTCAATAGCTCCTCCGCAGTCCGGCTTCGTCGCTCCGTCCTTCGACCTCGTGTGCATTCTGCTCTCTCTCTCTACTCTCTCTCTACGTCTGCTCTGTGTCTGTTTTGTGCCGTCTTCCGTCCTGAATCACGATTTAATATCCTTCTTTCCTCTTCTTCTTTCTTTCCTTTTCTTCTTTTTCCTTTTTTGCCGAGTCTTTCCATTCTTTCCAGTGAGTTTTTCAGTTATTTCCCGTCGACCGAACATTTTCTTTTCTTCATGGTGGCGTGCAGGTTTAATGTGCCCGACCGGGCACAAGAGTAAGCTCGATCGGGCGCTTCAGCTGGTCCAAGCTCGGTCGGGTTTCATACATGCCCGGGACGTGCTGCACATTAGGTGGGTTGTCTGTTTCATGAGCCCGGTCGGGCTAAGAGGGAAGCATGGTCAGGCATGTCACTGCACGGTCGGGCTGTGGTTCTGCACGGTCGGGCTGGTTCCCTTTTGATGAGCCCGCTCGGGCTTGTAGTTCTTTACGGTCGGGCTGCTGCCTCCCTTGTGTGACCGATCGTGCTGGTGAAGGAGATGTAGGGGAAATTGCTGTATTCGCTTGTGTTTCCCAGTCATGTCCTCCCTAAACTCAGTCGTATTGTGTCCTATGTTGGGGGCTAGATCGTGCTGCCCAAAGAATTTGGTCGAGCTCTCCATAAGGCCGATTATGCAGTCCATGAACTGGTTAGGCGTTCGTCTCTCGTTTCTTTCAACATCTCCGGAATTTGTTGGTGCGTGAGTCCTTGCGATAAAGGCTTCATCTTCACCTTGGGTGTCTTATCAATACCACAATTAGGAGCTGGATGTTTGGCATGGCTGTTAGGCGCCTTGGGAGTGGTTGAACTTGCGATACCTATTGTTTGACACGCACTGGAATCTGCCTTGGATGCGCGGAGGTGTGTGCACTGATTTAGGACGTTTTCTTGATTCGAATTGATGTCCAAACGAGCTGTGCTTACGTGTTTGTGGGTTGAGCACTCCTCTTGATAAGGATTGTCCGAAATTCCATCTTTAGTTTGGATTACGACCTGTTGTGCTCGGATCGCACATAAATCTGCTCGGAGTGCGTCTAGCTCAGTGTTCAGGATCTTCTTCATCTTTTCTTCGTCCAACAGCTTAGTATAGTATGTTGCCTCGTTTGGGTCTTTATACACTTCTTTTTCAGCTACTAAAAGAGCCAACTCAAGGGAATCCATATTCTCGAACTCGTCAATGACTTCTTCGGCTAGTCTCTCTAGGACGTCGATGTGGAATACCGAATCCACCATACAAGGCTACTTGAGTGTGCCGTTCAGATTGAACTCCACTTCTTCATCTACGAATTTATGTGTGAGTCTACCTTCAGCACAATGTATGATTTTCTTTCCGTATTTTGAAACGGCCTACCGAGAATAATTGGGATTTTATTGTCCTCCTATCCAAGACGACGAAATCGACCGGGACGAAGAATTTCCCAACTTGTAAAGGCACGTCTTCCAGCATGCCCTCGGGTATTCTAACACTTCGATCAGCCATGGTGAGCACCATTCGTGTAGGTTTGAGATCCAACTTGTTCCTAAGATCCAGTTTTTCGTATAACGACGATGGTAACACGCTCACGCTTGCTCCGACATCTATTAGTGCTTGCTTAATTTCATAATCACCTATTTTACAAGGGATCACGAATATACCTGGATCGGGCATCTTCTTGGGTAGGTTTGGCTGCAGCATCGAGCTAGTCACAATGACAGTTTCCATCTCCACGCCTCGTTTATTTGCAAGCACCTCTTTTAAGAACTTAGTGTATGAAGGCATCTTTTTCAACGCTTCGTGGAATGGAATGGTGATGTGCATCTTCTTTAACATCTCAGCAAACTTAGCAAATTGAGTATCCTCGTTATTTTTGCTTTGACATTGGGGAAACGACAAAAGAGGCGATCTTGGATCGAGTTTTACGTATTTTGTCTCCTCTTGTTCGGGTTTCTTTTTGTGCTCTTCGATGTTACTGCCCTTTTCCACAACTGTACTGGACGGTTCACTTTTGTCAAATGTCGAGGGATTGGCCTGATCCATCAGTCTCTTACGTTGACGTTGTGGGAATGGCAGAGGAGGCGATCTTGGTATGGGTTTCACGTATTTTGGCTCTTCTTCCTCCTCGGTTTTCTTCTTTTGCTTTTCATCATTGTTGCCCTTTTCCACTGATGTACTAGTTGCTTCACTCCTTTCAAACATCAAAGGAGCAGGCTGATCCACCGTATTACCACTCCGTAGGCGTTGACGTGCTCCCGAGGATTCGCTTCTTGCCTTCCCGATAGAACTCCTTGTGGACGTGCTACCTCTTGTGCAAGTTGTGCAACTTGCATCGCCACTTGTCTAAGGTGAGTTTGAAAGCCATCCATCTGCTTCTTGGCGCTCTCTTGTTCCGCTTTCACTCCCATCAACAAGTTGTTTTGATTTTTTGGAATTGTAGGAGATGAGTGAACATGGCGTTGAAGTTGGGGGCTTCTTCAGGTTGGTTTGGTTGTGGCTGAGGCTCATGTGACTGATAGTTTCGAGTTTGTGGCTGCATCCTTGGATGAAATTTTTGATTTCGTTGCAGCACCCGCGGTTGAAAATTCCCCGATTGTTGTTGTGTTTAAAGGCACCATCGAAGTTCTTGTAGAAGAGGTTAGGGTGATTCCTCCATCCGATATTATATGTGTTTCCCAAAGGTCGGCTGTAGCTTACATAATTTACTTCCTCGTACCCTTGAATCCCTTGTTCCTCTGATTGATCCGAATAATGAGGACGACGCGACTTAGATAGGAGATTATAGATCCCTGCGATTTGGTCTTTCACCTCGGTAAACCGGCGTGTAAAGAATGCACCTCGTTCAAGTTAGCCACCCTTGCTGGAACGTTGCGATTATAATCTCCAACGGCATTGCTGCCTTCATCAGCCATACGATTGATTAGATCCTCGATCTGTGGAAACGTGAGGTTGCTCATAGAACCTCCAGCTGCGGCTATTATCATAATTCTGGTGTTGTCCATGAGTCTTTGGAGAAAGTTGTGTATAAGATAGCTCTGATCCATGTCGTGATGTGGGCAAAGGCGTTGGTAGCCTTTGAAACGTTCCCACGCTTCGTATAAACTCTCAGCTGCTCCTTGGACGAATGTGTTGATTTGATTCTTGGCAAGCTGATCTTTTCTTTGAGGGAAGAACCGCGTCATGAACTTTTCTTCTAGCTGTCCCCAAAATTGTATAGAATTCGCCGGTTGGGAATACAAAAAGTCTTGTGCTTTATCCTTCACTGAGAATGGGAAGGCAGCGAGCATGACATCCTCATCCGAGATTCCTGCTCCGATTCTAGTGGTTTGGTAAAACATCTCAAAATCAGTAAGATGTTGATTTGGATCCTCGGTAGGTCTCCCTCTGAATGCTGCGTTACAGAGCATCTGAATGAATGCTAGTTGTAATTCGACGCGGCCATCCCTTCTAACGATGCAAGACAAGATTTGTGTATGCCTAGGAGCCATATATGTTCCATAGGTTAATGCGGCTAGAATTTGTGGCGCGTTTAGGATGCGATGTTCTGCCATTTGTTCGGTCTTGCACGAACTCACACAAAAGAAACACAAGAAACAGTTAGGTTCTAAGAGATAGAAAGATTTGACTCAAGAAAAAGAAAGAAAACAAAAGAAAAAAAATACGAAAAACAAATAAAGACTCCGGAATGGACTATATCCTAATTCAAAAGTATCTTAACCCTAAATCCGTAATCAATTCCCCGGCAATGGCGCCAAAAACTTGATGTGGTTAATCTCAAGTAATAATTTACCTAGACTAACGCTTCTGCAAGAATATGGATCGTATAGTACCAAGGTTTGCAACTAGACACCAGAGGTTTCAGAGATGCACGATGATGCAACGAAGTTCTAACAAGATCATGGTCTTAGATATTATCACGAGTTCATGGAATTCAAGCTCTAATATAGGAAATGACTGGCGTAGACTTGTCCACTACCTAGCATGCGTATTACTAATCTCTCGATTGTGTAATCTCACCCACTAGACGCATTAAGACTGCCTCCTAATCCCTAGATTTAATCGATTGACCTGGCGTAGATTCTAAAATGATTAAATCCTAAATCATGGCTAAGTTCCAAAGTCTAATCCCCTGGCGTAGATTCATTAAACTTCTATAATCATTCATTCAAGTGGCATGCAAGAACGAAAGCATTAACAACAACCAATCATTCTAAAAAACGATCAAATACCAAAATCATTCATTCAAGTGACATTCAAGAAAGAAAGCATTAAGAACCACCAAGCATTGAGAACAAGACTTCGTTGCATGTCAGTGCACAGTCGGGCTGTGGTTCTGCACGGTCGGGCTGGTGCCCTTTTGATGAGCCCGGTCGGGCTTGTGGTTCTACCTCCCTTGTGTGCCCGGTCGTGCTGGTGAAGGAGGTGTAGGGCAAATTGCTCGTACTCGCTCATGTTTGCTATACATCAATTCATAAACACTGCCGGATTATAAACGCGCATAAAAGCCATTCCTAAATATGAACAGATTACGGACGAGAGTTGGTCCCTGTCCGTAAACTTTTATAAATTCTGATTTCGAACTTCTCTCCTCAATTCATCGTTAATTTTGCCGTCCATCCATTTATCCGTCCGTCCATTTCTGTCATCCATCTGTCTGTATGCTGCCATCTACTAGTGTCCATCCATTCGTTCAACTGCTATCGTCCGTTCGTCTTTCTGTTCTGTAGGTTTACTATAAACTTCTCGTTTCTAATTTCCCATTCAAATTGTACTTCTGTATGTCCATCCAAAGGTGGTTGTTCGTTTTTCCGAAGGTGCGTTTTGGTTAGCTAAAGGTTTGTCTGAAGGTGTGTGTCCTATTTGTCTAGCAAAGAAGTTCAAGTCGTCTGACATGGACGATTTGGTTGGACGATGCAGGTGTCCTGATCGTGCAGCGAATGAGTCCTAACCATCTAGCTTGAGCAGTCTACCCATCATGTCCCCTTGATCTTCAACGCTTTTGTTAAAAGTGTTGCATTGTCAATGAAACCGCCCTTTCAATATCTCATCACAATGGTCTCATTGTGTTGCAACGGTTTTGCCGATGACTCATTGCTTTATCAACGATCCCATTGCACTAATATAAAAGTGATGTTTGAAAGTATTAAAATTCTAATAAAAACTTTAAAATTTAGCATGTCTCATTGTGATTGAGGAAGCGGTAGTTTGAGAACACATTCACACTCTGAATAAAGTGCCATAGGTCGTCTCCTCCGCAACAAACACTACAAAAAAATATGTCATTTTCAACGTACAAATCCGTTGGAAATGGCAAATTTTCCGTTGAAATAAGCCATTTCCAACGGAGTTCAACGGATTTTTGACCGTTGCCATCGTTGAAAACATACATCCGTTGCAATTTTCAACGGAGTTTCAATGGCCAAAATCCGTTGACAAATTTCCAACAGATATTTCCCATGGACATCCGTCGGAAATTTTAACGATTGTTCGTTGAATATTTTAACGAATACCCGTGGGAACATTGAAAGATTTAGTGGGAAAAGTGGAAATTATCAACGGATGGCCATTGATAGTTTTGAGCATAAATTTTAAATATATCAACAGATGCTCGTTGATGTTATGATTGTATAATCAAAGGAGATCCGATGATTTTATGACGAATTTAAAAAAATTAAAATTTTTTATAAATATTAAATTTAATATATTAGTTCAAAATCTATTAAAAAATTTTAATTTAATATATAAAACAAACATTAAAAAAATACTATATCATATAAATCATTTAAAAATTTGTATTATTCTTTTTTTATCCTGTACTACGAAAATAAATGATGGCGGAGTACCATCAAAACTAGGTAACTATCTTTCATAACCGATGAATCGTTCAATCATCATAATGTACTATGTTTAAATTTTTTTTGGAGAGGATTTGATAGGATTTGAGAGGTTTTGTTGAATATGTTAAAAATGAGTTGTTTCAACATCCTAAATACCTAAAACTTCAACGGATGCCCGTTCAAATAGACGCCCAATCAAAGAATGTCAAATCATAACCTTTCGGATTTTTTAATGAGCATCCTTTGAAATTTTAGTAATTATGATTTTTTTCCAACGGGAATCCGTTGGAAATTTCAATGGATGCCCGTTGAAAATTTGGTTAGTTGCAGAATTTTGTAATTATGTATTTTTTTCAAGGGGCATCCGTTGAAATTTTCAAGGGATGCCCGTGGAAATATCCAACGGATGTCCGTTGAAAAAAATAAGATGGTTAGGTGCAGAACTTTGTAATTATGATTTTCCAAGGGGTATCCATTGAAATTTTCAAGGGATGCCCATTGAAAATTCCAATGGATGTCCGTTGAAAATTTGAAAAAATTGCAACGGGCATCCGTTGATAAGTTTAAGGATTTTCAACGGTTCATCATGGAATCCGTTGGTACATATGTTCAACAGATAGATCCGTTGGTACAAATTTCAATGGATGGATCCGTTGGAATCTGTTGGTAAATATTTCAATGGACGGATCCGTTGATCCATCCGTTGATATTTACATGTTTTTAGTAGTGAAACTCGGGTCTCCGAGTCGAGATTTTTGGATTTTATGAATCTAGCTTTATTTCATAACTCCAGATAGGCGCAATTTATGTCGTTTCCATATTACCAACGATTTCCTCCATCGGTTGAGCCACGATATCTCAAATGCATCATGAAGTAATGGTGCAAAAGTATTAGCAATGGATGAGGAAAGACGCAAACTTTCGTATTTAGATTCTAGTCATGAAAATGACGCACAGTGGTATTCATTAATAAAATTAATTTTTAATTTTAATTATGAATTTAATATTCATATAATTGAATTTCAATTTGGTTTGGTTATGATCAACTTTGTTGTCATATAACAAAGACGATGAAAATCGATTTTGATCGACCATGTTATAACTGAACGCACTAATCCCGAAGTAAAGGAACGCTTATGAAAGGCCTTTTCGGTGCGTTTGTAATAATATTTATTTTAACATATTTAATAAATTTTTTTAATAAACTAACTAATTAATTTGTTCTAGCAAAAATTTTATTGGAATCTCGAGATTACCAGATTAATATAGTTCGAATTTGAACGTGTTACAGGAATTAGAATAAAGTCTCTTGTCAATGAAATTAAATATGATGAAGAGAAGGAAGGTAAACCCGTATGGATGATGTCAAATGTGTGGAAAGAAATGTGCGCTTACTGGGATGATCTCATATTTAAACAAAGAAGCGAGAAAACAAGTCAATCTAGTTAATTTGATAGAGAAGTTACAAGATAAGCGCACATACAATAGAATCTCGTTCGTTCGCGGTACTACACGAATAAATGGTAGTATTTTAGAATTTTTAAAAAAATTTAAATTTGGCATTTTAATTATTATTTTTTGGAAGGTATATGTTTGTAATTTGTTTTAGGATAAGGAGAAAGACACAGAACTATCGTACATTAAATTTCGTGACCGTACGCATAAAAAGTCTGATTGTTCATGGGTATATGCCAGAGCAAAACGCGTACATAATGATGTTTAGAGTATGACATCAGAACGAGTGTCACAAATTCCATCGAGAAAAGACGGATTGCAACCCTCTCTAAATCAAGAGGAATTCAACTATTTCTATCTTAAGGTAAATTTATAACTTTTTTATTTAATTTTAAACTTTATATTCTCTAATATCGAAATTGAAATTTGTTTTTTTAGCAAGTTACGTCATATAAAAGTTATATTTTCGGTCTTGGAGGAATGACATTACAATATTTAACTTTTTCCAAGGGTAAAACGAAAGCAACAAAAGAAGAAATGTATAACAAAATGATGCAATACAAACAAGCACTACACGAGATGTAACTAAAATTGACACATCAACATAAACAGTTGATGCGTATGTTGAAGGCAAAAATGCCTTCAATTGATTGTAATGCGTACGATGACGGAGCTGATGATGATAATTCACAACCGCCGATGAGTTTGTAAAAATTGTATAACAATTATGTATAGTTTATAATTTTTAAAAAACCTTATATGTAATATTATTAATTATAGTATTTAATTTTTACAAAACATTAAATATAATTTTTTATTTCTAAAAAATTTTATTTTAAAAAATTAAAATGAAAAGTTTTGTTGCAAGAAAATTCTAGACAGACCTAAAAGTTTTGTTGCAAGAAAATTCTAGACAGACCTAATCGGTCCAAAATGTACTCATATAAACTGTTCACATCTTCATTCGTTTCTTTCACAAAATTATCAAAAAGTTTACTCCATACCATCTTATTGTTTTTTATTACAATGACATCATCGTCGAGATCAAATATTTTCGTTTCTAGACAATGGATATATGAAATAATTGATCCAAAAAATCAAAGTGTATCGAAGGAGTTTATAGAAGGTATTACACAGTTTATACCGATGACTACAAATCAACAAGTTTATAAAGAAATCGGTAAATTGGTTTTCCTTAGCGTCAAATGCAAAACTGAAATATTTTTTTTATCGAGAGAACCATATGAAATCATCTTTATTTAATAGGTTTTACTCTAAATTATTTCATATGGTTATCTCACGAGTCTTTCAATATTGTGGAGGATTTTATTAGGAGTATTGTACATGATGAGGAGTATGAGATACATCAAGATCTAGAAATGAACCCTTATGTAAAAATGGTGCAAAATGTATTCGGTGAAAGAAACGAGAAAAATATTGAAGATGAAGATGCAAAAATATTTTTTTGATATGTTAGAAAGTGCTAGACATTCACTTTATGATGGTTGTAGAAAGAGTCTTTCACAATTGTCTTTGTCTGCATGTTTGATGAATTTGAAGACAGAAAATAATCTTTCAGAGAGTTGCATGGATTTTATATCGCAATTAGTAAGAGATTATTTGTTTAAAGATAACAATGCAGTAAAGTCATATTAGGAGACAGTGAAGATGATGCGATTTTTGGGTTTATTGTCATATCAAAGATTGATGTTTGTCAAGACAATTGTATTATTTTTCGGTATCAAATTTGGGTAATTATCGATTTTGTGGAAGTATCAATTTATTTGAAAAAGAATGGAAAATCAGTTCAATATCATGTTATGTGGTATTTAGAATTACAGACAAAATCAAAAGATTGTATCAATCTAAGAAGACCGTAAGCGGCATAAGATCACATGCTGAGCATTTAACTAGTGATGGAGAAATGTTTCATCCCTTATATGGTGAGATATGGAAACACTTTAACAAGGTAAATCATTACTTTTCAGCTGAGAGTTGAAATGTTTACTTAGACATCTGCACTTATGGCTTTAATCATTCAGAATCTATGGGATGAATTATTCCTTATGACCAGTTATTATGACACCACACAATTTACCATGTGACATGTGCATAAAATAGAGTTTTTATTCTTAACAATATTGATTTTCGGCCTAATAATCCTAAAGCAAGCTCAGATATATTTCTTCAATTATTTATTGAGGAAGTAAAAGAATTGTGTGTGTGTTGGGTGTGGGTGGGGGGGGGGGGGAGTTCAAGCGTACGATATTTCGAGGTGACAAAATTTTATATTACGGGATGTTCTTTATTTGGACAATAAGTGATTTTCTAGCTTGTAGTATGTTATCTGGATGGATAACGTGTGGGCTGATTGGATTGTCCGTATTGCATGGAGGAAACATATGTTTTTTAGTTGAAAATGGACAAAAGACCAGTTGGTTTCTTATCGTTGTTTTCTTACTGTTGATGATACATTACGACGTAACAAGAAGAATTTTAAAAAGATCATAGTTGTGCGAAGTCTCATCCTCCAGGTTTGACCAGTAAAGAGATTTTGTATGAATGACTTCTTGCTTTGGATGTTCCTAGGAGTATAGAATCATCCGAGAATTGATGGCTATGAAATTACTCATAATTGGTATGAAGAGCATATTTTAGGATCTAATGTATTAGAAAATCTAATGCTTTGACATAATCTTGATGTCATGCACATAAATTTTTTTGATAATCTCATCAACCCAGTGTTGAATGTCACAAGAAATATGAAAGATACATTAAATCATGCAAGGATTCTCATATCAAAAGGTGCATTTACTTAAAATGAGGAAAGTTATCATAGATGAAAAGTCACGTTTTTCATGTATTCATGCAAATATTACTTTCCATTATGAATTACGGGACAAACATGCACACGAAGCAATTGGATGTATGGTTGATTCTTCAAAACAATGTTATTAATAATTTAAATCTACTAATTTTTAAATATTAAACTAATACTTTCATGTTTTAAGTATTGTCATATTTTTTTGAGATTTATGTGATAGAAATTTAAGTGTGGATGCGGTTTGTAGACTGGTAGGTAACAAAGTTACTATACTTTATAACTTGGAGAAGATTTTTCCACCATCACTATTTGATGTTATGGAGCATCTGGTAGCCATCTACCATACAAAGCCGTATTAGGAGATTTAGTTAAATTTCATTGGATGTATCCATTTGAGAGATTTATGTTTCATCTGAAGAAAACAATTCTAAACAAAAAGCTCGACCAGAGGGTTCAATTGTGGAACAAAACATGAATGAGGAAATATCGTTCTTTACTTCTTACTATTTCGAGCCACATGTTCAAACACGAAGTAGGAATACAAACAAATATTTTGATTGTGGTGTCGAATTTTTATATCCAGTATCCGATATTTGAGATAGATTTTGCGAAATTGGTAGAACTGCAGGTAAGGCAATAGACGTATGCTTATCACAACAAGATCTACACATCATACATACGTATGTTGTATTCAACTATGAATATCTAAGGCCTTTTGAAAGGTAACATACTATAACTATATGTAAGCAACTTCAATTGTTAATACTTATAATATTTGCAGCATTTTTGCAAGCTATTTAATGATATTATACATATGTGAACATCGATGAATCTCAACTTCAAGAACTTAAAGAAATAGATTTCTAGGTATGAATCACACAATATGTAAGTAAATGATCTTTTAATATAAGTATAAAAATACTTATTATTATAATAATATATTACTAATTATGCACATTGAGATGAGCAATCATCCATTGTGGTTGCAAGATTATATTTAGGGACTGATTGTAAAAGTTACAAGTTGGCCAATTTTTTTACATGTGGTTACAACTTTCACACTTATGAACCTGGAAAATAGAAGTTAACTACGAACTATAGTGTATGTGTGAAAGGTGAAAGCTATTGCAAATCGACCAACGAACTAAATTTTTATAGGATCTTGAAGG
This sequence comes from Gynandropsis gynandra, assembly GCA_036759665.1. Taxonomy (NCBI): domain Eukaryota; kingdom Viridiplantae; phylum Streptophyta; class Magnoliopsida; order Brassicales; family Cleomaceae; genus Gynandropsis; species Gynandropsis gynandra. Next base: position 31,465,400 of record CM071865.1, read on the forward strand.
AAAATTTGCAAATGGAATGTCCAGGTTTTATTACTACTCTAAAACATCGAAATCCAAATCTTGTAAAGCATTAAGATGATGTTGACTTGTATTTGATATTTTTGCAAGTTATATCAATTTAAAAGTGATGTTATTCTGATGTGATTGGTTTGATCCAATAATTGGTGGTAAAACAAGAATAAACAAGTTATGCGTCGTAGAAGTCAACTCAACACGAGATATGAAAAATACGAACCTTTTATTCTTTTGTTACAAGTGGATCAAGTTTATTAAGTCGCATATCCACACACTAGACGATCTTCTGGTTAGCGTGTTATAATGAAAATACTTCCAAGGGGTCACTACAATGGATTGCAACGTATTTGAGGAAATTATCAACAACACGATATCCGTTGGCATCAATTGATATTTTCAACGAATAACATCCGTCGTAAAGTTGTTAAAGGATCCATTTTATAGCCAATTGATAACAAACATAAAAAAGGCAACATATGACAGTTGGAAATGGCAACGATTATCCGTTCATGCTGACAACGGATGCCTATTGGAAATTTTAGAATTTCGAGAATATTGTTCGAATAATCCAACGTGATTTTCAACGGGCATCCGTTGGTATTACCAATGATGATCCATTGGTATTTCCAATGGATAAGTGTTGGAATATACCCTATTTATACATCAAACCCGAAATGTTTACCTTCTGGCCATCAACACAAAAAAATATTTTCAAACAATGTTGTGTTCTTCAAATAGAGATGTATACACATCGAGAGAGTGGTGTATAGAAGAAAGATCCCGTAACTGAAGATTTTACGCACGAATTCTTATACGGATTAGAGTAGTTCAAGAGTTTTGCGTAGATGCAACCTTTGTGTGAAGAACGTGGGATAATGTCATGCCCCTACAAAAGATGCAAAAACATGAAGTATTAAAGTCAAAAAATTGTTTGCAAACACCTTTACAAGGTGGGTTTCATAGAGAATTACAAAATTTGGTTATATTACGGCAAAAATTATGGCGTTAGAGATACAAAAGCACAAAAAAATGGAAAGAAATGTATAAGTTCTTTATGAAATGTCAACGACCAATCCATAAGTGGAAATGGTTTCATATGCTTTTCCTAGTGTTGTTGAGGAACCACATGAATAGATTTTGAACAATGAGGCACACCGATTTTTTATACTATTGGATTCAACATAACAACCTATATATGAAGGTCGTCGTGAAGGTTAGTCTTGTTTATCTTTTTCATCAAGATTGATGAGTATAAAAATAGACTACAATGTAGTTGAAAATTGCATGATTCCTTTTACAAAACCATGCATGAAAATTTACCGAAAAAATAATCAAGCTCCTGAGACAATGTTCTAAAAGATTTAGGAATGCCACATGAAAAATTGATGTTTGTAGAAACAGTTGCATGTTGTTTTGGGGAAAAGATAAAGACCCGTTATAATGTAAATTTTGTGGTGCAAACAGATTTCGTCCAAAAAACTATCTTCACGAAAATATGTACCATACAAAAAAAGATGTTCTATCTACATGTAGCAAAAGGTTGAGAAGGTTATATGAATACAAAAAACCAGTGCGACAATAAGATGACATGCAGAACACTCGATGGGGGAAAGGATAATGCAGAAGATGAACGTGGTGATGAATTTAATGCACAATTGAATGAAGACTCGCCAATAGAATAATCAACTAAAGAAGAAATATAAATTGCATAATTCTAATATCAAAGTTTTGTAATTGTTTTTTCCATCATATATTAACGGAAATCTGTTGGAAATCACAATGAAAACCCGTTGAATTGTTAATATTGTCCGACACTTAGAAAAATTTCAATGTTTTCACTTTGCGACGGGCATCCTCCAAAACATTCCAACGGATGCCCGTTGTAATCATTTCATTTACCAACGGATGCCCGTTGTAATCATTTCATTTACCAACGGATACCCGTTGTAATCATTTCATTTACCTACAGATGCCCATTTTGATGTTACAACAGATGCTCGTTGCGAGGTTGTAACGGATACCCGTTGGAAACTGTAATGATGCCTATGCTTCGCCTAGTACCTTATGTGACTAGTTTTCAACGGTCATCCGTTGGCATTTCCGATGGATGCCCGTTGGAAAGAGGATGCAATGTCATTTATGTCGTTTGTTGCCTGGGAATATAATTTTCAACAGACGTCCGTTGAAAAATACCAACGGATGTCCGTTGGAAACCCAACAGTCATATCATTTAATTGCGTTGGTGGAGGTGACATAATGAGAGCTCGGCGATTTATCGATCAAGGTGGATTGTTGGCGGATTTCGCACGAACCCTTCCACCACCCCTTCCGCCGCCATATCATTCCTCTTCATATATATCGACACCATGATAGTTGATGATAAAGATGATATGGTGGATATTGATGCATTGATCGATACTAACAATACTTTATGGTAAGATATTATTAGCCTATACATATTTATATTTGAATTAATTATAACAATTGATTAATGATTTTCTTTACATGTGTAGGTTTATGTGGATGATGTTCTGAAACACACAAAAAACAACATCATCCAAAGCTCTTTATAGGTCGACTTTATTATTCGTGGCAAATGACATCATCGATGGTGGTGTACATTCATCGTAAGTTTTTTTATTATAAAGTTTAATTTAATATTATTATCTAATTTGATAATACATTTATTGAATTTAAATTTAATTTTGTAGCGCACTATTAGATGGTGGAATAAGGACACATCACATATCTATATAGCATGGATGAACAGTATGAGGCTCGGTTGCACTTGATGATGAAGAACGCCAAGCACAACCATTATAAGAAGAATGCCAAACTGACATGGGCAACAAACTAGGTATTCAACCAACTCGTACAACATTTTTCTACAGTTTGTTAGGTCCTATAAGGGGCTGCTATACAGTCTAGATGCTCTATAAAAAGATATCGTTGAGGATGCCACGACGGTGCCCCCACAGTCCAAGACACTTATACACAAGAGAAACACATCGAGTAGATTGAGGCTAATGTTCGAGAACTGTGAGCGTATATGTGTCACATGGGGCGTATAATTGAGTTATTGACCGATCGAGCGTATCAGCCGCCCCAACCACAGACGGGGGCGACAACGTTGAGACAAGAACCGATGTTTGACTCTGATGAAATGCTTTTCCGAGGCATTGACAAGGACGAGGATGATGAAGACGGTGCCTATTTAGATGAAATGTAGTGAAAACATATTAAAAAAAACCTTTTTTATTTTATCTTTTTATTTTTTAAATTCGTTCTGGTAGAAACGAATGCATGTTGATAACAGGACAAAATTTTCAACGAGCATACATTGAACCATTACAAAATTCCAGCCAATTCTTTCCAACGACCATCTGTTGCTCCTTTCCACCAAAATCTTTAGTGAGCCTCTGTTGAAAAGTTATAAATTTCCCGCCAATTATTTTCCACCGGGATTACGTTGTAAAATTTTAGCATTCCCGCCAATTCGTTGTCAATGGATATTCGTTGAAGTTTTGTAACGGGTATCCATTGCAAATGGCAACAGACATATCTATTACAATTCCTTGGCATTTTTCAACGGATATTATCCGTTGACAGCCTGTTGCAATTTGCAAAGGATGGTGTTTTTCAACGTTCGATTTCTAACGGCCTAAAAATCCATGTGAATCCGTTGGAAACGGTCATTTACAGAAAATTTGCCATTTCCAACGGATATAGCCGTCACAATTGGCATGTTTTTTTCTAGTGGGTTAATTTATTGACAACACATAATACCAACAATTGGAAATGCAAGAGCAAACCACCAATATTGTTTTGAACTATCTCCCACATTCGTCTGAAACTCTTCCCCGCTGCCAAAATCAACTGTCCATCCACCCACTACCATTAACAGTTCATCAGGTTGTCCGTTGTTGTCTATCCATCCGTTGTTGTCCGTCCGTTTCCGTCTCTTTGAGCAAAGGCATTTTGGTTCGTTTCTAGCTTCGATTGTATATGGACTTGGTATTAGCTTCTTATTTCAAGTAAAAATGTATTAGGATTTGGTACGATTGATTGTCCTTCCGGTTGTCTGTTGTCGTCCGTTTTCGTTTGTCCATCCCTTACCGTCCGACTGTTCGTTCTTGTGATGTCCTCTGCTACCATCCGATCGTATGTCCATTTTTGTTTCTCCGAACAAAGGTATTTTGGTTCCTTCCAGTTTCTATCGTATATGTATTAGAATTTGGTATTAGCTTATGATTGTATATATATATATATATAGAATATACACAATATACGAAGTTAACGACATATATATATGTATGTGTATGTATGGACTAATCACATAAAAATCGACATAATAACTTCATTATAGACTAATCACATAGAAACGACATAATAACTTCACTAACTACTGTTTAATAGACATACTATATATGCGAGAGAGTATATATAATAAAATCACAACTTGATTTTGGTTCTAGAGTAGTAAAGGAAATTGTTCTTTCAATGTCTAATCGCAAAGATTTGGTTGATGACTCATTGAGTTGTCAATGATTTCGTTGAATCGATATTAAACTAATGTTTCTAATAAAAAACTTTAAAATTTAGCATGTCTCATCGCGTTGGAAGAGGTGATAGTTCGAGAACTCATTCTCATTCCGAAGAAAGTGCTAATGGGCCATTACCTCTGCAACAAACTCTACTGTCCGACTTAAAATATTCAGATTTATGAACTTCTTTTATTTTAGATTGCTTGATCGGTGCAATTTATGTCGTTTTTGTATTACCAACCAATGTTTCAATCGGTCGAGCCAACAATGTCTCAAATGCATCTCGAACCAACGGTGAAAGAGTTATTAGTAATGAATAAAGAAATATGCAAACTTCTACATATAGATCCTAGTCGGAAAAACGACATACAATGGTACGCATTACCAACGTTAAACTTTAATTTTTAATTAATAAATTTAATACTAATTGAAGTTAATTTTAATTTAAAGGTTTGTTTATGATCAACTTTCTCGTCATATAACAAAGATGATTAAAGCTTATTTTGGTTATCCATGTTATGAATGGATGTGGGCCAATTTTGACATTAAGGAACGATGGTGGAAAGCCTTTGTGGTACGTTTTTAATAATATTTATTGAATAAAATAAATATTTAATGTTTTTAAAAAATTATTGAAATCCCGAGATTACTGGACTAGTGAAGTCCGAATTTGAACGAGTTATAGTGATTCGTTTGAAATCTTTCGTCGACAAAATTGAAATGATCGAGATAAGAAAGGAAAACCATATAGATGACTTCAAACGTTTGGGACCAAATGTGCGCTTATTCGGATGATTTCAAATTTAAACAAAAAACAAGCGAGTAGGTCAATCTCACCATTCTAATAGAGTAGGTTATGGGATGAGCGCACATACAACATGATCTCGTTCATTCACAGAAGTATACAAACAAATGGTAAGATTTTAAAATTATCCAAAAACTTATAAAATTTACATGTTAATAATATATGTTAAAATATTTATATATGTGATTTATTTTAGGCGAAACAGAAGGGAATCAAACCATCATACATCGAATTGCTCGAGCGTACGCATATTAAAAAATCTGATGGTTCGTGGGTAGATGTTAGAGCAAAATGAGTTCATGATGATGTTTAGAGGATGACATCAAAACGAGTGTCATAGATTCCGTCGAGAGAGGACAGATCACAACCCCCTTAGCTAAAAATGATACAATGAGTTGTATTTCAAGGTAAATTTATTAATTTTTTATATTATTTTAAAGTTTATATTTTTTTAATATCGAATTTCGTTATTTGTTTATAGCAAGTTACGCCATATAAAGATCGCATTTTCGACTTGGAATGAATGTCATTATTCAACTTCCTCTAAGGGTACAACAAAACCGACAGAATAGCAAATGCGTATTAAAATGATGCAATACAAATAAGCATTGCACGAGACACAACAATAATTATCGGCTGCTCTACAAGAATTGACACAACAATATCAAGAATCGACACAAAAACATCAATGGTTAATTCGTATGTTGAAGGAAAAAATGTCTTGATTGGGATGTGTGTAATGACGAAGTTAATGATGATAATTCACTACCGCAACGAGTTTGTAAAATTTGTTATAACAATTGTGTATATTTATAATTTGTAAAAACACATAATATATGTAATATTCTTAATTATAAATTTTAATTTTAAAATATTTAAATTTTAAGAATTAAAAAAAAATTGTAAAAAACTTCTAGACAGATAAAAAGTCGTCCAGAAATTTACGGAAGGGACATGGCCGTCCATAAACTTTATCATTGGATCGCGGCCGTCTGCAAACTTGATCACTAGGTCACGACCCGTCCATGAATATTGTAGACGGTCGTGATCCGTCTGGGAATTTTTGGATGGGTGTTGAATCTGTCCGGAAAATCTCGAACGGGTCGTGACCATCCGTAATAATTTTAGACAGGTCGCGCGCCCCTCGGTAAAGTTTGTAGACGATTGCAACCCGTCCCAATTTTCGGATAACCTATTATCCGTCCAAATTTTTTACGGGTGTTGAATCTGTCCGGACGGGTGTTAAACTTTTTGAATGTTGTTAAATTTTGGACGGATGTTGAATATGTCCGGAAAATCTCAAACGGGTCGTGACCATCCATAATAAATTTGGACGGGTTGCACCCCTCGATAAAATTTGCAGACGATTGCAACCCGTCTCAGTTTTGTGATAACCTATTATCCGTCCAATTTTTTTTACGAAAAAAGTATTTAATGACATTCTGAGCCTTTCTAAACGAAATTATCATATAGTTCGGTTGATTTTTCTATCGATTTGCAGACGGTTTAATTAGTTCGGAATTACAGACGGTTTACGAACTAAATTCTCATATCGGAATTAAGGAAGGATTCGATTGTTCGTAATTCGATCGATTTTTTAAAGGTTTGTGGACGGTTTAGTTCGTCCGGATTTACGGACGGTTTACAAACTACGTCTCTAGTCTAGAATTACATATGGTTTATAGAAAGTTTGCATTTACGGACACTTGTTTCTAACGGATTTGATCATCTAGAATCGGTATTTTTCTAGTAGTGAACTATTTTTACACATTACTTCATGAACTCATATATGTTATTAAATTGATAAAATTATTCAAATTAGAAATCATTTAAAAAAATTATATATTATTTTGAAGTACAATATTAATTCATGTATTATGATTAAGTAATAAACAAATTCATTAGTAAATATGTGAAAAGATATTTTTTATTTTTCTATAAATTTAAAGTAAATTGGAGAATTATCGAGAACTCTGTAACAAGATTTATAAGTATCAATTTTATTCATGAAAAATAAATTACAAAAATATTTTTAGTTCGCGGAATTTCATATTAACAACATAAAATTTAGATATTAGAATAATGTATAATTAGTTCAAAACAGTTTTGACAATAAGAACTGATAATTTTTTTTAAAAATAGTAATACAACCTAAAAAATATACGCTTAGAAAAACCCTAAAAAACTTGGTATTTGCAAATATTGCAGTTTAAAACTTCAACCTGTATGTCTATGTTTGTTTAATTACTCGTTAACTATTCCAAATTAAGCCACCAAATATCAATGCAAAAAAAGTAATAAATACGAGATTATACCATTACCAATCATTGAAACATGATCTAATATAGTTATTGCCAATCTATTGGTAAGAAGACAACGTTGTACATACAAATATTTATATACATGAATCAATATATCCATTTTTTTGCATACTTTTTTTTTATCTATAGACTTCTTCAAGAGTACAGATCAAACATTATAACTTTCTCTTTAATTTCTCGTTTGTTTTTTGGAACTGGAGATTTAGTTCTTACAAATATGTATAGACCACAAAAAAAAAAGATTAAACAACAAATAAATATGGTGCAGTTAACCACAAATTTGATCTAACTGATCTGTTCGCCGATCAAATCCAAACCTACAACCAAGAAAGACAGTCCCTGAAACAACAAGAAGTAAAAGTGAAGTCCATGAGCAGATAAAAAGCTCCTTGCAGCCGCAGTCAACAAAAGAAACGCCAATGCAAGTTCCTTCTTGTACAACTTGTTCCTCTTCTTCTTCGATCTCAACCCTCCAATGCTTTTCGGTGTTTCTTGCTCCACAAGTTTTGTTTCTTGTTCCTTAAGTTTGCTCAGAAGTTCCAAACCTGATTCTGAGTGTCTCCTATGTAGCTTCTCCTCTTTTTCAGCGAACGCCAAGAGGTCGGATTCTGATGATCTTCCGGTCTTCTTGGTCACGACCCATTCGTAGGCAGAACCGAGTTGGAAAAGGCCGGAGATCATGGCGTTGAATTTGGTAACGGACATAGTGTTCTCGAAGAGAAGATAAGGGACTAAGAAAGGGAAGGATTGTGGGGAGGGGAGTATGTTGAGGAGAGACATGAAAATGGGGACGTAGCAAATGACCCACAAGGGGAGCTCAGCCTCGGGGATGAACATTGTTAATGGAAGTATGATGCAGAAGAGTGTGAATGAGTAAAAGGGTAGTACGAGCTTTCTGAGAAGAAAGAAGAGGAAGATCAGATTCGTCTTCTTCCATATTGATATCTGCAATCGTATAGCATAGTTATATATTAGAACGGTGACCAAAACTATATATTGGTTCTAGTCTGATGATTACACTCTAAATTTAGGTTAATAATTTAGAGTGTAAATAAGGTAATTACCTTGGAAGTTATGATGGAAGGAAGGCAAAGCCTGAAAAGCTGCATAGGACCAGAATGCCAGCGATGTTGCTGCTTCTTGTAGGCTTCATAAGATTCGGGCAATTCGCAAAGAACTTTAACATCGTTAAGGAAAAGGAATTTCCAACCGTTGAGATGAGCTCTAACGGCGATATCCATATCCTCAACGGTCGTTCTCTCCATCCATCCCCCGGATTCTTCAAGAGCTTTGATCCTCCACACGCCTGCAGTTCCATTGAAACCGAAGAAGTTGAGGAACACACCGTTCACTTGCTGTTCTACTTCGAAGTGAAAACATAGGTTTATGTTTTGGAGCCTTGTCAGAAGGTTTTCGTCTTTGTTAACGAATGACCATCGGGCTTGGACCAAACCAAGTTCTGGGTTCCCCTGCAAGAACCACAACAACATGTTCACAGTGTTCTGCATTCAGAATGAACAACTTCTGCAGAATTAAAGAAAAGACCTTGAAATGAGGGATGGTGAGCTTGAGGAAGTCAGGCGTTGGCTGAAAATCAGCGTCCAAGATGGCTACGAACTCGTAATCTTTGACGTAATCGCAACTCATTGCTGATTTAAGATTCCCAGCTTTGTAACCTGTTCTGATCAAACGATGTCTATACACAATGTTTACGCCTTTTTCGTGCCACGCAGACACTTCTTCTCTGATAAGAAGTTGCAGCTTTGGATCGTCTGAATCGTCCAGCACTTGAATCAAGATTCTGTCTTTGGGCCAGTCCAGCTGTGACACTGCAGCAATGGATTGCTCATACACCTGGAAACACAAAACTCTCAACAGTTCAGCTCCGGTTTAGGCTACTCAAGAAACTCTTCTTCCAATTATTCATTAACCGGTCACCATACGAGTTTTAAGTGGAAAATGTGCTGAACAAAACTGTAACTTTCTGATAAATCTTGACTCTAACACGAAGAATGAACGGAGGAATATAGGGTTTTTTTTTTAAATTGTTACCTCACGTTCGTTGCACATGGGAATCTGTACAAGAACCATTGGGAAATTCGAAGCATCTTCTACATCCAGAGCATCATCATCAATTCGGGGTTTAATCTTCTTATACTTGATCCAGAAGCAACCGAGGCAAAGAACTAGACGATCAAGAGACTGGATCAAGAACAGAACAGTACAGAACTTGGAGAGACTAACTATAATAGGAGCGATGTAATCTGCCCGAAACGAAAGCCACGCCATGTAAGACCATTCCACCAATCCACGAACCTCCCAAGAGGGTCGGTTGATGAGATCCAAGTTCCATTTCTTGTAATGAGCGACGACTTCTATGACCAGAGCTACCATGGAAATAACAAGACAGGCTTTTAAGAATCTGTACATCTGTTTTCCTCTGCTTTTTGGATCTCCTTCTTCGTTTAGGCTACTGTCGGACAAGGCAATGCGTTTCTTGACAGAACCGAACAGCCATGAGAGAAATGATGCAACTCTGTGAGCTTTGAGCAGGATAAACCATGAGAACTGTTTGGGACTGACGGATTTTCGCTTGTCGGGGAACAAGGATGAATCTGAGCCGTTGATCTCTAACAGAGAGAAGTTGTCTGGTTTCTCCATTTTCACTACTACTGTATTTGGAGCCATGATCTGAGGAAATTTTTTTAAAAGATTGGGGAAAACAATTGATGCCCGAATCGAATCCGGAGGAGATCAGTAATGGGTCGAAGCTGGAATTTGAAACTACGATCTATCTTTCATTATAAAGATGAAGCTGAACAGAAGAAAACTTCACTGTTCCATAAAACTGGATCTTTTATCAGACCAAATAGTGAAACAGAACAGTATATCCTGAGATACGCTGACAATGAATAAGAGAGAGAGAGAGAGAGAGAGTAATGTGCTCTGAATAAGAGAACAAACAACTGATAATAAAGAGGGAAGGAGAAGAGATGAAACTGTTCCATTCTTGATTTCTTATATATATATATATTATATTCCGGTTTAAAAGTTTAGATATTTTTCTAATTTTACATTTAAGAAATTCATTAGTTTGAAAGTCCAATTCACAAATATAATTATGAATTTGTGATCACATGTGAATTAGATTTCTAATGCATGATTAAGGTCAACTCGATAGAATCTAATATGTGTCAATGAGGTTTCACATCTCAATAGAGAAGCTTCTCTCGTTTCCTCACGGTTCAATGTTTCATAATTTATTATGTACGGTATAGTAGAAATTCACAACTGTTACTTTTCAAATATATATCGGATAAATGTTGGAAAATATATTATTTAAACAGCATTCTTCGATCTTTAATTCAGAATTCACCGGACACTGTATATTAGAAAATTTTCTCCAATTTTCTTGTCTTCGAGATTCGTCTTAGATTTGCGTATAAGTAATCAAGTTGATACTGTTTTTGCATATTTGTATATTTTATAAAAGTTAATAAATAAAAAACATTTCATAAAAAATAGTCCGTGGTGTATATATTATAGTAACACTTACGGATTCACATTTGTAATTAAACAATAACCATTTAAAAAAAAAGTAAAAGCAAATCTAACTGGTTGATTAGGTAAGAAAGAGACAGCCTTTTTAACATGATTTTCAAAAATTTAGAATCTTTTCTATTTATTGTATATATGAATCCTATGCGATATGACCAATCATAATCCGTGTGTATGAAATATTTCTTTGTTTTGTTTATATATATATATATATATGTAAATAAAAATTGATAGAAAATAAAATAAAAGGAAATAAGATGTTTCCAAGAAAAGCCAAACCGATTTTTATGATTGGCATGGAAAACTGAGGGATGACAACTTGGTCCAGCCCGGTGGCAGATCATCCTAATACATTAAATTATTATTTCATATTAATTATTTATTTAACTTTTACACAAAAGATAATTAATTAATTAATTAATTAGAAATTATCTATAAAAAAAGGCATTGATTGGCTTTCTGGATATTTAAATTGGTCGTATTGCCATGTAAGTTTGGATCGTATTTATTATGATTAATTATTGGAGTATGTATAAAATCTCTATACAAGATATTATTTTACCATTATATTTTGGTTTTGTTTTCATATTATACTCAAATAATTATATATATATATATAATATGAAACAAAAAGTTTTACGTGATATAAAATTAGAGCTTGGTTGAATATCAATTATAAACATGACCGAAATAATTTTAATTTAGTAGGATTGGCTATTGTTCAATTCAAACTATTTTTATATATCTATTTTGTCCGCCGTAGTCATATCATATCAGTTTACCATAGTAACAATAACGAATTGGTGACATAAAAATATATAAATTTAAAATTATTTTGGATATATATTTGAAGAACTTTAACATTAATGGCTTTCTTGGTGATGGGATTTGTACCCACTAAGCTATTTAATGGGGAATTTAATTGCTTAATCGTATTTTATGTTTGTTATGTGTACATATAACTCTCTGTTAAAATCTAAGTCATTAATAGAACCACATGCTCTCTTTCTATCTCTAATGTAATATTATATGAAAAGGCTATGTTTTATATTAGTTTATGATAGTTTTTATAATATTTATGGATATACTGAAGATTTCATATATAACAGGTGAATTTCTATTATTTGATTTTTTTGTGTGTTTGGAGTACAAAGTAAAATAATTGTTTTGTTAATGGTCTTGATAGGTCCAAATTTGCATAAATTTGGGCACTATATTTTAATATATGTAGCATATGAAGTTTCAATAGGAGGACACCCATTTACTCATTTGATGAATAACTAGTACACTATAAAACAAATACCTGTTTAGACGTTAAATATCCTTCGTAAACTGAAATTTAAAGCATTAATATTTCTTTCGGATCATGATTGTCATGAATGAATAAAATTCAGAAATTTGGTCTCAATCTTACAACTTTCCATATTTTTAAATTTCTTTAGAATCCAATTTTTAATTCCATAATTATAAGATCTGTCAAAATGTTAAATTCAAAGTGTAAAAAAAAGATGGGTAGAAATAGCTAAACATGAAGAAAGATAGAAATGTTTGGTTATGAAATTCAAGGTATTGAGTAGTGAAGGAACATAAGGGGCATCCAAAATTCACGCGGATGTATATGTGTCCCATTAAACAAGCAATGCAGATTCAAGCAAATAGTGAACATGGGATTTGTCTATATATATATATAAATATATATATATAGAATATTATAAAAATACATGACCTAATTCTATAAATTCAAAGTTATACGTAATACTATCATTTTATTTGATAATAATAAAAGACTATTATACTTAATATTAAATTAATCCATTAATGTACATGTGGTAGATGATGTATACATTTATGTGACATTAGAGGTGTAAAATAATTATTGATTAGTGAACTAGTTTTAATTAGCTCGTTTTTTTACAGATTAATTGAATTTTTTTCGGTATGTTTAAAAAGGGTGAAGTTAATTCTAAAATGGGTTACAGTTTAGTTGGATTAGCTCGAGAGCCAACTTTCGGACTGAAAAGCATATATAAAATTATGTGTATAATTTCATGTCTTGACGAGTTAATATTGATTGTTTAGCATTTAATTCGAAATATTTATAAGTATTTAACTCTATTAAAGATATTTATAGATAAGTAAAATTTAATATTTATAAAAAAAATTCTAAGTATTGAATTTACAAGATCAAATACAACATTATTTTAAAAGCCAAATTATTGAAAACGGGCGTCGAACGAGGACGATGATAGACAAAAGATAAAGGTGAGAGATAAAGCTGAGCGTGGAGGTGAGACGAGACGAGGACTGTGAGACCTATTCAAATAGGTGTAAGTTGGTGGAACCGACTCATGCACACCTATATATATTTATATATATAACTTATAATATTAGGGTTAAGGATTAAAAAGAAGAGAGTGGGGCAGCAGACGTTCGACGAGAAAGAAGAAGAAAAAAAAAGGGAAGAAGAAAGAAGAAGAAAAAAAAGGAAGAAGAAATTGGAGAAGGATTTTCAATTTTTCATCGCGTTTTTCGTGGGTGGATACCAATCGAGATTGTGGTAAATCTCTAAACAATTTGTTGTGATCATTCACTTAATTCGAAGATTTATATTATAGAAATTTATGGAATTGAATGGATCTATAATAGGGAAAAATTGGTCGGTGTTGTTGCTAGCCATATTAGCCAGAATCGTCAAATCGTCGAGAAGCTAAGGTGATGATTTTCTCCATCGTAATTTTGGATTTGTGATTGATTTATGTAAAAAATTAGAATTTTAAAACGAGGCATGATCACAATTGGATTTATAGGATCATAATGGAAAAAGTGAGTCGCTACAAGTGAATTGGATTAAACTCTAGATTTGTCGTATGAGAATTGATGATAAGTATATGAGTTGTATAAGTGACTAGAAATGATCTAGAGAATTGACGTGCGACCAAGTGTTGGAGTCGGAGAACGTCGATATTTGGGTTCGGTGTTTAAGCCGAGTGAATATCTTGTTAGTGTGCTCGATCGGGTGATTTCACACTCGAACCTTCGTAAGAAGGCGTGTGCGAGCGCGTTGGTGAGAGTTGTCACGTGAGGAGTATCGGGTCGATGACGTTAGTATTGCGACACTTGAATCTGGGCCGGCGTCATACCGTGCTGGGGTTATGGTAACCTTGCGAGCGACGGAGCGTCGAGTTAGTCAGATCATTGGATCTGCCGGCATCGTACCGTGTTGGGGTTGTGGTAACCTTTCGAGCGACAGAGCGTCAAGTTAGTCAGATCGGTGGATCTGCCAGCGTCGTACCGTGTTGGAGTTGTGGTTCGAGTGTGTAGGAGACAGTACCGAGGAGGATGATTACTAGAGCTCTTGGTCGCGAAATGAGTGGAGGCTCTCGTTCCACTAGCCGTACGCAGTCTCAATCATCTGGACGAAGATCGTAAAGTGGAATAGATAAAGATGTCATGAGAGAAATGCTGAGAGAACTATTAGCAGAAAGTCGACAACATGACCAGAAGGAGAGTTCGGCGATGCCACAAGTACCGGTGCAGGCACCGACACCACCACCAGTACAACCACCTGCTCCACCACAAGTACCTTTGCCACCACCACCAATGCCTCATCCAATGTTTAATCAAAGGAATGTGGAGACGTCGGAGTATTTCTATGTCATGGATCACATGGCTAAACTGGGTACAAAGTCATTTCTTGGCGGTGCGATACCTCCCATGAAGGCGGAGGAATGGATATTTCGATTAGAGCGGAACTTTCGATCATCTAGATGTCCATTTGAGTTTAAGATGGATATTGCGCTCCACTCTCTGGAGGGAGAAGCGGTGTTTTGGTAGGAAGAGATTCAGAGGGAACATCTAGATCATGTGTTTTCTTGGGATGAATTGAAATAACTTATTGAGTTGAAATATATACCACATGCTGCTCGTGAAGAGATGGAGTTGGCATTTCTACAGCTCACACAAGGTGACCGTATTGTTGCTCAGTATTATGAGACTTATTTGGAGTTATCACGATTTGGGGCGAAATCAGTAACCTCAGAAGTTCTCAAGGTCAACAAATTTTTGCAAGGACTACGGTCGGAGATGAGACGCTGGATTGAGATAATCAAGCATGGATCATTGTCCGAACTAGTTCAGAATGCTTAATTGGTAGAGAAGGGACTCATCAAGGAGGGCATCTTGAAGTCTTTTGATGCCAAGGGGAAATAGGTTATCCAACAGATTCAGCAAGTGGGAGGAACTATGAGGCGAGGACAATTCGACGGATGTTTCCATTGTGGTAGTATGGATCATTTTCTAAAGGATTGTCCGAGGCCACCACCACCACCACCACCACCACCAACGGGTCTAACACCACAAATTAGAACTAGGAAACCTGAAGAACATGCATCGAAATGTAGGGATGTACAACCACGAGTATATGCCATGGGAGGTTACAAGAATGAACGTGAGGGCCAAGAGGGAGACGCTCAACCTATCGCTGGTATGTCATATTTTTATATTATGTGTATATGCCTTACATATAATGATTGTCTATGTCAAGGTGAGTTCCGTGAGAGTATTAAGAAGTAGATTCTTTAAAATATTCGTATTATGTAGGATCGGTAATCATGGGAGGCATGTCTACTCATGTGTTATTTGACACCGGTGTGACACATAGTTTTGTGAGTCCATCGATGGCTAATAAATTAGTTGTTCAACCTGAGGATCTAACGAGTATTGTCCGAGTGCGTACTCCTGGAGGTTAGATTTTAGAATCATCATCATTTTGATGGAATGCTATGATGTGATCCTTGGAATTGATTGGTTGTCAAGACATCGAGCTGTGATAGATTGTCGTCGCGGTCAAGTACGATGCTAAAAAAGTGGTAAGGAGCTTAAGTATCAATGAATTCGCTCCGGTCAATGGATTCACATCATCTCAGCGTTGCGTATGGAACGATTACTAGATCAAGGGTGGGACCTATATCTCGCTACCATATCAGTAGAAGAAGTGGGTCCATCTGTGCAAGTCGAGGAGATCCATGTAGTGCAAGAGTTTGCAGATATTTTCAGAGAACTGCAGGGCTTACCACCAATGCGAGGGGATCCATTTGAGATTGAGCTAGGATCGGGTACTGCTCCAATGTCAAAGTCTCCATATCGAATGGCACCAGCAGAAATGGCAGAGTTGAAGAAGCAATTAGATGAGCTACTTGAGAAAGATTTTGTACGACCGAGTACATCACCATGGGGTGCATCAATCCTATTTGTGAAGAAGAAATATGGGACTTTCAGACTGTGCATTGATGCGTTCTCAAAGTTAAATAAAATAACCTAAACTACCCGCAAGTGCATGACACGTGTGTAGTATTTTAGGTGTCGATCCCACAGAGACTACGCAACACTATCTAAACTCGAACTATGAATCAAACTTGCTAACCCCTACTTTCGTGGCTGACACCTTGAACTAAACCCATAAGCTCTACGATTCATCCGTTTTCCCCTCAACCGTTGCTACCCTACTTTCGTGGCCTAACCTCGGTTGTTCTAAACCTGATCTTCTAGGACTAGAATTCTCCTTTCGGTCCTTCTCCTAATCCCTAACACATGCATCTATGTGGCCTTTGTAAACACAAGTCAATTAAGCGCTCAGATAGAGAATAGATAAACTAAAACAGAAAGATGCATTCAAAGATAAATAGAAAATGGTTCCGGGATAGCCAAGGGCTAATCCCTTCTCCTAGAACAAACAAACTACTCGCTCATACGTCTGTAAATAAACATAAACAAAGTAGAAAGTCTAAGGAACATGAAAACCAAGCGAAACCGAAGTGTCGGGTTGATCTACAATGCTCCTTGCTTGCCTCCTCGCAAGAATTCTTCTCCAATCACGAACTGAATGAATGGTCCAATGTTCGCTGTCTCTAATGACGTCTTCTAGCCTCTTTTATGCCTCCTAAGTCGGTCCAAGTGTTGCCTTAATTGCCCCCACGAGTTCCCTTTTGTTTTAAATTAATTTTACTTAACTTTGCTGGTTTCTCTGGTCGCGACCCGCTCAGGCGCTGAATGTGCCCGCTCGGGTGCGGCTAGGTCAAGTCGCGTAGGTCGTGGCCTGCAAGGGATGCCCGATCTGGGCATGATGAGCACCCGCTCGGGTATAAGGCATCTGGTTGGGCATTTCCTTGCCCGAGTCGTGCCTGAATGCGCACCAAAATTCGCCGTAGCCTTTGCCCGATCGTGTATGCGAAAACAAGTAAAACAGAAACGAAATCATACGTAAAACAACACATATATATGAAAAACGTCTCCTAAATCGTGTAAGAAATACGTATAAAAACGAGATGATCATGCATTGATTATAAGGCTCTAAATAGAGTCACTGTGAAAAATCGTTATCCACTACTGAGGATCGATGAGTTATTAATTAAGAGGTGCAACTTGATTCTCAAAGATAGATTTAGCATCAGGATATCATCAGATTCCAATATGAATTTGCGATCTTCCAGCGTCGTACCGTGTTGGGGTTGTGCTAACATTTCGAGCGACGAAGCGCTGTATTGTACCGATAGCTGGGGTACATTGTGACCTTGCGAGATTTTCAATATGCTGGGGTCCTTTGAACTTTGCGAGCGTATGCCCGAGCTAGAGTCGAATGGACTCTGTGTGTTATGATCCAGCGTGGTACTAGTCTTAGACTTTGGATACTCAATCGGGTTGGATAGAGTTATTGGTATATCTTTAGTTTAGACGTTAGATATATCATTATTTTATGATATTCAGTTCGAGCGGGAGAATACGTGACATAGAGTACGTACACGTATTGATCTCACTGAGTGCGTATTTCGTACTCATCCTATTTGTGGACTGTCGTGGATGGACAGGGTATGGCAAGGAAAAAGAGCAACGAGGTTGAGCAGCAACATGAAGGTTCACAGCAGACTGATGGGAGAGACATGCACGAGGTCTTGATGAGTTTATTTTGCATTTCGTATTCATTTATCGTGACTATGATCTTTACGTATTTGTTTTGCTAATTGGTCCGGACCATTCTTATTTCGGAATAAATCATTTATTTTATTTTATAAATACGTTTGAGCGATGATACGTGTAACCACCTCTTGGAGGTGATGGTGGACACTCCTAGTCCCGAGGTAGTTCCGAGATAGGGGTGTTACAAGGACGAAGATGAGAGAAGAATGCAATGATGAGAGAGAAAGGTAACGACGACATACGAGAGACGACACGAAACAACGAAAAATGAGAATGCGAGGATGAAGGCAAAGGCGAGGACGACAGACAAGAGATGACACACAAGATAGAAGAAGACGAATGAGAGATGATGGCGAATGCGGTAAAAGATGAACGCAAAGATGAATGTCAATGTTAATTTTTTTCTTTAAGCACCAAACGACGTCGTTTTGATATCGATTTTTCTTTTAGTTTACGAGGAAATAGGCTAGAAGTTATATAGTTTTGGGGGAAATATGCTAGAAGTCATACAGTTGGGGGAGGGAGAATAGGCTAGATGTTATATAGTTTTGGGGGAGATAGACTAGAAGTCATATAGTTTGGAGGAAAATAGACTGTTTTTATAAAATTTAACAAAAATATTAACGGATACTTGATGGAGGGGATAAATATGATGAATTTTTAAAGTTTATGTGAAATATAATTAGTAATAATAGTTTAGAGGGGAATAGGATGAGTGAGAAAATTCGGAGAAATGAGATTAAAATGTGATAGTTTAAGAGAATAGACATTTTTTAAACAAATAATTATACGTCATTTATATTTAATAAATAAATTCATGTATTTTTATTTGATTATATATATATATATATATATATATATGTGGCATTGGCACATGTGATTTGGTTGTAATACCGTACCCTATTTGCCCCATGTGACAGCTTCTTGGCCTGGCCATATTATATATATACTTTAAAAATAATTGCAAAATTTTAGGTTATTTTTGGGTTTATAATAAGGGTCTAAGAACAAAATCAAGCTTCTAATTATTCCTTAATGTTTATGTTTCTGAAGATTCTCTCTATTTCTCTCTCTCTTCTTAGCATGGAGCGGATCTGCATTTATTGGTTCACTGAAAATTAGATCCGAAGAGATTGCTATTATTATCTCATCTGCGTTGCATGTGTTTGTCCCTCAATAATTGACCATCATACAGATATATATATATATATGACCTAATTAAAACCGGATTAATCAAAATAATTATCATAATCATACCAGATTTATGCATATTTTTGTGGTTTATATGAAATTATAGATGCATATAATTAAATTTTAATTTACTTGATATAGACAATTTATTCATTTCACCATTCCCTAAAAGAGATTTTTGTAGTATATATGGCTGTATTTATTAAGAGTGTGTGGATTGATACATCCAATCTATCATGTATTGAATTATTTTTATGTTAGTGTAGTCTATTAAAATTAGGGACTGATTTAGTGGTTGAACTTTTTATATAATTATATAATAACTAATTTATAAAAATATTTAAATTTCGAAATAATATAAATAAATTACTAAAATTAAAAAAATATCTTAAATATATGAAATTTCAAAATATTAAAATATTTTATAAAAATATAAACAAATAAAATAAAAATATAAAAATTCAAATAAAAACAATATTTAACAAATATTTTAAAAATTAAAACTTAGATGTATAAATTTCATCTTTATGAATGTATTATAACTATATTTTATATTTCATAAAAAATATTATAATCATATATTATTAACAGAGAATATAGTATAAAAAATATCCAATTATTTTATTTTAGCTTATAAAACATTAATTATTATTTTTAATCTAAAAAAATATGAATTTATATTTTTTTGCCTTAAAAACACTAACTTTAGGATATGATTAATTTGATAATTTGTGTTTTTTCGACAACACTTAAAAATTTAAAGAGTTAAAATATGATTTAGTGTTTTTGTTTGTGTATGGATATGATTAATTTGATTAATTTGTGTTTTTTAGACAAAATGTAAAAATTCAAAATTTTTAGGTTCAAAGTACTAATTTGTGTTTTATAGGCAAAAATTAAAAAATTTATTATTTTCTACATTACATTCCTAAAATTAGTGTTTTTAAGACAAAAAAATAAGTTTGGATCTTTTTATATTAAAGATAATAATTTATGTGTTATAAAATAAAATAAAATAGTTTTATATTTTCTATGTTATATTTCCTTATTAATATTACATATATATTATATATAAATAATAAATATATAATTTTAATCTAGCACACGGATTAATCCGTATTCCAATAGACTAATCCATAAGAATCACCTATAATTCTGATCTAATTCATGATCCATTTTTTTATAGGATGAAAACGCTTCATTTAACATGCACTTATACATAATTGATTAAGTTCAATTTGCGGTTTGACCACCCATTTAACACCTTTAATATTTATATTCTATAATATGTGTGGATTATAATTGTAATTAGGACGAAAATAATTAATTCTCGTGAATTGTTTTAAAGTACCCACAAAAGAAAATTACTTAACGATATGATATTTTACGGTAAAACGTCATGAAATTTCTTTCCTAAAATATATTATGGTGAACATCATAAAGAATAACTTAGTAGTTGACGTTTTTGTGATAAAAATGTGTATGTGCGATAAATTCATTTCTTTTTAAATAATATAACACAAAATATGTAAAAAAAATTTAATAACCTCATATTCAAATCTTCAAGTTTTAAAATGTTCACGTTAATTAAAATCTGTATAAAAACGGTATTTAAAAAGAATATAAAACTCATGTAAAATATAATTAGAAATAGAAAATTTTATCATCTTTTTAAATATAAAAAATAAAACTAAAAAATACATGTCAATTAAAGACCAATTCTAAGTAAACACCAGCCAACAGATCACTGACGATGTTCTTTTGTTCTATAAAGATTAACATTTGAACTAACTTACTAACTATATATATATATAACTAGGGTAATTTTTATTTATTTTTAAGTTAATTTTAGTAGAATCCTTTTGATGTAAAGATTTTGATATAAATCTGCATTCGTGATGTACAAATTTCAAAACCGAATTTGGATGTCTGGATTTAAATTTTCATTATAAAATAAAATAAAATCAAATCTAAATAATGTAAAGAATGATAAATCGATTAAATAAAAATAAAATATAAATATAAAACTATATGTATATATATATAAAATAATGTGATATGACAAGTTTGTATTGTATTGGTACAAAAGGGAAAATGAAAATGAGAAAACTTGTGATTGTATGGTCAGATGGAAAACCTAAAGATTAGATTAGGTTTCTTCTGTAACCGAACAGTCCAAATATTATTCCAATCAGTCTCTATCCATTGCTCTTTTTTCAAGACGGTCGCAATCTTCTTCTTCTTCTTATCTCTTTCAATTTTGGCACGAGCTTGAACAGTCAATTCATTATAACCCCAATATTTTGTATTCTACCACACTGCCCCGTTTTATTTAACCTACGTTGTCTTTTACTTTCTCCCCCTAGAAAGTTTCATTGTTTATATTTATAGGTTTTATACTGATATATATATATATATATATATATATAGAAATTATTTACGAGACGTGTAAGCGTACCTGATGGATCCATCAGATATCGTTGTAGGCTTTTCGGGTATGTGTTCTTCCAATACAATAACCTCATAACATAATCTCTTTGTTAATAGGGATACAAAGAAGTTTTTTTTTTCCTATATATTATGCATTGGGTACCATAACCCTAATATTTAAAATATATTTATTATTATTTCTAATTCGGCCCTTCATCAAATTAGAAATTACTCAAGTGGTATCTACACAATAACATCATAATAATTATACCCTTAGTCTATACTTAATTACACTTAGACCACTTTAGTTTAGACTAATTAAATAATGGCATAACACATATAAATAATACATGTGTGACCCAAAAATTCTAACAA
Source organism: Gynandropsis gynandra (assembly GCA_036759665.1). NCBI lineage: Eukaryota > Viridiplantae > Streptophyta > Magnoliopsida > Brassicales > Cleomaceae > Gynandropsis > Gynandropsis gynandra. Next base: position 31,487,611 of record CM071865.1, read on the forward strand.
TCTCCCCCTGGGTCACATATGTATTCTGGTATGTGTTAATTTTATGAGCTCAAACTATTGCCATTATAACCTTAGGGCATAAACAATCTCGTCTATCAACTACACCATTATAGAATCAAGGCGGTATTCGCTACATCGATCGTGGCTAAACCTTCCTTGGTCACTAATACCAATGTAATCAAATGACATAGATCACTACAAAAAAACTGGCACTTTCCAACGAACATATCCGTTGGAAAGCGCCAAAAATCCGTTGGAAACAGCCGTTTCCAACGGACGCCAACGGATTCCCGTCCGTTGCAAAAAGTTCGTTGTAAATGAGGATCCGTTGCAATTCGCGACGGAATTTCAACAGATATTATCCGTTACAAAATTGCAACGGCGTGGCAACGGATTTTTCCGTTGGAAACATTGTAATGGAAGTCCGTTGGAAAGTGTTGTAACGGATCACCGTTGCAAGATTGCAACGGACGACCGTTGGAAAGCAACAGCTGTCCATTGCAAATTAGGCGGGGAAAATTCATTTTTGCAACGGACATATGTTGCCATGTGGCGGGAAATAGCAACGGACGCCCGTTGCAAACTGGCGGGAAAGATTTGGCGGGAAATGCATTCCAACAGATGGATGCCCGTTGCAAATTGGCGGGAAAAGATTTGGCGGGAAATATGTTCCAACGGATGCCCGTTAGCACTGCCAACGGATGCCCGTTGGAAAGTTTGAAAAAAAAATAAAAAAAATATAAATATTTTTAAAACTAAAGTGTTTTTAATAAAAATATTAAAATTATATTACAAAACACAAAAATTAAAACTATTTCCTATTATTCCTATTACATATCGTTCAGGTCGGTTGCGTCGGTATCATCTCCGCCATCACCACCACCTCTAGACGGAGTTGCATCCGAATCGAGTCCCGGTTCTTGCTGCGGTGTTGATCCCCTCACCTGACCGGACATCAACTCAATGACGCTCTCTAATTGTTGTATTTGAGATGTTTGTCGCGCCACTTGGGCTCGAGTTTCTCGAAGTTTTGTTTCGAGATCTTCGATCCGCCGCTGTTGCGAAAAACTCTCTTGCACCGCTGGAGGTACCGTCGTGACGTCCTCGATTATATCCTTTTGAAGCGCTCCGAGACCGTATAGACGTCCCTTATACGGTCTCACCGACTACAAGACAAATAAGAGTAATGTTAGATTTTAACAAATCATTTGATTAATAATTTACAAATAAAATAATAATCTTTTACCTCTAAATAAATTTGGTCCTTTTGTAAAGGACTGAGGTCGTCGGGGCTTGAACCGCAAGCCTGAGATTGCTGTGTGATCTTCTCCGTCACAGCCCTCACGGTTCGGGCCGCTCGAGGATCGA
>CM071865.1:31494324-31504422 GCA_036759665.1 Gynandropsis gynandra
CATATGGAATCTTCTGCATTTCTTGGATTTCAATATTATTCATAGGGCACTGATTTTTACTGAGTTTATCTCCTTTAGCGATCGGAATGTCACCTGGTTTACAGCCTTCCATGCCAATTTTTTTGAGTACCTTATCGATATAGTTCCTTTGTGATAATCCTAGAATAACTCGATTACAATCCTGATGTATCTGAACTCCAAATACAAAGGATGCGTCACCAAGATCTTTCATTTCGAAATTTCTTGAGAGAAATCTCTTGGTGTCGTGCAATATGCCTATATCGTTAGTGGCAAGTAAAATGTCATCGACATATAAAACCAGGAAAACAAATTTGTTTCCACTGAACTTATGATACACACACTCATCCACAATATTCACCTCAAAACCGAATGAGAGAATTACTTGATGAAACTTGTGGTACCATTGACGAGATGCTTGTTTTAGCCCATAGATGGATTTCGTCAATTTATAGACCATTTTATTTGGGTCTCCTAATATGAAGTTTTCTAGTTGCTCCATATAAATTGTCGACTCATCAATGTTTCCATTGAGAAACGTTGTTTTGACATCCATCTGATGTAGCTCCAAATCAAAATGTGCAACAAGAGCCATGATTGTCCTAAAAGAGTCTTTTGATGAAACCGAAAAAAAAGTCTCTATATAGTCAATCCCTTCCTTTTGAGTATAACCCTTAGCTACAAGACGAGCCTTATACCTTTCCACATTACCTATCGAATCCCGTTTGGTCTTAAATATCCATTTGCAACCAATAAGTTTTGTACCTTCTGGTAATGGGACAAGTTCCCAAACTTTATTGTCTTGCATAGACTTATACTCATCATTCATTGTCTCAATCCACTTTTCAGAGTCAGAACTACTGATAGCTTGATGGATATTGACTTGATCGTCTTTCATCATACCATCGTTTTCCTTATGTTCTTGAAGAAACACTATATAATCATCTGAAATAGCGCTTCTTCTCTCTCTAGTAGATCTCCTTAAAGGCAATTGATCTTGTTGCCCAAGTTCTTGAGGTTGTTGAGTTTGATCCGGATGAACAATTGTCTGAGATTGAATAACAATGTCATATTGAGGATCCGAACTCGTTTCATCTGAAGCGATTATACGAACTGGTTCAGCAACTGAAACCAATTCTTCCTCAAAGACAATGTCTTTATTTCTCCCTCCAACTCAATATCCTTAAAGAACGTGGCTGTTCCCGTCTCAAAAATTGTCTTTAATTTGGGATAATAAAACTTATAGCCTCTTGATCGCTCATAGTAGCCAATAAAGTAGCTGCTGACTGTTCGGGGTTCCAATTTTCTTTCATATGGCTTGTAAGGCCTTGCCTCAGCTGGACATCCCCATATATGAAAATGCTTTAGTGATGGTTTTCTACCAGAACAAAGCTCATAAGGTGTTTTCACAGCTGCCTTCGTTGGTACTCTATTAAAAATATAAGCTGTCGTCTTTAGTGCCTCGCCCCAGAGTGATTCTGGTAAAGTCGAATGATTAATCATACTCCTTACCATGTCTTTAAGAGTTCTATTTCACCTTTCAGATACACCATTCATGCTAGGTGACCCCGGAATGGTGTACTGTGGGACGATTCCGCACTGCTCTAGGTACTTGGCAAAAGGTCCTGGACGTTGTTCACCTGAATCATCATATCGATCATAGTATTCACCACCACGATCAGATCTGACGGATTTAATCGTTTTGTTGAGTTGATTCTCAACTTCATCTTTAAAAGCTTTGAACATGTCCAAAGACTGAGACTTCTCATGAATAAGAAATAAGTATGCATATCTAGAGTAATCGTCAATGAACAATACTAAGTATTTTTTACCATTCCAAGATGGAGTCAGAAATGGCCCGCAAATATCCGCATGTATCAATTCTAAGACATCTGTAGCTTTATATGCACCTAGTTTCTTTTGTTTGGTCTGCTTTCCCTTAATGCATTCAACACAGACATTGAAGTCTGTGAAGTCAATGGAATCTAAGATCACATTTGACACAAGTCGCTCCACTCTATTTCTAGAGATGTGACCTAGGCGTTTGTGCCACAACATTCCCGAAGTTAAATTATCATTTTTACGCTTAATACCACGTGATTCAATAGTTAAATTTTCATGGTATCTCTCAACAGTGTCAAGCATATAAAGATTATCATAAGCCAAAAGCGAACCGGTTTCAACAATATTTGAATCCAAAGACAATGTAAACTTATTGTTTCCAAATGAATAAGAATAACCAAATTTGTCCAAATAAGAAACTGAAACCAAATTCCGTCTAAAAGACAGTACAACAAAAGTGTCTTTCAAATCCAAAGAAAAACCAGTACGCAACAATAATCTAAAATGCGCTATTGCCTCCACTTCGACCGATTTTCCATCCCCCACATAAATGCTTCTTTCAACATTACTTGTTTTTCGGAAGCTCAGGTAACCCTATATCGAAACACTGACCAGAATCTAACCACCAAGTGTTTCTAGACACTGAAGCTAAATTAACTTCAGAACAGACCAAAGTAAGGAACATATCCTTTTTCACACGCCAAGCGTGGTATGTGGCATAATCCTTCTTAACATGTCCAGGTTTCTTACAAAAGAAGCAATCGTTTTCAGCTTTATGTTGCTTCTTTTGATCTGCACCCTTAGCAACATTATTCTTTGTAACCTCAGGTTTCTTTCTTTTGCCATTTCCCTTAGAGGTGTGAGACAGATGAGCACTTTCAATCTTATCTTGTTTCATCATCTCTTCCTCTTGAACACAATAGGAGATGAGCTCGTTAAGAGACCACATATCCTTTTGACAGTTATAACTAATTTTGAATTAGTTAAACTTTCCAGGAAGAGAGTTCAAGACAAAATGTACGAGTACATCTTCCGATATATCGATCTTAAGTGTCTTGAGCTTTGAAACAATATTTGCCATCTCCAAGATGTACTCCCTTATGTTTCCTTTGGCTTGATACCTCATGGTGCTAAAGCGATACAATAGCACACTTATCTCAGCCTTATTGCTTTGAACAAAGCGTTTTTCAAGCTCAGCAAGGAAATCCTTGAGTTTGGAATCCTCAGCACCTCGAAAGGGTTTTGGAATAGTGCTCATAATGATCTGAAGACCTACGCGATTTGAGCGCTCCCATTTCTCATAAGTTCTTTTCTGTTCAGCAGAACTTGTGTCCGAAGGAGAAATGGGGGGCTCAATCCTCAATGCTAGGTCTAGATCCATGCACCCAAGAACTATTTTGACCTTATCCTTCCATTCCTTAAAGTTGGAACCACTAAGGGCAGGAATCAGGCCGATGTTTGCAGATACTGCAGCAAGATTAACTGAAAAAGAGAACAAATTATAACATGAGTTATCAAAACCAATCAACAAAACATATGATTGTACAACCTATCTCAAGATACCTAGTGCAACATCAATATCAAGTCTTTGGACAATAATATTAATTGCTAGTGATACCTTGATGTAATGATCAAACACTGATAATAAGACATGTTAAATAACAAACCTTTCTTTGGACCGATTTATCATCACACGTAACCAAAGAATTATCACATATTTATCATCACAGATACACATGAAATCCGGCCAAATATGAATCTTCCTTTGGGCCGATTGATACTCGCATGGATAAACATGTATATATCATTCTGATGTGCGGAAACTCAAGCAATAATATTTCCTAGACCACTCTACTGCAAATATACGGTTTGTGTAGTACAAGGGTCGAACTCTAAGGACTAATGCAACCTTTTCTAAGAATGTCACTAAACTAAGACGGTGTGAAATAGATGGTGGCGTGGTGTAAATATCTAGAAAACTAAACTAAATGGTGACAGCGATGGAAGAATAAGAAAGACTTGACGATTAAGAACACTACGGTTGTCGAGATATCGGGAATCGCAAGGATGTAACAACTAAGGATCATAAACCTATCGAATTATCTTGACAACGAGAAACTCATGATCTAAGATGAGGAGTGATTCTGTCGAGCCTAAACCTCCTAACCATAGTTACGTGCAATCCTACCTTCCAGCAGCGATTAACTCGTGACTACGGCAGCGTTACGCGCGCAATCCTAATTCCTAAGTCGATTAACTGACCGGTCAGATTCTCATTAATCGAACATAACCTACAATCAACGGTTCCGGATTCATACTTTAACCTTCCAGCAAAATACAAATTCCTAAGTTACTGAGCGGGCAACACTAGTATAAGCGTTTACGATGTTGATTATAGAACCGAATATCAAGAACAATACGATAGATCTAAGCATTAACGCAAAACTTGTACATCCGTTACAAAACCGATATCCCTAGCCCATAGTTAGGAATCTACTCACTCATGGGATTTACTGTCAATGAAGATAACATAATCCGAAACATGATAAAACCTAGGAAATCCGATGCCTCGATCTTCCCTATCGTGTTACCGATGTACGAATTGATGCTTCTCTCCTTCTCCAGCGTCTCCCGAGCCTTTCCTGATGATTTTCAAGCCTTTCCTTATCCTAGCCATCGCCCCCTCGTGTCTGCAACTGATCTCTCTCTTATTTTGCTCATTCAAACTCTATATCTAGGTTGTTGCGAGAAAGGCGGCCCGCTCGGGCACACGTTTTATCCGGTCGTGCAGAGCGCAGCCCGATCGTGTAAAGTGTTTAGCCCGATTGGGCAATGCTTCCCGATCACGTGGTCTAAAGGCCCGATTCGTGTTCCGTGATGTCGCCCGAGCGGGCATGATCACCCAATCATGTTGTCTTCGTGCTCGGGTCGTGTAGATTGTTGTAATTAACCCTGTAGCTTTTGCCCGAGTGGGTAGACCTTAGTGCCCGAGCGGGTACTCTTCATATCATGCTCTTGCTCTTTTTCGCTCGATGCTCGGGTGTTTCTTTAAGTTCCGTGGCTTGAATTTGGCTCCGAGTGAATTGTATCTTCAATATGTGCGGTTTGATTCAGGAATTTGCCTTTTTACGTTCATTTAGGCCTTGTCGCCTTAAAACCTGAAAACCAATGAAAAGGGCGTATATAAAGAACAATTGTATCGGAATTGTAACTCGTGATATCAAATCTATGCGAAAACAATGTGAATATCTAGCCCAAAAGTGATACACTCTACGTGTTATCACATTCAATACTTCTAATGAAAAATATTCACAAGAGAGGACACTTTGGTGCCATCTTGCTTTTATTAAATCATTTAAAGTATCAAACTTGTACAATGAAGTCAAATGTTGATTGAATGCAAAAATCATTTTCCATATACTGTATAACCGATATAATATATTCAAAGGCAACATATGCATGGAAATGACTGCGGCTTAATGGTCCGGAGAGAAATCAATAAACTGACCTGAAGTTACAGGTCGTAGGTTTGACCCCTATAACCTCCGAAACCTTTTGTTTAAATTTTTTTATTTTTTTTTCGACTGGCTCAAGCAAAAAAAAATGATGGGTTCAGGCCTGGAAAAGACTTTTGAAGCCTTATGGACTCAGCCCGATTTCCTGATTATTTAAAGTCTAATGGGTGAAAGCCCAAACCAATGCGCTTTTAATTATTATTAATAAATTAATTATGTAATCCAACTCAATAATTCCTGATAACTTAGCGTTGCATAATTAATTCCTGAATAACTCAATAATTCGTGTGAATCATGAATTGCATAATTAAAGAGAGCAATAATTGCATAATAAATATAATAAACGAATAATTCAAATTAGTAAAACAAAAAAAGGAAACACATCAATCATATAATTAATCGAATTTCCTTGTATGATACCAATGATAAATCGATCATTATCAATCATATAATTAATCGAATTTCCTTTTATGATACCAATAGTAAACGAATAATTCTTCATAATTTCCATAATCCAAAAGGAAATAATATGAAGGAAACACATTATTCGCCCGTTAAGATAATTAACAAATAAAACTCATGTCTCACGAATAATTCAAATAATATAATTAACAAATTAATTTTACCAAAGAACTTTTTTTATGCGGTATATAAACTAATAAAGCATACCAAAATATTCACAAAAAAAAAATTCAGAAAACTTCGATTCATGTATGAGAACATCATAACTTAATATTATTGATTCTAATGGTGTCAAATATATTTCACACATCACAACTAGATCAAACATGCTTTCACGCCAACATGAATTGACTAGCATAGGAAAATCAAACCCAAAATTTACGACCATGGAAAAATTTCCCTAAAATTTACAAAATTTCTACATGCTCTGATATCAATTGTAGAAATTATTTAGCAGATGTGGAAGCGTACCTAATGAATCCATCGGATATGATCGTAGGCTTTTCAGGTATGTGATCTTCCAATTCAATAATCTCAGAACCTAGTCTCTTTGTTGATGGAGATACAAAGAGGGTTTTTTATGTATATTATGCATTGGGGACCATAACCCTAATATTTAGAATATATTCATTATTATTTCTAATTCGGCCCCTCATCAAATTAGAAATTACACAAGTGGTATCTACACAATAACATCATAATAATTATGCCCTTAGTCTATACTTAGTTACACTTAGACCACTTTAATTTAGACTAATTAAATAATGGTATAACACATATAAATAATACATGTGTGACCCAAAAATTCTAACAATATATATATATATATATATATGATCTTCACATTCGATACAAAATTGTTTGTTAAAATTTAGATTCGTCTTTGTTATTATTATAGATTTAATACTAATGGATAAATGGTCTTCATATTCGTGATAATTTGTTTGTTAAAATTCAGATTTTTAAAGTTTAGTATGAGATATGGAATCATATTTGACATTCTACAAACCAATCTAAGAACCTTAAGTCTCAACTATCGATTGTTACAATCATTCAATTCAGGTATACATAAGTATAAACACAACTATAAATATGTTGATTGAATAAACTAAAATGAACAACAAAACGAAAATATTTGTAGACACGATCGATGTATGCACGTTATAACTTCCTAATACAAATGCTTTTGTATTGTTCTCCTTAAAAATACAACGATCACAAGAAATTGTTAATTCTTTTAACGAATTTATTTTGTGTTCTATCAAAATTTAATAAAAATATTGATTATTTTTCTGTAATTAACTAATTGCACGCTAACCAGTCTTATAGATTTCTTTAGGTGCAAACTATCATGAGCATGAAAACGTGTCATTTCGTGGGAAAACAAAAAATGCAACATTTCACTAACATCCGATCATTTCATTTTCTAATTTCTTTAAAATAGATCGAGTCCAATTATTCTCAACTATCCTTAACATCAATAGGCGATGTGGTTAATCTCAAATAATAATTTACCTAGACTAACGCTTCCGCAAGAATACGGATCGTATAGTATCAGGATCGAACACAAGGAATTGATGCAACTCTAAAGCTAGTAAACTAATGAATAAGACGTGTGAAATCGATAAATGATGGGAATGCGAACGAAACTGAACTAAACTAATTAACGGGATAAACTCAATGACTAAATACCATAGGTGTCGAGAGATGCACGATAATGCAATGAAGTTCTAACAAGATATGGTCTCAAATATTATCACGAGTTCAGGGAATTCAAGCTCTAATATAGGAACTGACTGGCGTAGATTCTAAACCGATTAAATCCTAAATCATGGCTAAGTTCCAAAGTCTAATCCCTGACGTAGATTCATTAAACTTCTATGATCATTCATTCGAGTGGGGTACAAGAACGAAAGCATTAAAAACAACCAATCAATCTGAAAACGATCAAATACCAAAATCATTCATTCAAGTGGTGTTCAAGAATAAAAGCATTAAGAATCGCCAACCCACCACTTAGACCCGAGCCATCGAAAGAGTATCAAGGTCGATGCACTCATATCGATTTTAGATCATGCGTTTTAGGCATTATTTATACCAACAACGGAGTGTTAGTGTGCGCTCTTAATCTGCAAATAAGCTCGATCTCATACGATATAGTAATCCTCATAGAAAAGTGAAGTAAAGCATCGTCTACATGAATTATGACCATCTGGATAGAGAGAATAAACGATAAACTAGCCTAGCAACCTCGTCTAAACCCCCCACAAGAAACACTAGGATTCCCAAAGAACTATGACCTATTGTTTTTCAGCCGACTAATAAGCTCTAACGCTTAGGGAAAACCTAGCTCGAACATGCAAAATTTCACGGAAAAAGCCAACTTCTTAAGCATCCTAGGTTCAGGGTTCATCTCAAAACGTGGCACCGGACAAGTGTCTGGGGCGACTTTGACTCACAAAAACAAAAACAAACTAAAAACCACAAAATAACCTAAAAACTACAAAGTCAAAGGGAAGATGAAAGAAAATGAAACGAAATCACCTGACAAACGTGAACTGCTCCCCCAGACTTGAATTGAACGACATCCTCGACGTGAAGCTCCGATGGAGGGTAAGGGAAGTGAAGCACGTTTGCGGTGGTATTCCTTTTTTGTGCTTTTCTGTTTTTTAACGAAAACGAATAATCGAGTCTCAAACTAAAAACTAAAAAAAAATCAAACAGCTGGGTTGCCTCCCAGAAAGCGCATATTTAACGTCTTTAAGCTTTGATGTCTCCATTCCTCATGCGTGCGCGACGGGTGGATCGGAAAGGAAAATGGAGTTTCCACTTTCGATCGGTTGAGCGACTTGGTAGGATTTTAGCCATTGTCCATTAGCTTTGAATGTGTCACCAGTCTTGCTCCATAGTTCCACGTCTCCATGTGTGAAGACTTCTCGTACCTGAAAAGGACCAGACCAACGGGACGGTAGTGTGCCCGAGAAAAGCATAGGACGAGAATTGAAAAGTAGAACTAAATCACCTGGTTGGAAGTCATGAGGTAGGATCTTCTTATCGTGCCATCCTTTAGTCATTGCATCTTTCTTTGGCACATCATGCATGGATTCACTCGTTCGCTGCCCGAGGTTGGATTAATGAGACCTGCATTGAAAAGTTTCATGACGTATTTTTCCATTACCTCGTGCAAGTGCGGGTGCAACTTCTTTTGAGTTTCAATGGAAGGTTCATGGTTGTCTTCCGTATAATTTCCGTGCATACATATTAAAGAGCTGACTCTCCTACGTTTCTTTACGCATATGGGTGACTTTCTCATCTCATCTGCACTCATGTTAGCATTCATAACAGCAGGGTATGTTTTATTGGAATCAGCATAATCATACCGAAAGGAAGACAGAGCTGGCTCGGACTCAAGTTTGGACGTCTTCTCCGCTGCGAAACTAGCATGGATTTCGTGTGGTATCTCCTCACATGGGGCGTCTCCTATGCAATAGCACTCATGAATTTCGTGTACATCTCAGCTCCTTCGACTGCAAATCATGCATTATCGCAAACTCGTTTCAAATACCGTACAAGAGAATCAGGCATACTCACTTGATCAAGCATGTATTTTGCTAATTCGTCCAACGAATCAACTGTAAAGCAAGAATCCTTGAATGAGGATTCGTTCATGGGGCTGGACAAGTTGAATTCGATTGTTTCATCCCCGACACGTAAGGAAAGCTTTCCTTGTTGTACGTCTATCATGGCACTTGCAGTAGCTAAGAACGGTCTACCAAGAATAATAGGTGTCCTAGCATCTGCCTTTATCTCAAGTACAACAAAATCAGTGGGAATGCAAAGCTTACCTACCATGGTGGGAACGTTTTCAACAATTCCCACCGGATATCTTACCGAATGATCAACGAGGCGTAGAGACATCTTCGTAGGTTTCAGATTCCCGAAGTTCATCCGCTTAAAAATTGAGTGTGGTATGATGCTCACGCTTGCTCCTAAATCACACAAAGCATTATCAATATCAATATTACCTATTGTGCATGGAATGGAGAAGCTTCCGGGGTCCTTTAACTTTGGTGGCAGCTTGTTCTGAAGAATTGCATTGCATTCCTCGGTGACTGCTACTGTCTCGTTCTCTTCGATATTCCTCTCTTTGGAAAGTACCTCTTTGACGAGTTTGGCATGATGAGGCATCTTTTGGAGAGCTTCCACGTATGGGATGTTGATGTCAAGCTTCTTGAGACCCTCTACAAATCTGCCCACTCGT
>CM071865.1:31544919-31577143 GCA_036759665.1 Gynandropsis gynandra
GCCACCCGATCGGGCACACATGCCCGACCATGTTCCTTGAGCACCCGAGTCGTGCAAAGCTACGGGGTTGTCTTGGCATCAATTACCCGAGCGGGCACACTTCCGATGCCCGAGCGTGCATGTCCTAAAATGTCGTTTCCGCTCCTTTCGCTCGGTGTTTGCACGTTCTCTTCAATCCACGGTCTTGCACAAGCTGAACCTTGTCATTTTGGGGTTAAATTGCCAATTTCTCTCGTGTTTCTTGACATGTCTTCGTTTCCTACACAAAACACGAAATGTAGATGAAATCCTCGAATAGACTCGATAAATGAATGAAATCTAATAAATCTAATCAAAACTATACCTAAGAATGACATAAAAACTACTACGGATTACGTGTTATCAGCAGCTTTCTCACACGTCTCAATTAACTCGAGAAAGTCATTATCAGACGTGTACAAATCCTTCAAGTGCTCAAAACCGAGCAATCTCGCATCCAATAAAGGAATTAGTGCATAATGTCTCAAAATAGCATCAGCTACCACATTTCCGTACCTTGTTTATACCCGATCACATATGGGAAGGTTTCTATGAACTCTACCCTACCCACTTTGCATGTCTCCAATTCGGCTTATCTTGCCCTTGTAAAAGGTTGAGAGATTCATGATTTGTATGAATGAAGAACTCTTTGGGCCACAAGTAATGATGCCATGTTTGCAACGCTCTCACCTATGCTTACATTTTCTTATCATTGGTCAGATAGCTCAATTTTGCTCCGCTTAACTTTTCATTGAAGTACACAATTAGATTTCGTTCATGCATCAACACAGCTCCAATACCCACACCTAAAGCATCATATTCAAGTTCAAAAGTGTTGCAAAGTTAGGCAAAGACAAAAGAGGAGCATTCATTAGTTCATCTTTCAAGATCTCAAATTCCTTCTCTTGTGCCTCTCCCCATTGAAACACAACATTCTTCTTTATTACTTTTGTTGATGGGGCTGTAAGAGTGCTAAAGTCCTTCATAAACTGTCGGTAGAAGCCTGCCTGATCTACAAATTGTAAAGCAAATAAAATACCTAACACTTACTTGCCGCAAGAATACGGATCGGTGTAATACTAGGGTCGAACTCTAGGGAATAATGAAACCTAAGTTAAGAATATATCTAAACTAAGATGGACGAAAGTGATGATGATATAGGGTAAAATCAGAGAATGCTAAACGAATTATTAAAGCAATAATGACACACGAAAGACTTGCTAGTTAAGAACACTACGTGGTTTAGGTTACCAGAATTTGCAAGGATGCAGCCAACAAAAGATCATAAACCAATCAAGTTATCTTGATAGCGGGAAATTCATGCTCATAAGTAGGGAATGGTTCTCTCAAAATCTAAATCCCCTAACCATAATAACATGCAATCCTACCACCCTGCAGTGATTAACATGTAATTACAGTAGCATTAAGCATGCAATCCTAATTCCTGAGTTGATTAACTAACTGGTCAGATTCTCATCAATCAAACTCAATATAAATAGCTCCGGATTCATAATCTAACCTCCCAGTTAAACATGAAATTCTAAATTACTAGACAGACATCAAAAGTATAGAACAATCATTGCATTGATTGTAGAACCAAAATTCAAGAAAACTTTTAAAGATCTAAGCATTAACGCATAACCAAAAGCATCCCTTACAAAACCGGTGTCCCTAACTGATAGCTACAGACTTCCTCACTCATAGGTACTGATACAAAACAAGAGAAAACAACACTAGACATGACAAGGAGTAAGGAATACGATGCCTCGAACTTCCCTATCTCGTCACCGGTGTTCCGATGGTGTCTCCTTCGTTCTCCTCCTTCTTCTGAGCTTCCTCTATGTATTTTTCATGTCCCTAGGCTTTTGTGCCGCCCCTCTATTGGTTGGGGCATCATTTTTCAGTCTTTTCCTTTGTTTGAACTATTCTACGGTTTCTATTACGACACCGAACCTGCGGGGGCTAAGTTGAGGCCCGCTCGGGCTCTTCATCTTCGAGGAAATCCGAGCGGGTTTAATGAATCACCGAGGGGGCTAGAATCCTCTGAAGGTATAGCCCGCGGGGGCTAATATGAAAACACGCGCAGGTTCATGGCTTCACATGCAACATGATTGGGGTAAGAGGCATCCCTATTCGGGCAGAATCTTCTGAGGGGTACAACCCAAGAGGGGCTTTCTACGAGCACGAGTGGGATGGAATAACGTCGTGTTTTTCAACTCCTTTCACTCGATGCTCGAGCATTCCATGACGTTCTTTGGTATGAATCTACTCCGAGTGGGTTGTAGTTCCAAGTATGCGAAGTTGACTTCAGGAATCAACACCATTAAGCTCGATAAGGTCTTGTCGCATTAAAACCTGAAAAGCAACAAAAATACTAGATATAGGACTAATTCGTGCCAGTTTTATAACTTGTGCTATGCAAATTACGTATAAATGATCTAATTGCGTAGCCTAAAACTAACCTAAACTATGTGTTATCACTGCCAAACCATGAAAGCTTTGACATCTCCGACCGTTGTAGGCCGAGGCTAATTTCTTGTGGCTTCTACCTTCTCCTCATCGACGTGTATTCCCTTCCCATTCATAACACATCCTAAGAACACAAACTTGTTAGTACAAAAAACACATTTCTTTAGATTTGGAAACAAATTTGCAGCTTTAACACTTCTAGAACATTCCTAAGGTGACAAATTTGTTCTTCCAGATTCTTGTTGTAAACTAAGATATATCAAAGTAAACAACAAGAAACCGCCCAATGAACTTTCTAAAAACATGATTCATAAGTCTCATTAACGTACTAGGAGCATTCATTAAACCAAAAGGTATTGATAACACCTAATCTGTCATAGTATTTTCATGATAGGTGTAGTTTTTATTCCGATTCTTGGACTTTTCCTAATTACTGAGTATATTTCAGGACTTCTTCTATCATTTTGTGTATTGTGCAGAAAAGGAATACATGTGAAGCAAACACGACTAATTACGACAAATCCACCCGAAAACGTGACAAAGTGATCAAAGTGTGAATATGAGCACGTTGATACCCTAGGTAGGGGACTTAGATTTTAGTTCCCCATCGATTGATATAAATGATTTCATGTTCTATAGAAACATCCATTGCATGTCCCGACATTCCCGACACCCGTGGTACTTTATCTTGTTGAGTCTAGTCTTGTCATTCTTCATTATCATTTATTTTCCAGCTCGATATCAACCTATTGATCGATCTTCTTCTCATGATTTCTTTAATTCTAACGTTGCACTGAGTCCCCAGAGTTCAACCCTAATACTACACGTACCGTATAATTGCGGTAGAGTGGTCTAGAAAATTTAAAACCTCTGATTTCGACCATCAGGTATGACAAGCCATTCATAAAATCTTAATTTCGTTTTAAAAGCCATCTTCCATTCATCATCTTCTCTCATTCTAATTGATGATACTCGCTTTTAAGATCTATCTTGGAAAAGATACTAGAACAATGCAACTTATCAAGCATATCATCTAATCTAGGAATATGATGGCAATACTTTATCGTAATATTGTTGATTGCTCGACAATCAACACACATGCGCCACATACCATCCTTCTTGGGCACCAAAATCACCGGAACAGCACACAGTGATAGTCTTTCCCGTACATGACCTTTTCCATGAATTCAGTCACTTGTCTTTGCAACTCTTTTGTTTCTTCGGGGTTAGTATGGTAGACGAGCTTGTTGGAGATGCTGGCACTAGGCACAAAGTCAATTCGGTGCTCTATTCCCCTTATTAGAGGCAAGATGTAGGGAATTTCTTCCGAAAATACATCATCAAAAACCAGCAACAGATCACAAACAACACTAGGCAAAGAAGAGGTTAGCTCGTTTGAAAACAAATCCTTCTTGTACATAATTACTATCATCGGCTGATTAGAAAGCAAAGCTTTCTTGATCTTTCTTGCTATCATAGAGAGAAAATTGTTTATCCTCATGGATATTCTCTCACAGGACATTTCTTGGTTTCTCTCAAGACCTCGCCATTTTGTAAGTGAACTACCTCATTGTCAGTCAATTTAGCTTGCTTCTACTTCTTAAGTAGCTGCACTTGATCTTCATAAATCTCTTTTGGCGTTAATGGTCTCAAGCTAATCTTTTTTTCCTTTGTGCTCAAACGAATAGTTGTTGCAATGCTGATATGCGTTATATCGAGTTATAAAACCTAGACTAACGCTTCCGCAAGAATACGGATCGTGTAGCAACTAGGGTCGAACACAAGGAATTGATGCGACTTCGTAGCTATTAAACTAATTGAATTAGACGTACGAGGTGACTAAAGTTGTGATTGTGATTGAGCTGAACTAAACTAAATCGAAGAGAATAGACTTTATGGCTAGGCACCATGGGTGTCGAGAGTTTGCATAACGATGTAATGATAATGAAAAAGGATAATTGGTCTAAGGCACTATCATGGATTCAGGGAATTCAAGCTCTCCTATAGGAACTGACTGGCGTAGACTTGTCCACTATCTAGCATGCATATACCAATGTATCCATTGTACTCAGACATAAATACAGACAAGGAAACACAAGAGAAGTCTAGATTCGACATAGATGTAGAAAGAGATGACTCCCTATTCATAAACCGATGCCTTCGGTAGATTCTTCTCGCTCCCGATCCGTAGATCCGTCGTTTTCTTCCTTCTTCTCCTTGCCCTAATGTCTCCCCCTCTCTTCTGATGTGTTCTGGTTCGTCCCCCTCTTTTTAGATCTGATTTTTCCCTTTTAATTTTGCCGATCTAGATCTTAGGAAAGTTTGTTGGAACGCTGGACCCGAGCGGGCATTCTCTTTACCCGATCGTGCAGGTGACCTACCCGATCGTGCACACACAAATGAGCCCGATCGGGCACCATGCCCGACCGTGTACTTCATCAGCCCGAGTCGTGCAAACTTACGGGGTTTTCTGCCATGAATCAGCCCGAGCGGGCACTCCAAATGCACCCGAGCGGGCACCTATGCCCGAGCATATCCCTTGAGCACCCGAGTCGTATAAGGCTATGGGGTTTTCTTGAATGATTCAGCCCGACTGGGCACTCTCAATCCACCCGAGCGGGCATGTCTTGCAGTGTAGTTTCCGCTCCTTTCGCTCGGTATTTGAGTACTCGTTTCCATCCGTGGCCTTGCATAAGCCGAACCTTGTTACACAGCTTCGTTTTCGGGTTTAGATTGCATAATCACTCGTGTTTCTCTTCAATCCTTCGTTTCCTACACAAAACACGAAATGTGGATAAAGTCTTCGAATATGCTCAATAGATGAATGAAATATAAATAATCTACTCTAAACTAGACCTAAGAATGATATAAAAACTATAACAAATTACGTGTTATCAAATGCCCATCATGCTTCACACACAAATCAAACTACCACGGGCGTCTAAGAGACATATGACCAACAGATACCCGTTGTCGGCTTTCAACGGATATTCGGTGCTCTACCATTGAGCTAATAGCCCATCGTGCTGGCATTGTCAAGTTTCAATGAGCATCCGTTGGAAAGTTGCAATGGGTATTCGTTGGTAGTTTACAACGAGCATCCGTTGAACGATGGTAATGGGTATCCTTTCTAGGATACAGTTTCACAGTAAAGCTTTCAAAACCAAAAATAGATCATCTAATCATGTATTCCCAATTAAGATATCTAAGATGGACGATCCTAATATAATTTCTACCCTCTCTCAAGGTATAGAAACGTTATCTAATCAAGTTATCTCCTACTTTAGTGGCTTGATAACGTCTATTTTGTTATAGTATTTTTGTCTATTTTATAGTTAGTTTCATCATTCTTTTAGATTTTACCAAGCATTAAACATCACTTAGTCCTCTTTCATCGTTTTCTCGTGTTTTGCAGTGAATGGAGATACCAGGAAACAAATACGAGAGAATGCTCTAAACCTGACCATTCCACATCAAAGGAGAAGCAACCCCCGTGGGTTGATACCATAGCCCACGCGGGCTACATGTTCAGCACGCCTCGGACTCATGCTAAACCTGAGCAGACAACCATTCTCCAATCACCCCGCGCGGGGTGTCCACTTTAGCCCACGCGGGCTCATCCCTCCAGCAAACACAGCCCGACTCGGGCTCTTCACCTGCCCACGTGGACTCCCCTCTCCAAGCCAGCCCGCGCGGAGCACTCACCAGCCCGCACGGGTCGTGTTCGTCACCTGCATAAATCAGAAAAGGAAAATCATTAAAACAAGAAAAGGAAAGTGCTAGCTGCATAAAGCAAAAGGAAATATGATTAGAGAGGAGGAATGGGAGCTACATGGATGGAAAATAAAGAGGAAACATTGAAAATTACACAAGAATGGAAAAACAAGAGATGAAAACACTCAGAAAAGGAAAACTGCAGTTGCTGTAAGAAACAGGAAATTCCAGCCGCTGGAGAGGAAGGAAAGGGGACGGCCAAAGAGGAAAGAAGAGAGGAAAGGAAAGAGGAGAAAGAGGGCAAAAAGGAGAGAGCTTCAGCTGCACAATTCGGATAAAAAGTGAGGGAGAAAACAGAGCATACGCAGAGAGAGAGAGAGAGAGAGTAGAGAGAGAGCATATCGCACACGAAGACAAGGACGGAGCGGCGAAGCCTGAGCGCGGAGGAGCTGTTGAAGAAGTCGGTAATAGAATAGGGAGGGATCTCATTCTTTATCCATGTTGAATATAGTTATTTTTCGTGTTTTTTTCTAAGTTCATGTCCGAGTAGGTCCATAGCCACGGCTTAGAGAGCTTTGCCGATATGTAATGAAGTTTTGTTCTTAATGCTTGGTTATAATATTTGTTCGTCTCGGATTGATTGGTTGTTCGTAATGGTTTTATTCTTGTCGGTATCTTGAATGAATGCTTATAAAAATCTAATTGCATTGGGAGATGAATTGGATTTTGGTACGTAGCCAGGATATGAAGTTTCAATTGATTTAGAATCTTGACCGGTCGGTTAATTGAACTTAGGAATTAGGATAGCGATCTTAATGCATCTAGTAGGTGAGATTACACAATTGGGAGATTGGTAGTACGCATGCTAGATGGTGGGTTTAGGCATCGGGAGATTCATTCCCTAGCAAAGAGCTTGGATTCCCCGAATACGTAATGATATCGATAACCATGATCTTGTAAGAACTTCGTTGCATCATCGTGCATCTCTCGAAACCTGCGGTGTTTAGTTAATTGAATTTTTACCATTAATTAGTTAGTTTAGTTTTATTTGCATTCCAAACACTCATTGATTTTTACCGTCTTATTCATTAGTTAACTGACTTTAGAGTTGCATCAGTTCTTTGTGTTCGACCCTGGTACTATACGATCCGTATTCTTGCGGAAGCATTAGTCTAGGTATTTTATTACTTGAGATTAACCACGACGGAAAGGTGGCAAGACTTGCCATAAACAAGGTGAAAGGAGCCATGCCAATGGGAGTCTTAAATGCAGTCCTATAGGCCCATAACACATCATCTAATCTCATCAACCAATCTCTACGGGACCTAGACACGGTTTTCTCTAAAATACTCTTGATCTCCCTATTCGAAACCTCAACCTGTCCACTAGTTTGTGGGTGGTACGGTGTAGCTACCCTATGCTTCATGCCATACATCTTAAGGAGGGCTTCGAATTTTCTAGCAATAAAGTGTGAACCTCCATCACTAATGACTACTCTAGGAACACCAAAATGAGGGAATATGACTTTCTTGAAGAATTTCATAACTACCCTAGAGTCATTAGTCGGCACAGCTATGGCTTCTACCCATTTAGACACATAATCTACACCTACCAAGATATATTGATGACAACATGAAGAGGGAAAATGTCCCATGAAATCTACACCCCAAACATCAAACAATTCCACCTCAAGAATGTAGTTCTGTGGTATCTCATTCCTCTTACCTATATTTCCCGTTCTTTGACATCTATCACAAGAGGAATCCTAACTGTGGGCATCTTTGAAGAGGTTCGGCCAATAAAAACCTGCTTGTAGCACCTTTGAATCAGTTTTAGACTTTCTGAAGTGGCCTCCATAATCTGATCCATGACAATGGAAAAGAATGCTTTCTACCTCCTCCACGGGAATGTATCTCCTAATGACCCCATCCGTGCATATCTTGCAGAGAATTGGATCATCTAAATAGTAATGTTTGACGTCCGAGAAGAACTTTCTGCGCACATGAAAAGAAATCTCGGGGCATAGTATACCGCTCTCAATGAAATTGACAAAATCAGCATACCAAGGAGCGGGGTTACCTGAAGTAAGTGTGCATATGATGTTGTCTCTCAAGGAATCATCGATGAGCCTCTCGTCCTCCACAATGATGCGAGAGAGATGATCTGCAATGACGTTCTAAGACGCCTTCCTATCTGTAATATCGAGATAAAACTCTTGCAAGAGAAGGATCCATCAGATAAGGCATGGTTTTGCGTCCTTTTTCCCTATGAGGTACTTAAGTGCCGCGTGATCCATGTAGACAATCACCTTTGAACCAACTAGATATGATTTTAACTTGTCAAATGCGAAGACGACGACAAGGAGCTCTTTCTCTATTGTGGCATAGTTGAGTAGAGATCGTCTTAGGTCTTGCTAGTGTAGGTGATGACATGAGAAACCTTGTCTCTCCGCTGTCCTAAAACAGCCCAACCGCGTAGTCACTCCCGTCACACATGATCTCGAATGCTAGGCTCCAATCCGAAGGTTGAATGATAGGTGCTAAAACCAATGCTCCCTTGATCGTGTTGAAGGTGTCATGGCATTCTTTGGAGAATTTGAATGTAGCATCCTTGGCCAGCAACTCCGTCTATGGTTTTGTGATCTTGGAGAAGTCTTTGATGAACCTCCGATAGAAACCTGCATGCCTTATAAAAATACGAATTTCTTTAACTGAAACCTGTGGAGAAAGTTTTTCGATTACATCGATTTTGGCTTTTTCTACTTCTATGCCTCTCGGCGAGATCATATGTCCTAGAACAATCCCTTCTTTCACCATGAAGTGGCACTTCTCCCAATTAAGAACGAGATTGACTTCTTCACATCGGTGCAACAGTCTAGAAAGATTAAGAAGGCAATCATCAAATGTAGAGCCATAAACGGAAAAATCATCCATAAAACTTCCATAATATGCTCAATCAAATCGGAAAAGATTGACATCATGCAACGTTGGAAAGTAGCCGGAGCGTTGCAAAGGCCAAAGGCATACGACGGTAAGGGAAATGTCCCATAAGGGCATGTGAAAGTCGTCTTCTCTTGATCCTGAGGATGGATGGGGATCTGAAAGAAACCGGAGTACCCGTTCAAGTCGTCTTCTCTTGATCTTGAGGATGGATGCGTACTACCGTCATTCCATCTTTCTTTGGAACAACATACACGGGGCTCACCCATTCACTGTCCAAGATAGGATATATGATACCTGCATCCAAAAGTTTTAGTATCTCATTTTCACTATCTCTTTTAAGTTTGGGATTAGCCGGCTTTGAGCTTCAATGGTGGTTTGTGGCCGTCCTCCATGAGTATTCGGTGCAAGCATAATGAAGGGCTCAGTCCTTTGATATCATCGATTGTGTACCCGATCACTCTCCTATGCTTCCTTAAGCAATCGAGTAGCTTTTGCATCTCATCTGCATTCAAGTTAGCATTCACAATAACGGGGTATGTATCATTACATCCAAGGTACCCATACCGAAGAGAAGAAGGGAGAGGTTTGAGCTCGAGTTTGGGTGCCTTCTCCACTGCGAAATCAACATGTTTTTTTGCGTAGAATTTCCTCGTGTGGGGCGTCTCTTAATGCTTTAATATCACTCATGAATTCTGCGTAGACTTCGGCTTCTTCGTTGGTGAGTCCTGTGTCCCTGCAAACTTGTGGTAAGCATTTCTCAAGAAGGTCGAAAATACTTATTTGACCGAGCGTGTGATTCGCTAAGTCATCCAACAAATCAAGTATAAAGCACGAGCCCTTGAAGGAAGGGCCATTCATGGAGCTGGACAGGTTGAACTCAATTTTCTCGTCACCGACACGTAGAGAGAGTTTCCCTTGTTATACGTCTATCATGGCACCTGCAGTAGACCATGATGTGGGCACATATGCAGAAGATCTTTGAATCTTCTCCATGCTTCAAACAATGTTTCTCCTTCTCGGCATCTAAACATAGTGATTTCTCCCCTCATTTGAATCGTTTTGCTTGTAGGAAAGAACCGTGATCATCTCGTTTGCGTACACGAATCTCGCATGTTTTGAGATATGTTAAGACGCTTTTTGCGATGTTTACGTGTGATTTTGTATCCATTTTACTTGTTTCCGTGTTTTCATGTTCTTATAGGTTTTAATGCGTATTTGGTTCACTTTGAAGCTAAAGAACATACACGGGACAAAATACGAGCTTAAGAGATTATAACGGAGCAAACGGGATGAGAATCGGGCGAGGAATGCGATATGACATGAGGAGACAAAGCCCCATGTGGGGTGGTTTCCTTAGCCTGCTCGGGCTGAACGTCCAGCACTTGTTGTCCATCTCGGACTCACCTTCAGCACACACGGACCAAAGGGAGTGAGGAGCCCACGCGGGGTGCTCTCCTTAGCCCGCGGGGGGTGGTGTTCCAGTAGAGTTTGCTCGAGTCGTGCTAACCCTTAGCACGCGCGGATCGTTCAAGAGCAAGGGAGCCCGCACGGATTACCTCCCTAGCCCACGCGGGGCATGGCTGTAACAACTTTCCTAGAAGTTCTCCAACGGGGAATTTGTATATAAAGGGACCCCCAATTGAGTTCAGATGCAAGAAAACACAGAGGAGAACCCTAGGAGGGTACATAACATCCATCCATCCTTTCAAGAGCCCTCTTTGATGGGAGACACAACAAGGAGTCGAGAATTGATTCGGGATCCCACTCGTTTGATATTTCTATGCTCTTTACTCTATTGTTTTGTTTATTTTTTAGACTCATGATCGAGTAGTAGATTTTTTCTAGGATAAGGGATTAGCCCATGGCTATCCCGGAACCATGTTTGATTTGTTTATGAATGCATTTCCCCATTTCGTTTATCTATTTTTTGTCTGAACGCTTAATGACTTGTGTTTGTGACTGGCCAGTATATGCATGTGTTAGGGGATTAGGAGAAGGACTCAAAGGTGAATTCTAGTCCTAGAAGATCAGGCTTGGGACAACCAAGACTAGATCACGAAAGTAGGGTAGTAACGGTTGAGGGTTGAATCGGGCAAATCATGAAAGGTAATGGGGTTTAGTTAGGGTGTCAGCCACGAAAGTAGGGGATGACTCAATCTAGCCACGTTCCTAGAACAAAACGACTACTCGCTCATGTGTTCGAAAACAAACAACATAATCGAAATAGGTAGTTTAAGGAACATCAAAACAAAACGAAACCGAAGTCCTTATTCGATCTTCAATGCCCCTTGAATGTCTCTCGCTAAGAACTCACAAACCAGTGTCTCTATCTGTAACTCTCTTTGCCTTTTCTGCTCTGTAACGTCAATCTTTGTAACGTGTGTTTGTAACTGATTGAATATGTCTTTTTTCCCTCTTCTATTCTCTTTCCTTTTCTTCTTTCCCCTTTGGCCATGCTTTTCCATTCCTCCGATCGAGTTTTTCCTTTTCTTTTTCGGCTAAACATTTCATTTTCTCGTGTTGTAGGTCCGTGTCTTCACGCTCGGTCGTGCATATTGTGAAGCCCGATCGTGCTTGCTGGTGCCCGGCCGTGCAAGAGGATAAGCCCGGTTGTGCAGGTTCTTCTTTGTATTGCCCGTTCTCGTTCCATTTGCTTCGTTACGATGTTCGATGCTAATACTCTGTCTTGTGTATGTTCCTTATCTTCTAAATGAACCGAATTTACATTAAAACGTGTAAGAACACGAAAACATGAAAACGAGTAAAACGGATACAAAATCATACGTAAAAATCGCACATATATCGTAAACATCTCTAAAATCATGCGAAAAATACGTATTAAAACTAGGTGATCAAAATCCCCCAGACTTGAATGTTTGTTTGTCCCTAAGAAAACGTAAACGTGGAACACATGGGGTATACAAAAACCGAGAATTCCTCTTTCTCGTAGAAATACCTCTATAGCGAACCTAACCGATAAACTGGCAAGTCGATAGCATATTCAGCCTAATTAAATTTTCAGTCTTCATTCTAGGTTCACCGAGGCTACCTACGAGAAAGCAAATCGAAGGCAAACTAAACAAGCCACCGTAACTCTCTCCACCAAACAAGACTTCAGACAAATGCTAAACGTAGAACAATTGAGGATGCTTGTTTCATTTCTGAGCTTCTTTCTTTCTTTATTCTGTTTTTTCTTTCTTCTTCTTTTTCTCTCCTTTTTATTTATATTATGCAGACACACTAGGCTTCTAGGACATCGGATTTTAAGAGATCTAGCCTCTACTTAGATTGGACTACCGATGACGGTATACTCATGCATCTCGTTCAAGAGTGCACCGGAGTAGGTGGTGTTTTTATTGTGCCATCCTCTTAGGACGTAGAAAGATGATAATCAACCCACCACTTAGACCCAAACCATCGAAAAAGTGTCAAGTTCGATGCACTGATATCGATTTTAGATCATTTCTTTTAGGCATTATTTCTATCGACAACGGAGTGTTAGTGTGCGCTCTTTATTCTACAAAATAAGCTCGATTTCATACGATCTAATAATCCTCATCAAAATAAGTAGAGCATTCTCTATACAAAGTATTACCATCAGGATAGAGAGAATAAACGATAAACTAGTCTAGCAACCTCGTCTAAACCTCCAACAAACAATACTAGGATTCCCAAAGAATTACGACCTATTGTTTTTTAGCCAACTAATAAGCTCTAACACATAGGAAAAACCTAGCTCAAACGTGCAAAATATCACAGAAAGACCAACTTCTTAAGTATCCTAGGTTCAGGGTTCATCTCAAAACGTGGCACCGAACAAGTGCCTAGGACGACTCTGACACACGAAAAACAAAAACAAACTAAAAACTACAAAATCAAAGAGAAAATAAAAGAAAATGAAACGAAGTCACTTGACAAACGTGAGCTGCTCCCCCATACTTGAATTAAATGGCGTCCTCAACGTGAAGCTCCGATGGAGGGTAAGGAAAGCTAAGTCATGTTTGTGGTTGTTTTTTTTTTTAACAATAAACGAGTCTTAAACTAAACAACTACGAAAAATGGAAAACAAAGTACTGGGTTGCCTCCCAACAAGCGCTTATTTAATGTCTCTAAGCTTTGACGTCTCCATTCCTCATGCGTGCACGAATGGTGGATCGGAAAGGGAAATGGAATTTCCACTTTCGATCGGTTCAGCGGCTTGGTAGAGCTTTAGTCGCTGCCCATTTAATTTGAACGTTCCGCTCGAATCGCTCCATAGTTCCACTTCTCCATATGTGAAGACTTCTCGTACCTAAAAAGGACCAGACCAACGGGATGGTAGTTTATCCAAGAAAAGATTAGGAAGAGAATTGAAAAGTAGAACTAAGTCACCTAGTTGGAAGTCATGAGGTAGGATCTTCTTGTTGTGCCATCCCTTACTGCAGTCGTTGTTCGTATTGCGAATCACTATCAATGCTTCTCGTTTTGGCACGTCATGCACGGGATTCACTCGTTCGCTGCCCGATGTTGGATAAATGATATCTGCATAAAAGATTTTATGGTTTCTTTTTCCCTTACCTCTTTCAAGTAGGGGTGCAGCTTCCTTTGAGTTTTGGTGGAAGGTTTGTGGCTGTCTTCCTTAGAGATTCTGTGCGTACATATTGAAGAGCTAACTTTCCTATACTTCTTTACACGAGTGTGTGGCTTTCTCATCTCATCTGCACTCAAGTTAGCATTCATAACAGCATGATATGTTTTATCGCATTCAATGTACTCATATCGAAGAGAAGTAGGAAGAGGTTCGAGCTCAAGTTCGGGCGCCTTCTCCATTGTGAAATCAGCATGTGTTACATGTGGTATGTCCTCACATGGGGCGTCTCCTAGTGCTGCAATAGCACTCATGAATTTCATGTACAGCTCGGCTTCTTCTTCGGTAAATCCTGCATCTTCGCAAACTAGTGTTAAGCATCGCACAAGAAGATCGAAAATACTTACTTGATCTAGCGTGTCATTTGCTAACTCTGCAGCGAATCAGCTCTAAAGCATGACTCCTTAAATGAGGGTCGGTTCATGGAGCTGGACAAGTTGAACTCTATCGTCTCATCTCTGACATGTAAAGAAAGTTTTCCTTGTTGTACGTCTATCATGGCACCTGCAGTAGCTAAGAACGGTCTACCAGGAATAATAGGTACCCTAGCATCTTCGTTTATGTCAAGTACAATAAAATCAGCGGGAATGCAAAGATTACCTACCTTGTTGGGAACGTTTTCAGCAATTACCACCGGATATCTTACCAAGTGATCCGCGAGGCATAGAGACATCTTTGTAGGTTTGAGATCTCCAAAGTTCATCCGCTTGAAGACTGAATGTGACATGATGCTCACGCTTTCTCGTAAATCACACAAATCATTGTGAATGTCAATATTACCTATTGTGCAGGGAATGGAGAAGCTTCCTTGGTTTTTCAACTTTGGGGGCAGCTTGTTTTGAAGAATGGCGCTGCATTCCTCGGTGAGTGCTACCGTCTCACTCTCTTTGATACGATTATCCTGGGAAAGAACCCCCTTGAGGTGTTTGGCGTAATTAGGCATTTTTAGAGGGCTTCCACGAACAAGATGTTTATGTCAAGCTTCTTGAGGCCCTCTATAAATCTGTCTACTCGTTCTTCATTCTTGCTGCTCACCAACCATTGAGGAAACGGTATAGGAGGTTTGTACGCTGGTGGAGCAACATATGGTTTTTCCAAATCTGGTTCAACTCCTTCCATAATCGCGACGGTACGTTTGCCTTTTTCATGGACGTTCCAGCAACTTGGTCTTGCTCTTTGGAGGGTGAATGCTCGATCATATCAGTGC
Organism: Gynandropsis gynandra; assembly: GCA_036759665.1. Lineage (NCBI taxonomy): Eukaryota > Viridiplantae > Streptophyta > Magnoliopsida > Brassicales > Cleomaceae > Gynandropsis > Gynandropsis gynandra. The sequence continues at coordinate 31,559,897 of CM071865.1, forward strand.
TGCACATGGTAATAGCGTTCACATACTCTCTCGGATTTAGATCGGGTTATCCGGAAAGCTATCTGGGATTTCGAGAGGATGAGGCAGCTTGCTGTGCTATGGAGTTCTCTAAGATCTTCACATGCTTGCTCAAGGATTCCACCTAATTTTTTAGCTCGGTAATCGCTGTCCCCACATCTGCTTTGAATTTGGCTTGAGTCGATTGTTGCTGCCTTTTCTCCTTGATAAATTCGAGCATCACCGCCTCAAGGTTGAGGAGCTTGAGGAGCTTGCTTAGCATACTGAAATTTCTGGTTATCTTGCTGGTACGTTTGCTGTCTTTGCTGAAATCCCGAATACTTCACTTGTTGAGTCATTCGATACGAAAGATTCGGGTAATTCCTCCAATTCGAGTTGTAGGTATTCCAGAATTGCGTGTTTCATTTCTGTTGGGCATAATTCATGTATTCCATGTTCTCTTGCACCGTGCATTGATAAGCCACGTGTTATGTATATCCGCAATTCACACAGTACATAACGTTCGCTGCATTGCCCATCGCTCTGCTCTGATTTGGACCATATAGACCTCGAGTTCTGTTAGGCATACCTCTCAGTGTGGACCACATAGTGTGGTTCATGGCGAGGTTATCAATCAGCTCGTATGTCTCCTCCACACTCAGATCCATAAACGATCCTCTAGTAGTGTTATCCAACATTGTTCGGTGTTCATTTGAAATTCCGTTGTAAAAGGTCTGGATAACATACCACTGCTCGAGACCATGGTGTGGACACATCTGTAGAAGATCCTTAAATCTACCCCACGCCTCAAACAACGTTTCTCCGTCTCTAAACTTCGTGATTTCTCCTTCATCTGAACCGTCTTGCTCGGAGGAAAGAATCGTGAGAGGAACAATGTGCAGAGCTAGTGCCAAGTAGTGATGGAACCAGCAGGAAGCGATTGCAGCCAAGTTTTCGCTCGTCCCCTGATTGAGAAGGGGAAGAGACGCAACAAAATCGCGTCCTTTGAGACTCTGTGTATCTTGAATGTACCGGAAAGCTTTAGAAAGTCTCTGAGGTGCTGATAGGAATCCTCGTGATTTCCACCCATGAATTGCTTCTGATAAAGCATGTTGATCATCGCATGCTTAATCTCAAACTGCTCTCTAGCAACATGAGACATTTGTATGGCTGTTTGAACGTTGTTCATGTTTGGTACCACGTAATATCTGAGGCGACGTGGTGGAGGAGCCTGTGGTTCTCGCGGTTGAGGTGCGAGTTGCTGTTGCTGCAAATGTCCATGGTCATTCAACATACCATTCTGATTATCAATCTCTTCATTGATCGGACGGCTATGCAAAGGACAAACAAAAAGGGTTTAGGTAGAAAGAACGAAAGAAAAGAAAACAAAACAAGGATGATCCTAAGTTCGAATCTAAGACGTGTTGACAATAGTCCCCGACAACGATGCCAAAAACTTGGTGTGTTCCAAGTTAAACAAATATTAACCCAAACTACCCGCAAGCGCAATGTATGTGTGTAGTACTCTAGGTGTTGATCCCATATGGACTACGCAACACAACCTAAACCCAAACTACAAATCAAACTTGCAAACAATGAATATTGGTTTTAAGAATGAAATAACTAAAAAAATCACTAACGAGTTATTAACAGTGAGACAAACGTTCTAGGAATCCACTTTCACCACAAGACTACCAAAACCAACAATCAACCTATCTAATCATACATTCCCAATCAAGTTATCTAAGGCGAACGATCCTAATATGATATCTACCCTCTCTCAAGGCATAGACACGTGATCTAGTCAAGTTATCCCCTACATTCGTGGCTGACACCTTAAGCTAAACCCATAAGGTCTATTATTCATCTGTTTTACCCTCAACCGTTGCTACCCTTCTTTCGTGGTCTAACTTTGGTTGTTCTAAACCTGAGATCTATTATCTAGAATTAGAATTCTCCTTTTGGTCCTTCTCCTAAGTTCCTAAAACATGCATCTACGTGACCATTCGCACACACAAGTCAATCAAGCACTCAAACAAAGAAAAGATAAACGAAAACGAGAAATTGCATTCAAAGATAAATCAAAGTGGTACCGGGATAGCCATGGGCTAATCCCTTCTCCTAGAACAAAACGACTACTCACTCATGTGTCCGAAAACAAACAACATAATCGAAATAGATACTTTAACGAACATAAAAACCAAACAAAACCAAAGTCATGATTCTGATATGATCATGGACAACGTCGAGGATCCTGAGCATGAAGAGGATGCCTCAATATTACAAGATGACCCCGTGACCCGAGCTAAATCAAGAAAAGAGGACGCGACCTGTGCCGTGGCGAGCGAAGAGGATGAGACTCGTGCTGAGGAGGACGCGATAGGTGTTGAATCGAAGGAAAAGGACGGGACACGTCCAAAGGAGAGAAAGGCTGACACACTCGTCCTAAGAAGAGAAAGAAGGACGATGGCCCATGACCCGTGCTAGGGTTAGAGAGGAGGATGCCTTAACCATACCAGCAGGTCCCTTGCTCGAGCTAAATGTAGGACGTTCAAGGAAGCTATCATCGGATTACTTGCGGCCATGCGGGTTCAAGACGAGTGCTCGAGTCCGTAAGGAAGTTCCAAATCTGAGTCATACTACAAACTGAAGCACATCTTACAACGATAAACAATTAGGGTAAGTGTTTCGTGTATGTTTTTTTCCCACCGTTGGTTTTGTCTCACGTGGTTTTCCGACGGCGGGTTTTTAACGAGGCCACGACTCACTCCCGTCCCCCTAATTGTTGACCCGAGACTTCAAATGTCATTTTTATTGAAGTACTTTATTATTACGTTTATTTTTATTTTAAATTTGAAATTTTTGTTCATTTAAACTACAAGCCTTGCATGGCTTCCATGCATTTATGGCGGCATTGAAGTATTGCATGACTTCTTCCTTTATATGGCCGTCCACCCCCTTGTACACACAACAACCTTGATTTTGAATTTGAATTTGGAATTTCTCTTTGAGAATTCCTCCATTTTTGGTGTGTCATATCCAGCAAGTATTGGTGCATAATATCCAACAATCGTTCGTTCTTCGTAGGTGTGTCATATCCTCGAAGATGAGCTCGGCAAATCGAGAGTCTTCCGCAACTCTCGTGTGACCTATCGTTCCACACGCCTTGTGTAAGGAGTCTTCTGACTCGGCTGCAGCAAGGGTTACCCATCCTACCAATCGAGAGCCTTCCGTAACTCTCGTGTGACCTATCTATCCACATGCCTTGTGTAAGGAGTCTTTCGGCTCGACTGCAGCAAGGGTTACCATCATACCTTCATTCTAGAGTGTCGTTCCAGCGAGGATCATGTCAAGTTGTATCAGCTCTCGCTCTAGAAAAGGTTGGTTCATCTTCAGTTGTTTGGTTGTTCTTAGACCTGTAGCTAGTGATTGAACCGTGCGTAGTTTCTGTTCGTTTGTTACATATCATTTGTGTTACAAGTCTTGGCTGCTCTACGCTATTTGTTTTGCTTGTAGGCTACTTTGGTGTGTTATTTGTGCATGCTGTCCTTGTGTTGGCTGCTTGTATAATCATCAAACGTAGTGGGATATAAAGGTGCAGAAACCAGTCGAGTAAACCAGCTTTTGGTTGAAGCTTTTGCTGCTCGTTTTGAGAAAACTCTTAGCACCAAAATAGAGGCGTTTCAGCAAGGGATTCAGAAACATATTCATGGCCGACCGAGAGTAAATCCTACTCTTAATCAACGAGAAAGGATTCAGCAAGATAAGGATAATAGCTATTATGAACGAGGCAGTTCATCTTATTCCCGAAGTAGTCAACGACGACGCCGAGAGGTATGGGAACGTAGGGACGAACACGAGGGACGACCTTGCTGGTCTTAAACTCAAAATCCCTTTGTTCCATGGCAAGGCTGATCCGGACGCTTATTTGGAATGGGAGAAGAAAATCGAACGCGTGTTTGGTTGCCACCAGTACACCGAGACCAAGAAGGTTAGGGTTGCTGCCACGGAGTTCTACGATTAAGCTTTGAGTTGGTGGGATCAGTTGGTAACTTCTAGAAGACATAATGGAGAAAAACTTATAGAGACTTGGCTGGAAATGAAAGCTATAATGCGTAAACGGTATGCTCCGAATCACTATCTCCGAGAGCCACACAAATTGATTCCAATAGAGCAACAACTCAAAAGGAGCACTCGTTCGAACTTTTGGGCTGGAAAATTCATTCATCTATGGGAGGAAAACCCGAGTTATCAAAGGAGAGACAAATCTGTTCCAACGGCCAAAGATAAAGTTGAAGTTGTTCCAACGGCTCCAAGAGACAAAGGAAAAGCCGAGGCCACTACATCGAGAGCTCGGGACATAAATTGCTTCAAGTATCACGAAATGGATCATTATGCGGATGAATGTATAAACAAGAGATTTGTGATTATTCGTGAGGATGGTGAGATTGAATCAGAGGACAAGGAATCTGAATCTTCGACCGAGGAGTGTGAAGAAGAACTCGGGTTAAAAGTCAAGAAGCACCAAGGCCTTATAAACTACAATGGCTCCATGAGAACGAAAAAATGAATGTGACCAACCAAGTGGCCGTGCCTATAACCATTGGAACATACGAGGATGAGATCCTTTGTGATGTTCTTCCCAAGGATACGAGCCATACCCTTCTTGGTAGTCCGTGGTCATCGGATCATAAGGTAATACATGACTGTTCTACTAACAAGCATTCTTTCGAGTTTAATGGCAGAAAAAAGATTCTTATTTATTTGATGCCAAGAGAAGTGCAACAAGATCAAATGCGCCTAAAATAGAAGGAAGAACACGTAATAAAGCCATTGAACTTCTGCACTAAATTGGGTGAGATCAAGATATGTCTTCACTGTAGTCAATCGGTTTTATTATTTGTGTTTAAGGGTGCTCTTTCGAGCTTGACAAACCTTGCACCGGTGCTACCGAGCGAGATCATTTCTTTTATGTAGACTTATAAATATGTTTTCCCCAAAGAAGCCCCTGCGGGATTACCTCCTAGACGTGGCATCGAACATCAACTAGACTTCATTCCCAGAGCCGCACTTCCAAATCGACCAGCGTATAGTACCAACCACGTGGAGACTAGGGAGTTGCAAACGTGGCGTCATTACCTTTGTCCGAAGGAGTTCGATATACATACCAACCACGAATCACTCCAGTACAAGCAAGGTAAGGAAATTGTCCTAGCAGACGCCTATCCCGAAGGTATGCCCTACTATCTAATTTAGATGCTAAGTTGCTAGGATTTAAACAAATTAAAGCGCTATATGCATCTGATTTGGAGTTCGGAGAAGTGTACAAAATGTGTGGAAAGTTTTCATAAGGTCGTTACTTTAGGCAAAACGACTTTTTGTTTTATGATGACCGATTGTGCGTGCCTAGCTTTTCTATGCGAGAATTGTTTGTTAGAGAAGCTCATGGAGGTGATCTTATGGGACATTGTGGGATTGCGAGAACACTTAAGATATTATAGGATCACTTCTATTGGCTACACATGAAGAGGGACGTTGAGCGAATTTGCGAAAGATGCGTCACTTGGAAACACGCCCTTGGAATGACATATCTATGGATTGTGTGATTGGTTTGTCTAGAACTAAGAAAGGAAATGACTCAATCTTTGTGGTTGTTGATCGATTTTCTAAAACGTCAGATTTTATAGCATGCCACAAAATGGATGATGCATTGCACGTAGCAAATTTTTTCTTTAAGGAAGTAGTTAGGTAGCATGGAACGCCTAGGACGATAGTTTCTGATAAAGATACGAAGTTCCTTAGTCATTTTTGGAAGACTACATGTTTTAAGCTATGAACTAAATCATTGTTTTCTACAACGTGTCTTCGGCAAACTAATGGTCAAACCGAGGTAGTTAATCGAACCTTAGGAACTCTCTTGCGTGCAATTTTAAAAAAGAACTTAAGAACATGAGAAGAATGTTTATCGCATGCTGAATTTTCATATAATCATGTTGAACATTATGCTTCCAATTCTTCACCATTTGAAATCATTTACGGTTTCAACCCCGCCTCACCTTTGGATCTAATGCCGCTACCTTCGAGTGATCAAGTTAGTTTAGAAGGAGAAAAGAAAGCTAAAATGGTAGGCAGATCCACGAGAAAGCTAGGAAGAGCATAGAGGAGAAAACAAAACTCTATGCAAAGCAGGCAAACAAAGGATGGAAGCGAATAATTTATGAACCTGGCGATCAAGTGTTGATTCGTTTGCAAAAGGAGCGTTTTTGGAACAAGAAAAAACCAAAGTTGATGCCCTGGATTGACGGACCCTTCACAGTGACCAAGAGAATCAGCAACAAGTTTATCAACTCGAATTGCAAGGTAAGTATAATGTGAGTTCCCATTTTAATGTTACTGATTTGGTGCCTTTTTTCGCAGATCAAACAGATTTGAGGACAAATCCTTTTCAAGAGGGAGGGGATGATGTGATCATGGACAACGTCGAGGATCCTGAGCATGAAGAGGACGCCTCAATATTACAAGAATGTCCCGTGACCCAAGCTAAAGCAAGAAAAGAGGACGTGACCTGTGCTATAGCGAGCAAAGAGGACATGACCCGTGTTGAGGAGGACGCGACCGGTTCTGAATCGAATGAAAAGGATGTGACCCATCCAAAGGAGAGAAAGGCGGACGCGACCCGTCCTAAGAAGAGAAAGAAGGACGCTGGTCCACCCGTGCTAGGGCTAGAGAGGTGGATGCCTTAACTATACCAGCAGGTCCCGTGACCCGAGCTAAACTTAGGATGTTCAAGGAAGCTATCATCGGATTACTTGCAGTCGTGCGGGTTCAAGATGAGTGCTAGAGTCCACAAGGAAGTTCCAACATCCGAGTCATACTACAAGCCAAAGCACATCTCGCAATGATCAACAATTAGGGTAAGTGTTTTGTGTGTGCTCTTTTCCCACCATTGGTTTCGTCCCACGTGGTTTTCTAACAGTGGGTTTTTAACGAGGCCATGACTAACTCTCGTCCCCCTAATTGCTGACCCAAGACTTCATATATCGTTCGTATTGAAATACTTTATTATTACGTTTATTTTTATTTTGAATTTTGAATTTTTGTTCATTTAAACTATAAACCTTGCATGGCTTCCATACATTAATGGTGGCATTGAAGTCTTGCATGACTTCTTCCTTCATATGGTCGTCCACCCCCTTGTACACACAACAACTTTGATTTTGAATTTGAATTTCGAATTTCTCTTTGAGAATTCGTCCATTGTTGGTGTGTCATATCCAGCAAGTGTTGGTGCGTAATATCCAACAATCTTTCGTTTTTTGTAGGTGTGTCATATCCTCGAAGACGAGCTCGGTAAATCGAGAGCCTTTCGCAACTCTCATGCGACCTATCGTTCCACATGCCTTGTGCAAGGAGTCTTCCGACTCGGGCTGCAGCAAGGGTTACCCATCCTACCAATCGAGAGCCTTCCGCAACTCTCGTGTAACCTATCTATCCCACACACCTTGTGTAAGGAGTCTTTCGGCTTGGCTGTAGCAAGGGTTTCCATTATACCTTTGTTCTAGAGTGTCGCTCCAACGAGGATCGCGTCAGATTCGATCTTCAATGCCCCTTGAATGTCTCTCGCCAAGAACTCACGAACCATTGTCTCTCTCTGCAACTCTCTCTGCCTTTTCTGCTCTGTAATGTTTATCTCTGTAACGTGTGTCTGTAACAGATTGAATATGTTCTTCTTTCCTCTTCTCTTCTCTTTCCTTTTCTTCTTCTTTCCCCTTTGGCCATGATTTTCCATTCCTCCAACCGAGTTTTTACTTTTCTTTTCAGTCAGCTAAATGTTTCCTTTTCTCGTGCTGCAGGTCCGTGTCTTCACGCCCGATCGTGCAGATTGTGAAGCCCAATCATACTTGTTGGTGCTCGTTTGTGCAAGAGGATAAGCATGGTCATGCAGGTTCTTCTTTGTGTTGCCCATTTCTCGTCCCATTTGCTTCGTTACGATGCTTGATGCTAATACTTCGTCCCATGTACGTTTGTTAGCTTTTAAATGAACCGAATTTGCATTAAAACCTATAAGAACACGAAAACACAAAAACGACTAAAACGGATACAAAATCATTTGTAAACATCGCAACTATATCGTAAACATCTCTAAAATTATACGAGAAATACGTATTAAAACGAGACGATCAATATAATCATAACATGTGATGATAATAAAGGAATAGAAAGTGTTAAACAGTTTCTAAAAAACATTTGATATAAAGGATCTAGGTGAACTTAAGTACTTTCTTGGAATTGAAGTAACTAGATCTAATGATACTTTATTTCTTTCTCAACGAAAATATGCTTTAGACCTTTTGAATGAAACAGGTAAACTCGGATCTAAGCCTACCAAGACCCCGAACAAAGAAAAATACAAAGACTTGCGTGAAGGGGAAGCATTTCATGATATAAAACAATACAGATGCCTTGTTGGTAAGCTAATATACCTCATGATAACAAGACTTGACTTGTGTTATGCTGTGAATCAGGTCAGCAAGTATATGCATGCTCCAAAGGAACAACATTGGAAAATGGTGGACCGAATCCTCCGATACATTAAGAACGCTCCAGGAAAATGTATACTAATGAGTAAAAACAACGACACTAGTCTAATTGGTTGTGATGCAGATTGGGCCGATGACCGCAAAGACCGAAAATCAACGACATGGTTTTGTACCTTTGTTGGGGGAACCTTGTCACTTGGAGAAGCAAAAAGAAATCGGTGTTCTCTCGCTCCAGCATTGAGGCTGAGTACCGAGCTATGGAAAATACAACATGTGAGCTCATTTGGATCCGGGCTCTCCTCAAAGATCTTGGCCTCGAACCTTCGCAGGCCACGATGCTTCATTGCGACAATCAGGCGGCAATTCACATTGCATCCAACTCGATGTTCCACGAACGAACAAAACATATTGAAGTTAACTGTCATTTTGTTAAAGAGAACCTCAAAGATGGTGTCATTGAATTCATATATACACGAAGTGCATATCAGTTGGTTGATGTCTTCACCAAAACCAAAAGTGAAAAAGTCTACACAGATCTCCATTATCGGATCAAACTCATTAATATCTTCAGTCCCAAGGCATCGCATTCAAGCTTAGTCGATCGTCCTTCGAGCTCATAAGCTGTTGTACTCTTTTTCCTTTTTCGGATTTTTGTCCCAATTGGGTTTTCCCGCTCTTCTCCGTGTCCGAGTCGCGTCCTACTCCTTTCTCTGCGTCCTGAGCCGCATCCCACGTCTTACAACCTGGTCAAGCCTATTTATGACCTATGCGGTCTCCTATGCCTTATTGACCGCTCCAGCTCATGCATGTTACATCTAAACTTGTGCCTTACATGTGTACCTGTATTGTCCTTGTTTTTCACCCTTTCTACTTGTATAAATAGGTAGCTTTAGTTCTAATGAAACACATAAGAGAATAGTTATTCTTATTCTCTCTAATTCTCTTGATCTTTCGCTCGCTCTTAGTCTTTCTATCTTGCTTCCACTGATTCATCTTTGTCCTAAAAATTCTACAATAGGAACGTGATTCAATTGAGTTATCCCCTACTTTCGTGGCTAACACCCCAACTAATCCCATATGATATATGATTCATCCGATCAACCCTCAACCATTATTACCCTACTTTTCGTGACCTAGTCTCGGTTGTTCTAAGCCCGATCTTCTAGGATTAGAATTCTCCTTTCAGTCCTTCTCCTAATCCCTAAAACATGCATCTACGTGGCCATTGTAAATACAAGAAATTCAACGCTCAGACAAAGAATATACTAGCAAAATGGGAAATGCATTCATAAATAAATCAAAAGAGGTTCTGGAAAGCCATGGGATCCCTTCTCCTAGAACAAGACAACTACTCCGTAATAAGTTCGGAATCAAACAACATAAAAGAAATAGAATGTCTAGGAAACATAGAAATCAAACGAGGCATCGTCCCAGTTCGATCTTCCATCTCCTTACATGTCTCCCATCAAGAGGGCTCTCTCTAACGATGGATAGGCTCCTATCTATTCTCATAGGGTTCCCCTCTATGTTTTTCTCCATCCTAATTCAATTGGGGGTTCGTTTTTAAACTTTCTCTTCATTGGAGAACTTCACAGGAGGTTATTGCGAACTCGACCCACGCGGTCTCGGTAGCCAATCTGTGCGGGCCCCCCAAATCCTCCATGAACCGTGCGTGCTAAGGATGAGCACGAGTCAGGCAACTTCTGTTGGACCATCACTCCGTGTGGGCCAAGGAGAACACCCCACGCGGGCTCTTCACGAAGTCTTGATCCGTGCATGATGAAGGTGAGTCCAAGGCGGGCAACATTTTCTGGATGTTCAGCTCGAGCGGGCTAAGGGAACCACCCCGCGCGGGGGCCTTGCCTCCTCATGGGGTACAGTTGTATCACATTCCTTGCCCGTTTCTCGTCCCGTTTGCTCTGTTGTGATCTTCTATGGTTGTATTTTTTTCCATGTATGTTCTTTAGCTCCGAAATGAACCAAATACGCATTAAAACCTATAAGAGCATAAAAACACGAAAACAATTAAAAAAGATACAAAATCAGACATAAACATCGCATCTATCTTCATAAACATCTCTAAAATCATGCGAAAATCGTGTACGAAAACGAGTTGATCATCTGCTCTAATTTACCTCATATACACTTCTCATCTTGTTCGGCATACTCCTCGATGTTGACCACATGGTGTTGTTCATGGCAAGATTATCGTTCAGCTTGTACACCTCCTCAACACTTAAATCTATGAATGATCCTCTAGCAGCATTATCTAACGTCGTTCTATGCTCGTGTGTGATCTCATTGTATAAGGTTTGGATAATGTACCACTGCTCTAGACCATGATGTGGACATATTTGCAAAAAATCCTTAAATCTTCCCCACGCTTCAAACGGATGCACATTACCATCGTTCAACGCATGCCCGTTGTAAACTACCAACGGATACCCATTGCAACTTTCCAACGGATGCTCATTGAAACTTGACAATGCCAGCACGATGGGCTATTAGCTCAATGGTAGAGCACCGAATATCCGTTGAAAGCCGACAACGGGTATCTGTTGGTCATATGTCTCTTGGACGCTCGTGGTAGTTTGATTTGTGTGTGAAGCATGATGGGCATTGCAACAACTATTCGTTTGAGCACAAAGGAAAAAAAGATTAGCTTGAGACCATTAATTCCAAAAGAGATTTATGAAGATCAAGTGCAGCTACTTAAGAAGTAGAAGCAAGCTAAATTGACTGACCATGAGGTAGTTCACTTACAAAATGGCGAGGTCTTGAGAGAAACCAAGAAATGGCCTGTGAGAGAATATCCATGAGGATAAACAATTTTCTTTCTATGATAGCAAGAGAGATCAAGAAAGCTTTGCTTTCTAATAAGTCGATGATAGTAATTATGTACAAGAAGGATTTGTTTTCAAACGAGCTAACCTCTTCTTTGCCTAGTGTTGTTTGTGATCTGTTGCTGGTTTTTGATTATGTATTTTCGGAAGAAATTCCCTACATCTTGCCTCTAATAAGGGGAATAGAGCACCAAATTGACTTTGTGCCTAGTGCCCGCATCTCCAACAAGCTCGTCTACCATACTAACCCCGAAGAAACAAAAGAGTTGCAAAGACAAGTGACTGAATTCATGGAAAAGGTCATGTACGGGAAAGACTATCGGTGTGTGATGTTCCGGTGATTTTGGTGCCCAAGAAGGATGGTATGTGGCGCATGTGTGTTGATTGTCGAGCAATCAAGAATATTACGATAAAGTATTGCCATCATATTCCTAGATTAGATGATATGCTTGATAAGTTGCATTGTTCTAGTATCTTTTCCAAAATAGATCTTAAAAGCGAGTATCATCAAATTAGAATGAGAGAAGGTGATGAATGGAAGATGGCTTTTAAAACGAAATTAAGATTTTATGAATGGCTTGTCATACCTGATGGTCGAAATCAGAGGTTTTAAATTTTCTAGACCACTCTACCGCAAGTATACGGTATGTGTAGTATTAGGGTTGAACTCTGGGGACTCAGTGCAGCGTTAGAATTAAAGAAATCACGAGAAGAAGATCGATCAATAGGTTGATATCGAACTGGAAAATAAATGATAATGAAGAATGACAAGACTAGACTCAACAAGATAGAGTACCACGGGTGTCGGGAATGTCGGGACATGCAATGCATGTTTCTATAGAACATGAAATCAGTTATATCAATCGATGGGGAACTAAAATCTAATTCCCTACCTAGGGTATCAACGTGCTCATATTCACACTTTGATCACTTTATCACGTTTTCGGGTGGATTTGTCATAATTAGTCGTGTTGACTTCACATGTCTTCCTTTTCTGCACAATACACAAAATGATAGAAGAAGTCCTCAAATATACTCAATAATTAGGAAAAGTCCAAGAATCGGAATAAAAACTACACCTATCATGAAAATACTATTACGGATTAGGTATTATCAATACCTTTTGGTTTAATGAATGCTCCTAGTACGTTAATGAGACTTATGAATCATGTTTTTAGAAATTTTATTGGGCGTTTTCTTGTTGTTTACTTTGATATATCTTAGTTTACAACAAGAATCTGGAAGAACAAGTTCGTCACCTTAGGAATGTTCTAGAAGTGTTAAAGCTGCAAATTTGTTTCCAAATCTAAAGAAATGTGTTTTTTTTACTAACAAGTTTGTGTTCTTAGGATGTATTATGAATGGGGAGGGAATACACGTCGATGAGGAGAAGGTAGAAGCCACAAGAAATTAGCCTCGGCCTACAACGGTCGGAGATGTCAAAATTAACTAAACACCACAGGTTTCGAGAGATGCACGATGATGCAACGAAGTTCTTACAAGATCATGGTTATAGATATCATTACGTATTCGGGGAATCCAAGCTCTTTGCTAGGGAATGACTCTCCCGATGCCTAAACCCACCATCTAGCATGCGTACTACCAATCTCCCAATTGTGTAATCTCACCTACTAGATGCATTAAGATCGCTATCCTAATTCCTAAGTTCAAGTAACCGACCGGTCAAGATTCTAAATCAATTGAAACTTCATATCCTGGCTATGTTCCAAAATCCAATTCATCTCCCAATGCAATTAGATTTTTATAAGCATTCATTCAAGATACCGACAAGAATAAAACCATTACGAACAACCAATCAATCCGAGACGAACAAATATTATAACCAAGCATTAAGAACGAAACTTCATTACATATCGGCAAAGCTCTCTAAGCCGTGGCTATGGACCTACTCGGACATGAACTTAGAAAACAAAACACAAAAAATAACTATATTCAACATGGATAAAGAATGAGATCCCTCCCTATTCTATTACCGACTTCTTCAACAGCTCCTCCGCGCTCAGGCTTCGCCGCTCCGTCCTTGTCTTCGTGTGCGTTCTGCTCTCTCTCTACTCTCTCTCTCTCTCTCTGCATATGTTCTGTTTTCTCCCTCACTTTCTATCCGAATTGTGCAGCTGAAGCTCTCTCCTTTTTGCCCTCTTTCTCCTCTTTCCTTTCCTCTCTTCTTTCCTCTTTGGCCGTCCCCTTTCCTTCCTTTCCAGCGGTTGGAATTTCCTGTTTCTTACAGCAACTGCAGTTTTCCTTTTCTGAGTGTTTTCATCTCTTGTTTTTTCCATTCTTGTGTAATTTTCAATGTTTTCTCTTTATTTTCCAGCCATGTAGCTCTCATTCCTCCTCTCTAACCATATTTCTTTTGCTTTATGCAGCTAGCACTTTCCTTTTCTTGTTTTGCTGATTTTCCTTTTCTGATTTATGCAGGTGATGAACACGACCCGCGCGGGCTGGTGAGTGCTCCGGCGGGCTGGCTTGGAGAGGGGAGTCCACGTGGGCTGGTGAAGAGCCCGAGACGGGCTGTGTTTGCTGGAGGGATGAGCCCGCGCGGACTAAAGTGGACACCCCGCGCGGGGTGATTGGAGAATGGTTGTCTGCTCGGGTTTAGCATGAGTCCGAGGCGTGCTGAGAGTGCTGAACATGTAGCCCGCGTGGGCTAAGGTATCCACCCACGGGGGTTGCTTCTCCTTTGACGTGGAATGGTCATGTTTTGAGCATTCTCTCGTGTTTGTGTCCTGGTATCTCCATTCACTGCAAAACACGAGAAAACGATGAAAGAGGACTAAGTGATGTTTAATGCTTGGTAAAATCTAAAAGAATGATGAAACTAACTATAAAATAGACAAAAATACTATAACAAAATAGACGTTATCAAGCCACTAAAGTAGGAGATAACTTGATTAGATAACGTTTCTATACCTTGAGAGAGGGTAAGAATTATATTAGGATCGTCTGTCTTAGATATCTTATTTGGAAATACATGATTAGATGATCTATTGTTGGTTTTGAAAGCTGTACTGTGAAACTGTATCCTAGAAAGTTTGTTTCATTGTCAAGTACTCGTAGTTTATTCCTTTTCGTCATCTCATCTTTAACCCAATATTTCGTTCGAACACTTTTGATTCTAGTTTGAGTTTAGTTTCTGTTGCATAGTCTCTGTGAGATCGACACCTAGAGTACTATACAAGTGTCGTGCACTTACGAGTAGTTTAGATTAATTTTAGTTTAACTTAGAACACATCATTTACTCCACTAGTTCAATACACCACACATGTATGAACTTAAAAATGAGTCTTCTCAATAACCAACCCAACACACTTAATGTTTTGTAATTATGAACACTCGAATTAACTCCCCTGTAGTCATCCATTGTCTTTTTTTTTCTCTTGTTTTTTTTTTGATGCTATGGATATTCTTATTATAAGGCTCTCTCGATAAATAAATAAAAAAATAAAGGGTTTTTTTTCCTCTCCATTTTTAAGGTTTTTTTAAGATTTATGGGCTTTTTGTTGTTTTTGAAATTTAAATCTATAGGCCATATTGAACTCGTGCAAAAGTAGTGGAATGGGTAACATGCCTAAAAATTTTGGTCTCGACTTGTCAATATTTCGAATTAGATCGACCCAACCCTTCATCTATAAAAATTAATTAGGGGTGTTAAAGTGGATTGGCAAAAAATCTAACCCACAATTGATTGGATTACTTTTAAATTAGTCCAATCCAAATCATATTTTATATGGATTAAAATTTTTCGAACCAGTCCAATCCATCATAACCCATGGGTTATATGGCCTCATCCATGAACTAAATTTTTTATATATAATTATATAATAAATAATTAAAAAATCTACGAATTCCTAAATAATACAAATGAATGGCTAAAATTTAAATAAAAATATTTAAATCTTTTGAAACTTGAAATAAAAACGGGAAAATCATCTATTCCCCCTCAACAATGTTGCTTTAGTCCGATTTCCCCCACGACTTTGGACCTCATCTGATTCCCCCCTCAACTATAAAAATCTGTCTAAAACCCCCTCCATTAACTATCGTTAAAAGTTCTGTTAAATTCATTATTTCGGGTTTAAACTCTAAAAATCTACCCGATTTTGACTTGAATTGATTGATTTTGACCTGAATTCAAACCCAATTTTGATCCAATTTTAAATTAATTTGACCCAGTTTAACTCAATTTTGAACTGAATTTGATCTAATTAAATCTTAAAATGTTAATTTTTAGGAAATTATATGTGAATTTACTACACATATAAATAATTAGTGTTAATGTTTAAGACAATGGCATCAAATGAAGTTAATATGGTTGAATTAATTGATTTTGAGTCCAAATTGAGTATGGATTAGTTAATTGCATCTTAATTAGATTGATTTTATTGACCCAATTCAAATGCAATTAACCATCCCCAAACCCAATTTTGGAGTTGAAGCAATTAAACTCACTTGATTAACTCGATTTTGACCCAATTTTGACGCAAAACAAAATCAAACCCATTTTTTTACTCGAAATAAATAAAATGGTCCGATTAACTTGATTTTGACGCAATTATCCAAAACAAATTCATATAAATTGTTTATATGTGTATCAAATACATATCTAATTATCTAACATTACCATTTCAAAATATAAACGTATTAAAATGGAATAAAAAATTTCATCAAAATTGATTCAAGATTGAGTTAATCAGATCGGTTTAATTGATCCAATTTAGTCGTAATTAACTAACTCAACCCAATTTTTTACTTAAAACCAATTAAATTGGTCTAATTAACTCGATTTGATCCGATTTTGATACAATTAACTAAGGGTTTGACTAGTGGAAACACTGCGTTTGCGTTTGCATTTGTGTTTGGCGACATTTCTGTTAACGATTGGCAGTGTTTTGTTTCATTTTGTCTGAATGGTGGAAACGTTGCGTTTGTGGGCGACTACGACTAGAAGCGAATGGTAGAAAACTGTTGTGATTGCGTTTTGAGAAAAATTATCAAAATAGACAATTATTAATAAAAGAATTTATTTAAATTTTGTTATTTAGTGTATACTTTTTTAATTGGCGGAATATCGGATATACCCTCGTAGGGCTAAAACGCTTCAAAAATACCCTTCCTTAAAATAACTATTTAATCGGAAAAAAAAAAGTGGAGAAAAGACAAATTTACCCTTAATTTTCGAACGTGAAAAAACCCGCATTCTGGGAGAGTAAAAGCCAAGAAAGAACAAGTGATTTCGAACTTGAGAGGAAAAAACCCGCATTCTGGGAGAGTAAACGCGAAACCCGCATTCTGGGAGAGTAAAAGCAAAGAAAGAACAAGTGATTTTGAACTTGAGAGAGATCGATTCGAAGTTGGCAAGAAGGAAGTGGCTAGAATCAGCAGCGGTGGAGAAGAGAGCAGCGTCGATTTTTTGCAGGCTGTCGAGTCCCAAAATGGTTTATTGATTTGAAATGGGTGTGAGTGTCAGTGAGTCTGTTGAGTCTGAGTGAGAGTGAGAATGGTATCATTCACGAAACTATGGCACCATATACACCTCAACAAAATGGCATAGCTGAACGAAAAAATAGAACACTAAAAGAAATGATAAATACTATGTTATTGAGTTCTGGTATGCCTGATAATATGTGTGGGGAAGCAGCATTGTTCACATGTTATATTCTTAACCAAGTCCCTCACAAACAGCTGGATAAAACTCCCTGCGAATTATGGAAAGGTTTTAAACCGAATTTGAATTATTTGAGAGTATGGAGTTGTCTTACTAAAGTTGCATTTCCTGAATTTAGGAAAACAAATATAGAACCCCAAGACTTTTGATTGTGCATTCATTGGGTATGCTCAAAATAGTA
>CM071865.1:31588593-31615070 GCA_036759665.1 Gynandropsis gynandra
CTTCGACGACCTTTGATCCCTTTGACCCCTCGATGAGACTCTGTGACCCAGTGCGACCGTACGACTCTGTGACCCACTCTGTCACTTTTGACATTACAATAAATATGACTCGTTTAGACTCGTTTTCAATAATTGCAATAAACACAAGAGAAACACGAAAAACTCACTATACATACCTGGTTTTTCTGCGGAACGTGCTTAATTGCAAGCTTCTTTGTTGACAACAAAGGATTTCAACCTATTCGCAGCGAATCTGATACCGATTTCAAGCTACTCTCGCCGAATCTGTTGTGATGTGGGGAACAGTAATTTTCGCGCCACAGGAGAGAGAATTAGAGGTGCTCTAGAGGAGAGAGAAAATTTGTCGTCAAGGGTAATATGGGATTATCAATATTTTAAGGGTAGATTTGAAGTTGAAACTTTTTTTTTCAGCCAAGGGTACTTTTGAAGCACTTTAGCCCTACAGGGGTATTTTTGAAGTTCCCCTTTTTTAATTATAATTTTCAAATATTTGAAATAAAATTTAAAAAATTAAAAAAAATTATTAAAATATTTAAATATACAATGCATATACATATATATACATATATATTTACGATTAATATAAATTATAATATATGGGTATTTTCGTAATCTTATTAAAAACGCACCGAATTTGTGGCGACTGCGATTCCACCGGTCGGTTTTAATGCCGCCTGCAGTCGTTAGAAAACGCAGTCACTGCATTTGCAGGCGACTGTGACTCCACCAATGAGGGCCTAAATCGAATCCAAATTTAACGAGAAATCAATTAATCCAATATAATTAATTTGATTTTGATGCAATTATCCTAAAAATTAATATTTATTGTTTATGTGTGTAGTAAATTCATATCTAATTACCTAAACTTTAACATTTTAAAATGTAATTAAGTAAAAATTGGGTCAAATCGAATCAAAATCATGTTAAAATTAGGTCAAATTTGGTCAAAATCGGACCAAATTTAATAGAGGGGGAATCGGATGAGAACTAAAAGTTGAGAAGGGGGAATCGGATGAGTTCTGAAGTCGATCGGGAATCGGACTAAAGCAACATTGTCGAGCGAGAATATGTATTTTTCCCAATAAAAATCTAAAAATTCAAATAAAAACAATATTTAACTAAATAAAGTTAAAAATTCAAAATATAATTTTCATTTTCGTAGATGTTGCAACTATATTTTGTGTTTATTATAATAATATATTATTAATATTATGTACATAAATTATATATTTAAATATTTTGAAATTTCAAAACATTAAAATAATTCATACAAACATATATAAACCAAAAAAAATCTAAATTTTTAAATAAAAACAATATTTAATTAAATATTTTGAAATGTCAAACTTCAAAACATAATTTTTATATTTTAGATTCTATAATAAATATTAGGAAAAACAGCATATTTTCCCATTGATTTTCATGCTTTAGTTCTATTCCCCCCTCGATTTTGACCCTCGTTTTATTCCCCCCTCGATTTTCAGTTTCAGCCTATTTCTCCCTCGATTATCATTTTTTAGTCCTATTCCCCTCGATTTTGATCTCATCCTATTCCCCTCCTCAATTATCACAAATCTGCCTAAATCCCCCTCCAATTTTGACCCAATTTTGACCACATTTTTATTTCAATTTTGATCCAATTTTGACCCAATTTTGATTTTAATTTTGACCCAATTTTGATTTTAATTTTAATTTTGATTTTAATTTTGATTTTAATTTTAATTTTTTCAAATATAACTCAATTTTGACTTGATTTAATCCTAATTAATTCGAATTAAGTATAAATTGAAAATTCGATTTAATCCGAATTAAGTTAAATTGAGTCCAAAATTGAGTCAAAACTATGTCAAAATTGATTTTAATTTTGACCAAATTTTAATTTTAGTTTTGATTCAAATATAACTCAATTTTGACCTAATTTTGACTCAATTTTGACTCGATTTAATCCCAATTTAATCTTAATTTTGACAAAATTGGATTCGATTTTGGGTTTAGGGTTTAGGATTTTGCCAATTAGTTATTAGTCATGAGATATTAATTTCATACCACATGTTGACATCTTAAATATATGTAATAAATATATAATTTTACTTCAGTTCGTGCTATTGACTTAAAATTTTGGCTCAATCCATTAGCTTATTTTTATATGGGTTGAAAAAAACTTTAACCCGTGTGGATTGAATCAGGATCAATCCACGGAATGACGACAGCTTACTACACCAATAAAGATATATATATATATATATATATATATATATTTCCATTGAGTTAAATCTGAATTTATTTATATTCAACAATCAAACTGAACAAAACAGGGGAAACCAACAGATATTAACCATATGGCTGTGATGCAGACAATTTCACGGCATTTCTCACGGTTAAATGTATTGAGGTAAAGTAGTTTAAGGATAGGTGACCTATTAGAAAGTACCCATGAGAGAACAAAACACATGACTCGTGTAATATACATGGCTAATTGTTGGTGAGTTTCTCAGATTAGACACCCATGACTCATGAGAAGGTCAGGGCGTTACAGTGTTGGAAAGTTCAAAAGATTTGACCAACCTTGCAGATTACCATGAGTTCTTTTCGACGAGTTCTGTGTCACTCGCATTCGTATAGAGTATTTCCCAATATATCACCCATCTTGAAACTATTTCAACTCAAGCACAGTACCGGAAAAGAAAATGCACCTTGATGTGATGTCGTAGATAGTCCAATCAAATCTTTTTGTGTCATAACAACTATTAGAGAAGCTTTAACAGGATGAAAACCCGGTTGAATGATCTAGACAATGGCAAGATCGACAACATGTTGGGCGAGGGATCTGCCAAACACAGACATTGTCATCGTCTGGACTGCTCACTGGTTTTTCAGACCAATAGTCATACACAAAGGAGACAAACCCTTCGTTGCATCCACTGCAATTTACCCAACATAACTCTTATTTCCCCTAAGGATGCCTTCAAACTAGTTTACTCAGACTGTCGTCACGTACGTAGATGAATGTGAGAACTGCAACGAGAATTCAGAGATGGTTTCGAGGAAGTTCTCACCTGCCCATTCTGAGAATGCAACACCAGGGGAGGGCGCAGAAGGATCCTTTCAGTGAAAACCAAATTGACCTGCAAAGATGGAAATCAGGACTTCTCAGATCGAACAGGTAAAAACATGACAGATCAAAGAAGTTTACGGTTTTGGATGTGACAACAGCTATGCTTATGAGACCAGACGGAACAACAGAAATAAATGGATGAAGGATACAATGATTGAATTCACTGGTGCTTACCCGAACCGATTGATATGTGGAATGATCTTCTCATGGCGATACTAAGACGTTTCAGATGACTCTGCCATGAGAGGAACACAGTAGAAACATTCTTATGAACTTTAACGAAATAATGCCTCCATTCAATTGCAGCCTCTATGATAGATATTAAGAAGAGAATACATGCACATGTATAGAACATATAAAACTTCATATACCTGCATGAACTCCACTTCTGAAGTTGTTTTGTACGTGTTTACTACTTCGCCGATGAATGGTAGAACAGAGCCTGCAAAATGTGAAGCACAACATTTTCGACTCTAGGGATCAATTGCTGCAAAATAGTCTAAATGCTCGGCTGAAATAAGAGTATCATTGAAGGTATTGAAAAATAGATCAAAGCAACAAAATGACATATGGAGCCGTCGAACAGATGATAATACAGATGCTCTATATACAGAAAGGTCTTGAGCACAATCTTTTGTATAGAGAATATTTTGCAGAAACAGGTGTTGAGCACCTTCAAAATACAAAAGATTGGATTTGGAACAATGTTTGCATTGTGTCCAATCAGTTCAATCCATCATCAAAGATTCTGAACAAGTTAAATCAACAAGATAAAACTTGGCAATTTCAAAATGTGAACCAAGAAACCTCGCGGATGGAAATAAAGGCCTCGGAGGCATTGCTGACATGCTAAGAAAGCTCAGACTCATACAAAGAACAAATATCTCTTGAATCATGAAGACCCCCAAAAAGCTTAATATATAATGAGATATAAAAGCAGAAGAACTGCTGAGGAAGATACAAATAAATCTGCAATTCTTCAACTATTCCTTAGAAATCCATTGTTGCATAGTAAAAATAAAATTCTACTGGGAGAATTACATAAACCAATAAGCTAAAATCATCAAACCGACATAACAGTGAACACTATCTATTTCATCAAGACTCCGAAAGGAGAGCTAAATCATGAAGACTCCAAGGTGTTACCGAGCGCAAACGAGAAGACTTCACGAACAGGAGAAAACTCAACCAGACCAATTTCCATGCCGTACCCGTTAACCGGAAGCTTCAAATCCCTCAACACCGAGAACGCCTCCGCCATACGCGTCTTCGGCACTTCTAGAGCCACAGGACAAAACGGAATCCACGAATCGGCGCGATATTCCTCGTTAATCTCAACGCCTTCTTTCTTCATTGTGTCGCATAACTGAGCCTGCAACTGAAGCAACGAAAGAGACGGTGTCGGAGACAGGAACAGTACGTTGTTGTCACACGGGAAGCTGCCGATGGAGGAGAACGAGAGCGAGAGCGCTTCCTGCTTCGAAGCGAAGCTCTTGATAACGGATTCAAGCTTCGCTAAATCGACGATGGTGGTCGAGAAGAGGGTTATGTGTGGGCGAGACTCGGTGTCGATCAATTTCGTGCTGATTTGTCGGCGGGCGAAGACGTTCCAAGCTTTAAGGACCTGGTTCTCGAGCGCCGGATCGAAGTAGAGCTCGATTGCGTAGCCTTCCGACATCTGATTGTCACTAAATCGAAGATCGTGGGAAAGAGATTAAGAACCGCCCACGATCGGTGACAGAGATCTGGGAGTAACCCAGAAGAGGAAAAGCGAAAGCTTGGAGAATTGCGAGAACCCTAGAGGATAGGAGACGAAATATGTGAAATTGGGGAAGACCCAATTGAGATTTGGAGTGATTAGAGCGAGGGGAGGTGGATTACGTGGAAGAAACAGCGAGGAAATGAGGGAAAATCGCAGAGCTGAATCAAAAGGAGAGAGGAGTAATGCTGAATGCAGAAAAGGGAAAGCGAAGTGCCGAAACGATTACTTTTTTTTTTAAATTAAACTAATCATTTAAACCATATAATTTTGATTAGAGTCGGACAAAGAATACTTCTTTATATTTATTTATATTGTATTCGTATTTAAAAAATTTTAAATTTATTATTTATATTATAAATTTATATATTCATGTATATATATAATTTATATAAGTATCGGAATTTAAAATTTTATGAAAAAAATAAAAATTTTAATATGATAATGATCAAATACAATTTGTAATGCAGTTCAAAATCATACAAAAACATAAAAATAATCAAATCGATAATTATTAAATATTTATAAATATTTAATTAGGATTAGGATTATTTATATATATATATAATTAATCTAATTTTCTTATTTACAATTTGATTTGGAATATATTTATCTATATATTTAATAAAGAATTTATGTCTACTTAAATATTTATATTATGTCTATGCCGTCATTCATACCAAACAATTGTTTCATTGTGGTATATTTTGGAACAAAGAATAATTTCAGGTAAATTTTCCATTATATTGAAAGCATGATGGATCCATCACAACGATTTTGAAATTATTAGAAAGAAAATGTTCTCCAACCATACCTTGTTTTCTTCAAATTGATTTGATGCATTTAATCACTCGCTCTAGGTCTTAGAGAATGAAACACAACAAAATTTGAAACTTGATGCAAACCCGTTAAGAAGTATTTAATGACCAAAGGGAGATCTAGTTGTTTCTTTCGTAAGTAAGAGCGAATATTATATAAACTATGAACTCGTATATATGGAGTTAGTTTTTGGGAAATCATAATTAAAAGGCTCAATCTTGAATACTTAAGAATCATAACCAAATAGACAGTTTAGAGAAACAATATCGCCATTTAACGAAGCAATTGCAGAATACTCTAGGTAGGGTGTTGGAACTTTGTAGATTAGGATTTATAACCATGTATAGAGTTCATCTATCCATGAAAAAATAAATGAAGTGTGTATATATATGTGTGTAGAGGTGGTATTTCAGGTTACTCGGACCGATTAGGATCGATCCAACCCGAATAACCAAACCCATGAGATATATGGTCTCATAAAAAATCATGGTTCAATATCAAAAACCCATATGGGTTCGGGTTGGTCCGGATTCCGGTTATAACCCGAAGAATCCGAACAACCCGAAAAGACCTTAAACAAACCCTAATCCTAAACCGTGAGTCGTGACACAGCTCTCTCCCTCTCACTCACACGTTTAAATTCCGTTTAAAATCCGATTACTCGTTTAAAACCCGAATTACCTATTTATAGCCTGAATTACTCGTTTAAAATTCGAACAACCCGAACCCAGACTGAAACATGAGGAATCCGTCCCCAAAACCAAATGGTTTTTTTGGATTTAATTTTTTATAACCTGAGTGAGTAACTGGAATGCGGGGAATCCATCTCAAAACCCGGATTGCCCAGCCCTATATATATATATGTATGTATATAGATATAGATTGAAGACGATGAAACCCAACAAAAATATGAGCTGAAATCTTTATATCACACACATGCATCTGTGAGACGCGTAAATGGCATGTTAGTTCTTAATTATCCTTCAAAGTGGTCGAAATTGATCGGTTCTCTTTAGCATTTCGACAAACATATAGTTAGCATTGATGATAGAAAACAAGTGGACATTGAAAAAAGAAAAAGAATATTGAATGAGAAGTAAAAACAACAGTGGAGATGGAGAAGAAGAAAATCCTGGACATTTAGGTGAAAAAAAGTCTGAAGTAGAAGAAATATACATAAACGCTTTAATAATCACACAAGAAAAAACGACGACAAATGAGGCGACGATGACAACGTATAGCCTGACAAAGAGAACAACACTGGCAACGCAGAGACTGACAGAGAGATCGACAGAGCAGAGACAGATCTAGTAGAGACCAACAACGATAACCGTATCGGCGGTCGACGAGAGAAGGAAGTGATGGAGAGAGAAAGGAGCATATTCTCATAAAGGAAAGAGAATCGTGGTCTCGGACGATTTAAAAAGGAAAATGATAAAAATAGAAAAGGTTTACGCCAATGATATTAGTGTAATTTTTATAAAAAATATTTTGATAATTTATATATTTTATTGGATATCCGCGTATACCTATTTATAATAACGAAAAATCCTAATTAAAACTTGAATACATAGATAATGTGATTTCATTACTCGAAGTTGAATCTGCCAATTTATATATTTTTGGTCGGGTTCAAAATTAATTTCAAATATTCTGACGATCATGAACTAGAATGAACTACACGGCTTCGGAACCTTCTTTTCTAATTTAGAGACTTTCTAAATGAATTAGGTATGACCGTACGAATTAGGATGATTTTTCTTAATTATTAATCGGAAAGTAAAGCTCAAATGGATTACTCCACACATGTACCAAGCATTTGGGATTATCCAAATATTTAGGCCCATTAGATTTTCCGGCCCGACAATATTCCGAACCAAATATCGATTATTTTCATGCTCATGAATTCAAAACCCTAGCTCCAATCGGAAGAATGTTCTGCAAATTCGAGTTTCGTAGAGAGATTATATAGTTTCACGATACGAAATTCAGAGCTAATTGTTCGTCTTTCTTGTTTCCTTCTGGTTTTAGGAAGATCTTGAAAAATGAGGACTAACAAGAGAAGCCGGAAACAGAAAAAGTCCGATGCTTCTCCGTCTGCTGGTTCCGGTGATGTTAAGGAAGCCCAAGTTTCTGGGTCTGCTTCAGTAACCCAGCTCAACGAAACTGTGTCAGTTCCTTCCCCTGAGCCCGCCTCGGCCACAGGAAAAGACCCATCATCGTCGCGACGTGGCCGTGGACGGGAGAAGAAGCGCCGACGCAACAGCCAACCGGAGCCAACCGAGTACGCCGGGAATAGTCGGATTTCTTCGCCGGAACGAAGAGGGAGGCACCATCACGCAGACCAGAACGGTGATTGTAATAACGGGGTTTTGTCGATCGCGGAGGCGGAGGTGGCGGCGGCTTCGACGCTTCCAGTTCCGGCAGCACCGCGGTGGGAGACTGTGGTGAAGGTTGTGCCCTCCATGGACGCGGTGGTGAAGGTGTTCTGCGTCCACACGGAGCCTAATTTCTCGCTGCCATGGCAGCGGAAGCGCCAGTATAGCTCCAGCAGCAGCGGTTTCATTATCAACGGAAGAAGGGTTTTGACGAATGCGCATTCTGTGGAACATCATACACAAGTGAAGCTTAAGAAGCGTGGTTCTGATACTAAGTACCTGGCAACTGTCTTAGCCATTGGAACTGAATGTGACATTGGTATGTATGTGTCTCTCCGGTTCAGGCATCTGTTACTTCTGGGTTTTTAGACTGTTGGATGTTTAGCTCCGAGTGATGAGTAGGAAGAAAGAACATATTGGATTAGTTTATATAAATTACAATAAGTTATGAAACTGAAAGTCTTCTTTGAACAGCCTTACCTCGTTATACTTATGATTAACTGACCTGGTAATGCTGTAGTGGGAATTGTAAATGTTTCGTTCAGGCATGGATTTATGATGTAATGAACTCTTGTTTTTCATTTTTTCACAGCTCTGTTAACTGTCAGTGATGATGAATTCTGGGAAGGAGTTTCCCCTGTGGAGTTTGGAGTTTTACCAGCATTGCAAGACGCCGTGACTGTTGTTGGTTATCCAATTGGTGGTGACACCATCTCTGTCACAAGTGGTGTTGTTTCACGCATGGAGATATTATCTTATGTACATGGATCCACAGAGCTTTTGGGTCTGCAGGTGTACAACTATTATGGTTCCATTTTTTACTTAAAACTTCTTGTCAAAGTTACTGTGTACTTTTATTGGGTGATTTACTGTTTATAAAAATGACTTGATCTCCAGATAGATGCAGCTATAAACTCTGGAAACTCTGGTGGGCCTGCGTTTAATGATAAGGGAAAGTGCGTAGGCATAGCTTTCCAGTCCTTGAAGCATGAGGATGCTGAAAATATTGGTTATGTCATACCCACCCCAGTTATTGTCCATTTCATTCAAGATTACGAGAGGAATGGAAGATATACAGGTCAGTCCCACAATATAGCTGTTTGTTCTGCCCTTTTTTTTAATCATATACGTAACTGTTATTGTTTTAGGTTTTCCTGTTCTTGGAGTTGAATGGCAGAAGATGGAAAATCCTGACCTGCGCAAGTCAATGGGTATGGAGTCGCATCAAAAAGGAGTGCGGGTAAGAAGAATTGAGCCGACTGCCCCAGAATCTCAGGTTTTGAAGCCATCCGATGTTATCCTGAGTTTTGACGGGGTGAATATCGCTAATGATGGAACTGGTAATTGTTCTTACAGTTAATTGTATGCTAAGCATCATGGAATGAAAGAGGATTAGATTCTTACTATTTGTCTAGATATCCTCTGCTAATCCTTATTTCTTCCTGTGCTTTCAGTTCCATTCAGGCATGGTGAACGAATCGGGTTTAGCTATCTTATTTCTCAAAAGTACACGGGAGATTCTGCTATTGTGAAAGTTCTACGCAACAAACAAATACTTGAGTTCAACATTAGACTAGAAACCCACAAGAGGCTCATCCCGGCTCACATAAATGGCAAACCTCCTTCTTACTACATCATTGCTGGTTTTGTCTTCACAACTGTCTCTGTTCCATATCTTCGATCCGAGGTTCTCTCTCTATCTCTCTCTGTCTCTCTCTCATGACTTCTATCTATATTCTAATGCCTTCAACCATTTTCCAAAATATTTCCCAGTATGGAAAGGAATATGAATTTGATGCACCTGTCAAGCTGTTGGATAAGCACCTTCATGCGATGGCTCAATCTGTGGATGAACAGCTTGTTGTTGTTTCACAGGTTTGGTTCTGTCTGTTTCACTAAAACCTATTATTCATTTTCTTAATTCATGTCCTGTCATTTCAAATCTGCAGGTGCTTGTGTCTGATATTAACATAGGTTATGAGGAGATTGTCAACACTCAGGTTTATAGATTCATTATTCATTTATCATAATATTTTGTGCTTCTGTTCAATGTTATGATGCATTAGTCTATTGCTTGTCAATGTGTAGGTTCATGCCTTCAATGGGAAACCAGTGAAAAACCTGAAAAGCTTGGCTGAAATGGTGGAAAATTGTAATGATGAATATTTGAAGTTCGAATTAGAATATGACCAGGTATATATTTCTTTTTCGCCTCTTCCTTCTCGTAGGACTTTGTGGTTACCATAATGCTGCATGGATAGTATTACTTTAACCAAGTTAAACGACTCATATACATGAAATCAAACAATCTATCCCCGAATCGAACAGAATTACCATTCTTGTCCTTTTTGTACCAATGGGTAGTCAGATATGCAATCCAAATCTGTGGATTTTGATATGCAGATCGTTGTTCTTCACGCCAAGACAGCAAAGGAGACAACTTTGGATATTCTAACGACGCATTGCATACCGTCTGCAATGTCTGATGATCTCAAAGCATAGACACAGAAGAAGGAAATACTAACCGCCATGTCTTTAAAACCAGACATGCCTTCTCCGGACACTTGAGAAGTGGGAGAGAGTTTCAGGTCCATGCTTCTTATGCTTCTGGCATGCACCATGGCATCCATGGAAGTATACAGACTCGGTTATGAAGGACAATAGCTCGGCTGCTCATCCACATTTATAGAATATTTTCACTTTTTTTGTAATTTTTGTTGTCTTTATCTTAGTTCTTGGAAGCATATGAATGCATGGAAGAAGAAACATGAAGCTAAGAAAAGTCACATGGTAACTTAGACATGTTCATCATCACTCTTGAGACTTTGCAAGAGAGGAACCTTTATTGAATGTGTTGTAGAGTCCAATTCGTTGTCATTTTTGTTGTCCTCTTCAGCCATCTCTTTTTCTTTGGCCTTACCCCACATCACCGTGTAAAACCCTATCGTTATGATCGTTGCCCCGATCAAGCTGACAAGAGTTTGATTTTGACATTCTAAGCATTTAGGGTTTGCAAAACAATGTATGATGAATGCTTTATAGTTATTGATTATGTGAAAGTTCGAGATTCACCTGCCGAGATAGAGAGAATCGCTGAGGAAGATAACGCCCGTTGCCACGGCAATGGCAATTGACAATGGCTTGAACATGGCAACGAATAACGGCCCCTTGATCCGTAATGCCCATGTGTGAATAGAATTGTTTATGCATGATCCGAACAATCCCTAAAATGCGAGAAAAAAAGCTTCTTGATTATAAGAAAAAAGGAATCCACTTGACAACCAAAAAGATTGTCTAGGAACTCATGAATAAATTCTCACCGAGCATATAATAGATGCAAACGCTACATCGCGTTTTATGATCCACACGCTCCAACTGTTCCCTTCGGTGAACAATGTAACAATTGCGGTAAAGATGCTAACAAATGAGCTGTAGAGGCACACCACTGTTAACTCTGCCGGATACTCTTTCATGATTTGCGTCTAGAAAAATAAGATCATACTCAGTCAACACTCGCACATTTAACACATGGCTCAATTAAAAAAAAACTAGAAAAGAGGTCATATACCATAAAATTAAAATAGACCCGTTTGTATCTTTTAACATAAAATTATTTTAAATATTAATTTTTTTTAAATAATAATTCCTAAACTCATTGAAGCACGGTTCGAATGCTATTGTGGCACATGAGTTGAACCGCCTCTAATTATGGGATTTAATTAGAACTCCTGCTTGTACCTGAACAATGTACCATAGAGGCACCAAAAAGTATTCAAGCGTGAGAAAAGTGGCACCAAGCGTCCAACTTGTATCCGAAGAATGTAACGTTGATCGATGAATCGAAATGGATGGTGGGGATGTAGCGATAACAACGGGACCTTTGTAGAGAGTTACAACAAGTGCCCCGGTTATTGACACCATAGTTCCCAACATTTTAGCCACACTACTACTTCTCTTGAACGAAACATACTCCATCCTTCATACACCAAAACAAAACAAGACATGATGAAACTCTTTGGATTCAATAATGTTAGTGGGCCACAATCTCAGGGCCCAATTACTGATGGAACTTTTTGGATGATGTGACCACACTCGGAGAACTCCAAAATGTCCAATATGCCCCAAGTGCGTGGCGCATATTTTGGCATGTTTCGGAGGGCATTTTCGGAAATTGATATTTATGGGAATATGTCCAACAGAAAGGAAGTCACCTGAAAAGGATAGCAAGCAGGAAGGTAAAAGCAGGGGTTAGGTTACTGATGGCTGAAGCAAGTGTTGGAGAGCTATAGTTGATCCCTGTATACCCCATTATGTTTGAGCAACACCTAATTCCATCAACCAAAAAAAAAAAAAAACACAAATTTGAAGAAAAAATGGGTCAGATTTAGATTAAGTTGCATGTGAAGCAAGTGTTTAAGCCAAGTGTCTCTGTTTCTCTTTCCTTATTCATCATTCCACAGCAGAAAAAGATCTAATCTTTGATCTTATTGGGCCAAATTAAGCTGTGTTGTAGGTAGAATGAGATGAGATAGAACATGGGGTTTGCATTAAAACAGCCAGAGAAATCAGGGTTGTGAATAAAAGAAAGTACCTTACCCAATTAACCCTAGAAGTAAGATTTTACAGAGGATGGAGAATTTCAGAGGAGGAAGCTCCCTGGATCTGAAAAGAAATATCCCACCTTTCAAATCAATTGAATGAACAAATAAAAGATTTATGAGCCGAAATGAGAGTTTAGTTACCTGAAGGAGAAGAAAAGAGAAGGAAAAAGAAGAAGAGCAGCCAAAGCATAAGAATAAACGATGAAGACATGGAAACTCATGCCCTGCAAAGTCGCTGCTTTGAACAGAGTGTTTAATCCCACGTTTGCGCATTCCATTATTATCAGAGCTGTGATCGGTAAAACCTCTCTCTGAAGGTATTTCCCCTCCATCTCTCTCTCTCTCTCTCTCTCTCCGTGAAGATGAAGATTTAAATAAGAGATTTCTTACAGGAAGAAGATGTAAGAAGAAACGGAGTATGCTCTGTTTTCCTGCGAGAAAGAAGAAATAAGTGTTTTGGAAGCGGAGGTGAAAGATGAAAACTTCAGGAAGAGGTGACGCACGTAGATATTATAAAACCGAGCCACGATCCTGACCCTCCATTATATTAAATGGAATATATAGGGTGTGTGTATATATGTCTATTTGTATATATATATATATGTTTGTGAGTGATTGTGTCAAATTATGAAATTATATACATGTATGTGTATATATATATATGGTATTCTATAATTTTAAAATTTTGATGTAGTTTTTAATTTAATTATTTTAAATGTTTGTTAGGCATAATCTCAAAATTATTTTAATTTAAATTTTAATTAAAATATTATGATATTGAATTTCGATTACAGTACCACTGATTCAAGTTCGAATTTACACGAAAGAACAATGTTGTATTGTATTCTCAATTATTTATTGTTTCTGAATGTTATATTGTTTGTAAAAATTCTTTAAACACAAATCTGAAAATTTAATCAAGGAGACACCATTTAAATGTTTAGGTTAGAATTCCATTTGAATTAATTGCATATTTATGGGTCAAATGCATAACAGCTAGAATTCATTTATAGATTATTAAATAACCAATATAGTAAGAAAAAAGTACATAGTTCATCAATTTTAATTTTCTTTTGGAATCAGTAAAGTTCATTCTATTATTAAAGTAAAAACAATATTTAAAATTGGGAGATCGAAAATTAACAAATATTATAACTACAAAAAATACGGTAGAGATGATATTTTGATTTAAGATGTGATTTTATAATTCTGTACAGTGATGTGTAAATGGATACATGAGATTTTTATAGGTTTTTATAAAACAAAACCATGTAAAAGAATTGCATAAGTTTCCTTTAATCTAAATCACATCTACAGATAATCAATTAATTATGAGATTCTCAATTATACTATTTAATTATCCTTACGGAATCTAAATAGCAGTCCAAATGATATATATATATTAACATTCTTTTCAAATAAAAACAAATTCAATTACATTCAGTCTAGATTAATTGATTGAACAATCATGACTTATAGTGTCTATATAAAAGAAATTATTATATTTCTAGTCTATTTATATCCAGAATGGAAACGCTAGTATGATTTCTTTGGATGGAATTTTTTGTCCAAATGTATGATTTATTAATTCGGATTATTTTAAAGATTACCAAATATAAGAAATTATGGTATAAATTTTCCATCAAATATATAGGAAAATAACAAAATAGATGCAAAAATACAATGTGATGCGTAATCAAGTTGGCTGAATTCTAAGGCGTCAATAATAGCAAATAAAATTTGACCGATTAATTACGAGGGAATAAGATAATGTTTTTTCTATTCCACGATAACGACATTGTAATATATATATATATATATATATAATTATTTATTATAATAAAAAATAATTTTGAGAATAATTAAATAAAAAACAACCTTGATATAATATACTAATATATAGATTATGTGACTTATACAAATTGACTACTTATTAATTATAAATTGTAGTTTTTACATAATTAAGTGATTAGAAACAATTGCATCATATCAACATAACTACTATTGAAACCCACCAACATGGATATTATATTCTATTTACAACATTATGAGTTCATAGTGTTGTGGTTAATGGTTGGTCCACAAGGTAAAAGATCAAGTTCCAGAATATAAAAAAAAATGGAGCATTCAAAGGAAGAGCAAATGCAAGCACTACAAAGAGTTAGTCACTACAACTTAAAAAGAAGAGAGTAAAATAATACATAGTCAGAAAATGTCTCACTTATGTAGAATTGGTGTTTTGTCGACATGCCAAATCTGAACAGTCTTCGCTATTATGGATCAATTTTAGAATTGAGTACTCATTTATTTATGGGATCAACATATTTTAACATATTTTCCTATTCTAACATAATATAAATATGATCGCTCAAAATCAAAAAATTATCTTGGATGATGGTGGATGAACGAAGATACACCAAACCTTTGGTCGTTCCAAAGATGATTCCTAAAAGTTCATAAAATAACCACACCACAATCTTTCATGGTATTTACGTAACATTATGTTTAAAATTGGTATTTATTTAGATTTTTAAAGTTGTCTTGGATGATGGGTGGATGAACTAAATGGTGAAGATACACCAAACCTTTGATTGTTCCGAAGATGATTCTTAAAAGTTCATAAAATAGTCACACCGCGAATTTTTATGGTGTTTACGTAATATTACGTTCAAAACTAGTCTTAAATTTTTAAAGGTCACATGTAAATCTCGTTTTCTATAAATATATTTTAGTTACATGATTCACACGATTCTCTAAATACAAAATCTATATTGAATCCAAAATTTAATCAGAACATTATATAACTTCTTGTGTGAACCGTCTAACATTATTTTTGCAATAATCAAAGATTCCCAAATGAATCTGTCACGAATCATATGCCACCAATTTAAAATTTTATTATTTAAAGCTTGAGTTATAAACATTTCTCTCAAATGCTCACAATTATTTTTCCGCTCACTCTTCTTTTTCTATTTGAGTTTGATGCATAAAGATTTGATGGAGAGCTTCAATTGCACGTCCAACCATCTCTTCTCTTTTATGACAAACTCATTTCTTCTAAAATGTTCACTGATATAAATTTGTTAAGTTTTCTTTTATTCAAATATTTTGTAAATTTTTCAAAATATATATAAACATTTTACACAATTTTGAATCTCAATAATAGTGATAAATATGCATAACAAAAAAATTTATTGGAAATTTCAATGATAATAATAAAACATATGAAAATATCACAAAATGGAAAACAACAATAGGACATGATTATACCACATGCACTAAAAAGTCTAATCTCCAAGAAGGGGTCGTGTTAAAAGTTCTAATTCAGGTAATTTGGATCGAAAGTTTCCATTTGCGACGTACTCTAATATTAAAAGTTGATAATCCGATGACTGAGGAGTGCCTCAGTCGAGGACCGAGATAGATTTGATCTAGAGCTTGAGCAGTTTGTCCAATCTTTTAGGGATCGTGTCTCAATTACAGAGTTATTGGGAAACCTATGACAATGAGGAAGCAACCATGGTCAATCTTTATATGCCGCAGAGAATCGATCAATTGAATATGTTACAAGTCCGTTTTTCGAACCCACCCAATCAAAGTAGGAAACAAAAGGCGACCAAAGGAGACGTTTGGCACCCTCACTTACTGTCTAGAAGTACCATTTGGTTGGTACATGGTTTGCATGCTTTGCTTTTGCCATCGTTTGAATTTCTAAATCAAAATCTTATGGATTTTTCATAATGGTTGAAGGATGAGTTTCTTGACAACTAAGATTCCTACTTGATCTCCTTGAAAGAATTCGTTTTAACTTTATACGAATTCTAAATCCTAATTTTCTATTGCGAATTACATCAAAAATTGAATAGAAGATCATGATAAATACTTGTATCCATAGAATACATAACACAGTGGAATTGATCTTCTGGTTCTACGTGTAATCGCCGGATTCAACACATGGATGAGATGTGTGAAGAAGAAAAATGAGAGTTCGGTATATTTTTTTTAAGTGTTGGTAACAAATGAATCCACAAAAAAACTTAAATCTCATTTTTATATACACGTGAACCAGGGACCATAAACCGAGAGTTAACCGGTTAATTATCCGACTCTCAGTTGTACCGTTTAATTCCGTCCATCATGAAATTTAACGATATAACCGAAGGTCTCTACACATATAACCTTCCACATTTACTTCAATACCGAAGTCCGATCAATTAAAATTAATTCTGATCACATTTAATTTGAACTAACCAGATGAAAACACTTATTCCAAAATTATTCAAATATATAGGTCCACAAATATAAGATTAAACCAAAAATCTTATAATCTATCACTTGGAACATATATGTGACCATAAAAATATGGAATAACCTTAAGAGCGCTCATCAATTGTTGTCATCAAACCGGTATTGACACCAATCTCGTCCATAAACCATATCAACGTAGAACCAAAGAGATTTAACCATAATATCTACGTAGTTAGACCCACATTTGATTACGTACATAATACAGAAGAATGATATAGATCTGAATGTGGATGCGTAGCATGAAGATTACACATGAAGTGATCGAAACGTGTATATCTCCAACTGGTCCTACCTTATCGAGATCATCTTAAACCGAATCATACAGAGTGAATAACTTAAACTTCAACTGAATAGTTCCGGAACATAATGCTGAAACAAAATAAGCGTACATCGCTACAATCCAAGAGCAAAATAGAATAGATACAAAACTCCCACTAAACCAAAATATCATCACAAAAGACAATACCCATATGAGCAGTGTGCTCATGAAAGACTTTAGGCATAACACCCTTAGTCAGCGGATCCGCAACCATGGAGTTTATACCTATATGCTCTATCGAAATGATCCCACTCTGTATTCTCTCACGAACAACAAGATACTTAATATCAATGTGCTTTGACTTCGTAGTACTCTTGTCGTTTTCTATAAATATATTTTAGTTACATGATTCACACGATTCTCTAAATACAAAATCTATATTGAATCCAAAATTTAATCAGAACATTATATAACTTCTTGTGTGAACCGTCTAACATTATTTTTGCAATAATCAAAGATTCCCAAATGAATCTGTCACGAATCATATGCCACCAATTTAAAATTTTATTATTTAAAGCTTGAGTTATAAACATTTCTCTCAAATGCTCACAATTATTTTTCCGCTCACTCTTCTTTTACTATTTGAGTTTGATGCATAAAGATTTGATGGAGAGCTTCAATTGCACGTCCAACCATCTCTTCTCTTTTATGACAAACTCATTTCTTCTAAAATGTTCACTGATATAAATTTGTTAAGTTTTCTTTTATTCAAATATTTTGTAAATTTTTCAAAATATATATAAACATTTTACACAATTTTGAATCTCAATAATAGTGATAAATATGCATAACAAAAAAATTTATTGGAAATTTCAATGATAATAATAAAACATATGAAAATATCACAAAATGGAAAACAACAATAGGACATGATTATACCACATGCACTAAAAAGTCTAATCTCCAAGAAGGGGTCGTGTTAAAAGTTCTAATTCAGGTAATTTGGATCGAAAGTTTCCATTTGCGACGTACTCTAATATTAAAAGTTGATAATCCGATGACTGAGGAGTGCCTCAGTCGAGGACCGAGATAGATTTGATCTAGAGCTTGAGCAGTTTGTCCAATCTTTTAGGGATCGTGTCTCAATTACAGAGTTATTGGGAAACCTATGACAATGAGGAAGCAACCATGGTCAATCTTTATATGCCGCAGAGAATCGATCAATTGAATATGTTACAAGTCCGTTTTTCGAACCCACCCAATCAAAGTAGGAAACAAAAGGCGACCAAAGGAGACGTTTGGCACCCTCACTTACTGTCTAGAAGTACCATTTGGTTGGTACATGGTTTGCATGCTTTGCTTTTGCCATCGTTTGAATTTCTAAATCAAAATCTTATGGATTTTTCATAATGGTTGAAGGATGAGTTTCTTGACAACTAAGATTCCTACTTGATCTCCTTGAAAGAATTCGTTTTAACTTTATACGAATTCTAAATCCTAATTTTCTATTGCGAATTACATCAAAAATTGAATAGAAGATCATGATAAATACTTGTATCCATAGAATACATAACACAGTGGAATTGATCTTCTGGTTCTACGTGTAATCGCCGGATTCAACACATGGATGAGATGTGTGAAGAAGAAAAATGAGAGTTCGGTATATTTTTTTTAAGTGTTGGTAACAAATGAATCCACAAAAAAACTTAAATCTCATTTTTATATACACGTGAACCAGGGACCATAAACCGAGAGTTAACCGGTTAATTATCCGACTCTCAGTTGTACCGTTTAATTCCGTCCATCATGAAATTTAACGATATAACCGAAGGTCTCTACACATATAACCTTCCACATTTACTTCAATACCGAAGTCCGATCAATTAAAATTAATTCTGATCACATTTAATTTGAACTAACCAGATGAAAACACTTATTCCAAAATTATTCAAATATATAGGTCCACAAATATAAGATTAAACCAAAAATCTTATAATCTATCACTTGGAACATATATGTGACCATAAAAATATGGAATAACCTTAAGAGCGCTCATCAATTGTTGTCATCAAACCGGTATTGACACCAATCTCGTCCATAAACCATATCAACGTAGAACCAAAGAGATTTAACCATAATATCTACGTAGTTAGACCCACATTTGATTACGTACATAATACAGAAGAATGATATAGATCTGAATGCGGATGCGTAGCATGAAGATTACACATGAAGTGATCGAAACGTGTATATCTCCAACTGGTCCTACCTTATCGAGATCAACTTAAGCCGAATCATACTTCAACTGAATAGTTCCAGAACATAATACTGAAACTGAATAAGCGTACATCGCTACAATCTAAGAGCAAATTAGAATAGATACAAGACTCCCACTAAACCAAAATATCATCACAAAAGACAATACCCATATGAGCAGTGTGCTCATGAAAGACTTTAGGCATAACACCCTTAGTCAGCGGATCCGCAACCATGGAGTTTATACCTATATGCTCTATCGAAATGATCCCACTCTGTATTCTCTCACGAACAACAAGATACTTAATATCAATGTGCTTTGACTTCGTAATACTCTTGTTGTTGTTAGAGTATAAAACTGTAGAACGATTGTCACAATAAAGTTTTAGCGGTCTATCCACACCCGCCATAATGTGCAGCCCTGTGACAAGATTCCGCAACCATAAAGCTTGATTGGAGCCTCATAACAAGCTACATACTCTGCCTCCATTGTGGACGATACCACGAGCTTTTGCTTTGCACTGCGCCAAGAAATAGCCCCACCAGCAAGAAGAAATGCATAGCCTGAAATTGATCAAAGAATATCGAGGCACCCAACATAATCTGAATCTGAATAACCAGTGGTTTCGAGTTGGTCTGATCGTCTGTACACGAGCATATTTCGCATCACCCGTTTGGCTGCTTTCCAATGATCAATCCCGGGGTTACTTAAGTATCTTCCCAAAATGCCAGCAATGTATGCCAAATCAGGTCGTGTGCAAACTTGTGCATACATTACACTCCCTATAGCCGAAACATAAGGAATCTTCCTCATTTTCGGAATCTCCGATTCAGTCTATGGGTACTGTCTATCCCTTAGAAATAGGGGTATCTATACCTTTACATCCTTTCATGCCAAACCGCTCAAGAACTTTATCGATTTAATTCTTTTGTGATAAACCTAATATACCACGAGAGCGGTCTCGATGTATTTTTATACCCAATACAAAAGAGGCATCACCAAGATCTTTCATCTCGAATTACTCCGAAAGAAATTTCTTAGTTTCACACATGAAGCTTACATCGTTTGCAGCAATAAGGATATCATCCACATAAAAGATTATCGAAATAAATTTTCTCCTACTGATCTTGTGATATACACAATCATCTACCTGATTCACCTCAAAACCATATGAGATGATTATAAGATGAAACTTGTGATACCATTGACGAGACGTTTACTTCAAACCATATATGGATTTTCTTAATTTGCAAACCATTTTCTTTGGATCTCCGACCATAAAGTGTTCTGGTTGCACCATATAGATAGTCTCTTCAATGTCACCATTGAGAAAGGTTGTCTTAAAATCCATCTGATGTAGCTCTAAATCATAATGAGCTATTAGTGCCATCAATACTCTCAAAGAGTCTTTCGATGAAACTGGAGAGAAAGTCTCTTTGTAGTCTATGCCTTCCTTTTGAGTAAATCTTTTGGCTTCTAAACATGCTTTATACCTTTCCACATTGCCATGCGAATCACGTTTGGTTTTGAATATCCATTTGCATCCAACGGGTTTCACACCTTCAGACAAAGGTACAAGTTTCCAAACGCCATTGTCATCCATAGATTTAATCTCTTCTATCATGGCATCGGTCCATTTTTTAGAGTTAACACTTTGAATGGCTTGACGGATGTTAAGTGGATCATCTTCCGTCAATCCAATGCCATCCTCATGTTCTTGAAGAAATACTATATAGTCATAAAAAATATCACTTTTCATTTCTCGAGTAGACCTACGTGGCATAATTTTCTGATGTAACTGTTCTTGAGGTTCATGAACTTGTTCCTCATGGATTTCAAGAATGACATTTGGAGTATCTTGATTTGTAGCTCGAGCAATATGTTCCAAATCATTTCCAGCTACAATAATTGGAATGGGAATCATTATCTTTTGTGAAACAAAAGTTTCATCCTTATCCTCTCCAAAACAAAATTCATCGCCCCTTTTTCCAGGTTCGATGTCCTCAAAGAACGTCGCTACTCTCATCTCAAAGATTGTCTTTTCCGTGGGATCATAAAATTTATACCTCTTAGATCTTTCCAAGTATCCAACAAAGTAACAACTCACAGTTTTGGAATCCAGTTTCTTTTCATTGGATCGATAAGGTCGAGCCTCTGCTGGAGATCTCCAAATGTGAAAATGCCTTATGCTAGGACGTCTACCCGTCCATAACTCGTAAGACGTCTTAATTGTTGCTTTAGTTGGTACTCTGTTCAGGATATAAACCGATGCCTTTAATGCCTCACCCCACAGGGATTTTGGGAGAGTAGAGAATGATATCATACTTCTCATCATTTCCTGAAGTGTACGGTTTCGTCTCTCCGCAATACCATTCATGCTACATGTACCCGACATTGTGTATTGGGGAACGATTCCACACTCCTCGAGGTACTGGGCAAATGGTCCTAGACGTTGTTCACCTTATCCGTAATTTCTATCGTAGTATTCACCACCACGGTCAGAAGGAACGACCTTAACACGTTTATTAAGTTGAAGTTCAACTTCAGCCTTAAACGCTTTGAAAACATCCAAAACCTTTGACTTCTCATGAATAAGATAAAGATAACCATATCGACTGTAATCATCTATAAATGATACAAAATAATGCTGACCATTCCAAGAAGCAATAGGAAACGGTCTGCATATATCCGTATGTATCAATTCCAAAGTCTCTGAAGTTTGATATGTACCTTTACCTACTTTTTTTGTCTGCTTCCCCTTGATACAATTGACATAATGGTCAAAATCCGAAAAATCAAGAGTTTCAATTATTTCGTCTGATAATAAACATTCTATTCTCGGTTTCGAGATATGTCCTAATCGTTTATACCATAAAACAACAAAATTTTCATTCATCAATTTACGCTTCACACCACGTGAACCAACATGCAAGATTTCATTATATGAAGGGATAATATCGAGCATATAAAGATCGTCTAAAATAGATAAAGAACCAGTTCCAATAACATCCGAATGAAATGAAAGGGTAAACTTAAGGTCTCCAAATGAACAAGAAAATCATAATTTTCCATTACAAAAATTGAAATCAAGTTTCGTCTAAAAGATGGTACAACGAAAACACCCTTCAAATCTAGAAATTGACTGATCTTTATCAAAAGTCTAAATTACCAGATCGCTTCCACTTCCACCCTTTTACCATCGCCCACATAGATGTATCTTTTCACCATATCATTCGACTTTTGGTAATGGAGGCAACCCTGCATAGTAATACTTACGTGAGTTATAGCACCATAATCAACGCACCAAGTATGACTTGGTACAGAAGCTAAATTAATCTCAGAACAAACTAAAGTGAGAGTCAAACCTTTATCCGCACGCCAAGTATGATACTTCGTACAAGATTTCTTCATATGACCAATTTTGTTGCAAAAGAAACATTTTTTCACCTTATCCTGATCTGTATGATGTTTCTTTTGCACATGAGTTGTTCCCCGAATAAGCGGTTTCATAACCCTTTTTCCTTTTCTCGGTTTTGCCCCTTGAGGTGGTAGCGGAAAAGCACTATGTGTCTTTTCCTGCCTCAATCTATGTTCCTCTTGCACACAGGGGAAATAAGCTCATTAAGAGTTCATTTGTCCCTCTGACAGTTATAACTAACCTTAAAATGACCATATTGTGCAGGGAGAGAGATCAAAATCAAGCACACTAGGACATCCTCCGACAACTCAAGTCCAAGTGCCTTTAACTTAGAGGCATTCTTTGACATTTTCATGATTTACTCTCCCATTGCCTATGTACCTCATGGAGATAATTTCCGCTAAAAGCGTGATTGTTTCTGCTTTGTCATTTCTGGAAAAGCATTTCTCCAAGGCCTCGAGATATTCCTTAGCCAATGTCACCTCATTAGGCATAGAGCCCCTGAAAACCAGAGGAATGGAATGCTTAATGATCATCAAACACGTGCGGTTTGAGGTTTCCTAGCGTTCGAGTTTGTTACGATCCTCAACAGAACTCGATTCCACTATCGCTGGACGAACCTCCCTAATCGAAAGGTCGTGACCCATCGAAGAACGCACGATCAATAAGTGCTCCTTCCATTCAGAAAAGTTCGACCCATTCAACATAGGGATCGAACTTTATACGAATTCTAAATCCTAATTTTCATATCACCGTGAGTTCTTCATCACAATTTTAAGTTTTATCCAAAATTTTGTTTAACTTACCATATTCAAACCCAAATTTAATATAAAACACAATAGATCATTCTTAATTTGATGTAAATACTAGGCTCTGATACCAATTGAAAGAATTCGTTGAACTTTATACGAATTCTAAATCCTAATTTTCTACTATGAATTACATCAAAAATTGAACAGAAGATCGTGATAAATACCTATATCTATAGAATACGTAACACAGGGAATTGATCTTCTGGTTCTACGTGTAATCGCTGGATTCAACACACGGATGAGATGTGTGAAGAAGAAAAATGAGAGTTCAGTATATTTTTTTTAAATGTTGGTAACAAATGAATCCACACAAAAAAAAACTTAAATCTCATCTTTATATACACGTGAACCAGTGATCATAAACCAAGAGTTAAGCGGTTAATTATTCGGTTCTCAATTGTACCGTTTAATTCCGCACATCATGAAATTTAACGATAAAACCAAAGGTCTCTACACATATAACCTTCCACATTTAATTCAATACCGAAATTCAGTCAATTAAACTTAAATCCGATCACATTTAATTTGGACTAAACTGGTTGACAACACTTATTCCAATATTATTTACATATATAGGTCCACAAATAGAAGATCAAACCAAAAAAATTTATACTCCTAATGGAACCCTCCTTTATCTATCTTTACACCCTTGTTGAAACATAGTTTTGGTCACTTGTTATAAAAATATACAAAGGAGATTTAATTTTTTTTAGTTATACATATAATCATTTTTCTCTTACATAATACAAACAAAGAGTTCTCTTCTCCGATAAATATTAAAAAATTTGATTCACACCCAAAATTAGAAGATAAACTCTCCTACATATTCTAATCATAAATATATGTTAGAGTTTTTAACAACATCTCATAATAAAAATAAAATTCTCCATAAATTTAGAAAAATCGATCTTCAAGAAAATTCTACAAAAGTGTACATTTTTTTTTTGCTTATGGTCCTCATCCTGAACAATTGAAATACAATGTTGAGTTATCGGAACTTATTTTTTCTATTATGTTGCACAATGTAGACTTATCGAAACCGTTTCAAGTATATCCTTTATTGTTTTCCTCAACTTTACAATGTAAAATCTAGGACCGAATATGTATGTGAAGAGTGTTATATTGTATTGTCCCACATATTATAAATCATGGATCATGAACTAATACATATAGTATTGGATGCCCTAAACTCTAAAACACAAATGAGATATAATATTGGATAACTCATATATATATTAACACCTAAATTGGACAAGAATTAAACCGATTAACTTTTAATATAGACATTAATAATCCAAAAGAACTAAAACTAAAACCAAACCAAAATACAATTAAATCTAATTGAACCTCGAGTAAAAATCCAAACCCAGACAAAAAAACTTGAGACCTTGTGGCTTAAGCAAAGCCAATAAAAGACCACATTCCTTTCCCAATGAGAATAGGATTGGTCTAGTGGTAGGTGTATAAAAAATGGACTGGTTCGGCTCGGTTCAATTCATCGTTAACTTGTAAAAAATGAGTTGTCTCAACTCAAAAAATTAAATCAATTCGTTTTCTAAACTAACTAGAAAATCTCAATTCATCTCGCCTTTAACTCGAAAAAAAGGAACTGACTCGTAAGTTAAGCCATTAAATTTAAAAGAACTCTAAAATATATTATTCTTTAAATCAAATAAAATATCTAAACTATAAAATATTATTTCAAACAAAGTTATTGAATATAAAATTAAATATCTAAAATATAAAAATATTAAGACAATGTGAGGAGAACAAAAACAATTCAACGATCAGAGATATAATAGGAACGAACACGACACGAGGAAAACATAAATGATGCGACGAATAAAGATGATAAGATAATGAAAAATCGTCGTAAAAAAGATAAAATATAAAAAAATCCTGTAAAATTAAATAAAATAATTATTTTTTCTGTTGAAAATTATCTCACTTATTTACACATTATTTTTGTTTTTCATTTCACAAAATAAATCGTTTAAACTCTAATTCATTTTTAACTCAATTCATCCGTTTGTTTTCTAAATAAATTGAAAAGCTCTCAGTTCAACTCATTTAAAAATAATCCCAATTACAATTGATTCTAAAAGGAACATCTCATTTTTGTAAGGCCCGTACGACCCATTAGGTGAGTCGGTGGAAAGACATATATATATGTATATATTTTAATTAAATTAGGGTTAAGAAAGAAATAAGGCAGCCGTGCATTTCAAACGAGAAAAGAAAAAAAAGGGAAAAAAATGGAAGAAGAGAAAAGAGGGAAGAATAGGAAATTAGAGAAGATTTTCATCGCGTTCTTCGTGGGTGGATTTTAATCGCGAGTGTGGTAAATCTCTAAGTAATTCGTTGTGATTATTCACTTAATTCGATATTTATATCATGGAAATTTATGGAATTGAATGGATCTATGATAGGGAAAAATAGATCGGAATTGTTGCTAGCAATATTATCAGAATCGTCAAATCATCGGAGAACCTAAGGTGATGATTTTCTCCATTGTAATTTCGGATTTGTGATGATTTTCTCCACCCTAATTTCGGATTTGTGATCGATTTATGGAAGAGATTATATTTTTAAAATGAGGCATGATCACGATAGAATTTATAGGATCATAATGGGAAAAATGAGACGTTACAAGTGCAATTGGATTAAAACCCTAAATTTGTCGTAGGAGAATTTATGATAAGTATATGAGCTGTATAAGTGACTAGAGAT
>CM071865.1:31625827-31654763 GCA_036759665.1 Gynandropsis gynandra
CCTTGATTACTTCTTTGTTCGTGGACAAATTGAAGGTGGTACACTTCGCGTTTCTCACGTGCACTCCAAGGACCAACTCGCTGATCTCCTTACCAAACCTCTTCTGCGGTTACAATTTCACGAGCTGTGTTCCAAAATTGGAATCACCTCTGGTGATTCATCTTGCGGGGGCGTATAAGGATATTAGGATATTATTGTATTAAGGGTATATTTGTAATTTACTATTCTCTCATTAGGTCATATCATTAATCTCTTGTATATATAGCCATTTATGGCTTTTCAGTAATCAATCAATTTAGATTACCATTCAATTTTATTAAAATCTATTTTTTAAGATTTTTTTATTTGTC
Source organism: Gynandropsis gynandra (assembly GCA_036759665.1). Taxonomy (NCBI): domain Eukaryota; kingdom Viridiplantae; phylum Streptophyta; class Magnoliopsida; order Brassicales; family Cleomaceae; genus Gynandropsis; species Gynandropsis gynandra. Next base: position 31,626,178 of record CM071865.1, read on the forward strand.
TCAAAAAAATATATCTCTATATATAGATTAAAGAAAATTTAAAATTATCTATATATAATTTAAAATTAAATAAATTGTTTTTCAAATCATTAACCTTACAAAAATCTATACATAAAAATATATATTTTTTCTTTTTTTACATAAACATTTAAAATTTTTGAAAATTGAAATATATTTATTCTTAAATTAATGAAAATAGAGAAGAATAATTTTTTGAAAATATAAAATATTCACTACAATATTATTAACCAATAACATGTTTATTAACTATTAATAATTTTAGGACAAAACTAAAAAGACCTTGAAAAATAGCTTTTAATAAAATTAAACCTTCTACTTTTAATTCTATAAAAAACCCTAAACTAATACTTTTTAAACAAAAAAATCCATAAAGATTTGCCACGGTTTTTTTGTTTAAAAAGTATAGTTTAGAGTTTTTTTATAGAGTTAAAAATAGAAGATTTAAATTTATTAAAAATTATTTTTTAGAATTTTTTTTAGTTTGTCCCTAATATATATATTTAACATTAAGGTTTAGTCATTTTTCTATATTTATATTGGATTCTCCTAAATTAAATGATTTTGAAATTGGAAATTGGGAGCTTAACACAATGGAGTGTAGTCCACTAAATTTTGTGTGTTTTGGATTTGAATAAACGAAGTTCAGGTAAAATAGGTCGGGTTTTAGAATATCAAAATATTTTTTGGGTTGGGTAGTTTTTAAAACAGGACAATGTGTACTTGAACACAAATCAATGTCATAATTATTGTCACTTTTGAATCAATTCAATATGTAGTGATATATTTCCAATACATTTTTCTTTCTCAAATAGATATTGATTTATATGACATACATGTTTTAAAAAAACATAGGGATTGTATACATTTTTATAATGAATTTGAACAATTTATACTAAATAAAGATCAAATTATATGTATATTTTAAAATTATTTTATTTATTTCACCATTCCTATAAATAAAATGAATGTATACGTGTATATATACACATATAATTTAAACTTTTTTTAAGATATTTTTTCTAGAATGTTTGTTTATGTTTATATATATGTGGAGAGACAATATGCTCTTGGTTTAGAGAATTATGACAAAGATTCACTAATTATAGTTTTCTGGCTCTTTGATTTGGTTTGTCAACCATAAAAAAAAACTTTGATAGTTAGACCGTTGCCTTTAGTTTTTTAAAGTCTTGGCTCTAGTGGCCACATGAGTTATTAAAATATCATCTTGATATTTTTTTTTATTCTTGCCTTTCTTGATTATTTTGTTGATTAGGTAGTTATTAATTGTGTATTATAAATACACATACATTTGCAAGACTTTGATTTTAATCTAATCAATAAAGAAATCCATTTTTTCCTCTTTCATTTTCCTTGGTAATATGGTATCAGAGCTGGAATTTTTTAGGCAAATAATTTTTTAAGCAAATAAGCCTCCCCTGATTTAGGGTTTCCTTCCTTTTTCTTTCCCTTCCAAAATTTCACTTCTTCGCCGTTATTTCCTGCTTCGGCGATTTCAGATTCTTCATTGTCTCTTCGATTTCGATTATAATCGGTGACAATTGCAATAAGTGACAATTCCTCAGCTCCTTAATTTCGCCGATTCCTCTATTTCTCGTCATCTTCTTCTTTCTTTGTGATTTCTTTCCAGAAATCCGATTTTCGGCATCTGTTGCTTCTGTTTTTCGCCGAAGTCTCTATTCTTCGTTCTCGGCATCACAGTCGTCGGTCTTTCGATTTTGTTTCGATTCTCAGTCGTCGGTCTCTTTGCTCTCGATTTTTCGACTTCATTGGAATATCGGGAATCTCGGTTTCATCGGGAAATTTTGGATCATCAGAAGTAGTTTCTTCCTGGTCTTCAACGGCAGAAGCGACGATTTCTGGATTTCAGTCTTCGGTAATCTTCTGTTTCATCATTCGAACAGAATATTCTTCGAGCCGATTTCACAATGGCAACACATCAAGAAAGTACAGAATCATCTTCAACCATGTCTGATCCTTACCGGAATCCACTGTATCTCCATAGCAACGACAACAGTTGCATTTTGTTGGTCTCCGACAAACTTACTGGCGAGATGAACTACATCAAATGGAAGAGGTCGATGACGATGGCTCTAAATGGACGTAACAAACTGGGATTCGTCTCAGGTAAAATTCTTGAGCCTTCTTGGAATGATGCTGAATATGAAACTTGGAACAGGTGCAATGATATAGTCTGCTCCTGGATCATCAACTCGGTCTGCAAAGATATTGCAGATAGTATAGTCCATATGCGAACTGCCTTCGAAATTTGGACAAATCTAGATGAACGTTTTAATCAGAACAATATGCCTAGGATTTTTGGATTGGAACAGGAACTTCAGAACCTACGACAAGGATCTCTCGACCTGAATGCCTATTATACCAAACTTATAACACTCTGGCAAGAGTTAAAGTCTCTTGAAGAATATCCGCCCAACTACAATGTAGGGAAGAACGTAGGTATCTTATCAAGTTTCTTATGGGATTAAACGATTCATATACCTTAGTTCGTCGCCAAATATTGCTTATGGATCCCCTCCCTACAGTTTCTAAAGCATTCAACCTAGTTATCCAAGATAAACAACAAAAACATATCTTACCTCAACCTGACGCTATGGTTTTCCAAACAGCCACAAACAATCCATCTCCATCTCCTTATCATGGTAGTAGACCTAGAAACCATAATCCCAATTATCAACCCAATAAACCTCGACCTATTTGTTCGCATTGTGGACTTATAGGACACCTTGTAACCAAATGCTATCGCCTTCATGGATTCCCTCCAGGTTACAAAACGATAAATTCCAGGCCTCGACCTCCTTTACCTACCGATTTTACACCTCGAATCAATGCAATTCCATTTTGTCCCACTAGTACCCATCTTCCACCCTTAACCAATCCTACCACCACCATACCATCTCCTGGACTTTTAACTCCTGCTCAGCTTAGCCAAGTGGTTTCTCATCTCCATCAACTTCAAACAATACCATCTACTACAAACAATGGTGAAAAATCTGTAGTCACCAACACTTCCGCTTCCATTTCAATGCCACCTTCTATTGGTAATTTTACTTCCTCTTACTATTTGTCTTCTTTATTAAATAACGATATTTCTTACTCAAAATCTTGGATAATTGATACTGGTGCCAGCAATCATGTATGTAACAATTTTACCATGTTTTCTCATACTTCTCTAGTTAAAAACATCTCGGTAACTTTGCCAAATGGTATTAATCTTTCTGTTTCACATATTGGTACAGTTTGTCTATCGCCTATTCTTACCTTATATAATGTCTTCTATATTCCTAATTTTAAGTTTAATCTCATTAGCGTAAGTTCACTCACTATTAATTCTGGATTAAATCTAACTTTTACATCTTCTTCTTGTATCATACAGGACCCTACTCGGGACTTGATGATTGGAAAGGGTAGACTTTATCATAACCTCTATTTTCTGGATCATGTGTCTCATCATTTTTTTTCAGTAAGCTCATTTCTCACTTTATGGCATCAAAGACTTGGGCACCCCTCTAATGTCAAGGTCAACATCCTAAACAATTTCTCTTCTATCTAGGTTTCTACATTTCCTAAGGACTTTCATTGTGAAATTTTCCCTAAAGCGAAACAGACGTCTACCATATGTTTCAAATAATAACAAATCTACTATTCCTTTTGAACTTGTTCATATAGATATATGAGGCCCTTTTAAACATGAAACTGTTGAAGGTTATAAGTATTTTATGACTTTAGTGGATAATTGTTCAAGAACAACATGGATTTATTTCTTAAAATCTAAATCACAAGCTGAGTTAATCTTCTCTAAATTTTTGATCATGATCAAAACACAATTTAATCATAATATAAAATCAATTCGGACCGATAATGCCCCTGAATTGTTATTTGATGATCTTCTTTCTTCGCATGGGATTTTACATTTTTTCTCATGTTCCTATACTCCACAACAAAATTCTGTTATGGAAAGGAAACATCAACATTTACTTAACGTTGCTAGAGCTTTATACTTTAATTCTAACGTCCCTCTAGTTTATTGGAGTGATTGTATTTCTACAGCATGTTATTTAATTAATAGAACACCAACGACCATTCTTCACAACAAAACCCCTTACGAAATTCTCACGGGTAAGTCTCCAACCTATTCTCATCTTAAAGTCTTTGGTTGTTTGTGTTATGTCTCAACATATGAAAAAGATAGACACAAATTTACCGCAAGAGCTCTTCCATGTGTTTTTCTAGGTTATCCTTTAGGATACAAGGGGTATAAAGTTTTAGAAATTTCTAGTAATAGAATTTTAGTTTCTAGAAATATAGTGTTTCATGAGAATATCTTCCCTTTTATGTCCAACAAAAATTCTGAACCATGTCATAAGCTTTTTTCTAATTTTGTTTTACCTAAACCTATTAAAGATTATTTTGAACCTTTTTCTGATAATACTTATATACCTTCAACTAGTTTGTCATCAAAAGCCTCTGATATTATTCTAAATTCCAAACCTAAACGAATCATAAAACCACCAAGTCACTTATCAGATTATCATTGTTACAATAGCATTTCAAACATTGACCATTCTAAACATACAACACCTTACTCTATTTCTGCTTTTGTTTGTTATAATAAACTCACTTCTGCTCATAAAAGTTTTACAATGGCAATTTCTACAACATCGGAACTAAAATCTTTTCTCGAAGCAAGTAAGTCTCAAGAATGGGTTACTGCCATGCAATTGGAACTTGATGCATTGTTAAAAAATGGTACATGGTCTATTTGTTCTCTTCCATCGAATAAAAATGTCATTGGTTGCAAATGGGTTTATAGAATTAAGTATAATTCGGATGGTAGTTTAGACAAATACAAAGCTAGGCTTTTAGCTAAAGGTTTTACGCAAAAAGAAGGAATAGATTATGTGGATACGTTTAGCCCGGTTGCAAAAATAATTACAGTAAGACTTTTATTCTCTTTGGCTGCTTCTTTTAATTGGATAGTTGATCAATTAGACGTTTCGAATGCTTTCTTGAATGGAGATTTATCCGAAGAAATTTACATGTCATTACCCCAAGGATATCTTCCGAAACAGGGGGAGAAATTCCCACCTAATGCTGTTTGTCGTTTTAAATCCCTTCTTTATGGTTTAAAACAAGCTTCACGTCAATGGTATATAAAATTTTGTGATGTTTTGTTAAAATCTGGTTTTATTCAATCTTCTAGTGATCATTCTTTGTTTTTATCTACTTCTAAGGATCATTTTCTTGCTTTATTAGTTTATGTGGATGACATTTTAATCTTTAGCAATGATCATTCGGCTGTTGATTCGGTCAAGTCACTTTTATCTACAACTTTTACAATCAAAGATCTCGGTAAGGTTAAATATTTTCTTGGTCTTGAAATTTCTCGTTCTAAACTTGGAATTTCGATTAGTCAGCGTAAATTTACATTAGAACTACTTGAAGAATTTGGAATGTTAGGATGTAAACCACTTGTAATACCCATGGAAGTCAATTCAAAATTTGAACTATCTAATGGTGCACTTTTAACAAATCCTACATACTATCGAAAATTAATAGGAAAACTTATCTACTTAACAATTACACGGCCGTATATATCTTTTGCTGTTAACAAATTTAGTCAATACATGTCTGCACCTACTTCAATACATTTATCCGCTGCACAAAGAATCTTACGTTATCTAAAAAATGATCCTGGACAAGGTTTATTCTATCCCGTTGATTGTGATTTTCAACTTAAAGCCTTTTCTGATGCTGATTGGGCGTCTTGTCTTGACTCTCGTAGATCTGTCACAGGTTATTGTGTATTCTTAGGCAAATCTCTTATATCATGGAAATAAAAAAAAAACAAGCTACAATTTCAAGAAGCAGTGCTGAAGCCGAATATCGAGCTATGGCCAATACAACTTGTGAGTTACTCTGGTTAACATCAATTTTAAAAGAGTTAAACATTTCTATCTCTATGCCTGCTCTTTTGTTTTGTAATAATACAGCAGCTCTTCACATCGCGAGCAATCCCGTTTTCCATGAAAGAACAAAGCACATTGAAATAGATTGCAACGTCGTTCGTGATCGGCTACAATCATGATTTCTCAAGACGTTACATGTCAATACCAACAATCAAATTGCGGATTTACTTACAAAGCCCTTATCATCCGCTCAATTTCAGCATTTACTCTCCAAGATGGGAGTATCGCATCTATACTCCTCATCTTGAGGGGGAGTATTAAAATATCATCTTGATACTTTTCTTGATTCTTGCCTTTCTTGATTATTTTGTTGATTAGGTAGTTATCAATTGTGTATTATAAATACACATACATTTGCAAGACTTTGATTTTAATTCAATCAATAAAGAAATCCATTTTTTTCTCTTTCATTTTCCTTGGTAATATGAGTGAAGTGGGGTTGCTCATTTTTCTATTTTTTTAAGATGTAAACTTTCTTTTAAAAAATGATAAAGATGGTTCAATATATATAACAAAATTAGATAAGAGATTAAGATTTAAGTTAAGAAAATTACATTCCGGGATTAAAAAGATGAGATCTAGGCGAAGTATTATATAGTTCCCCACTAGATTTAGACGTGTTCATTAGAGTAAGATTACTTTATACTATTTGGGAGACTAGAAAAAGTCTCGCATCATGCGCGTGATGATGATTTATTTTTATTCGTATGGTAGTTAACGTAAATTAAAATTGAAATTTAGAACAATATCAGGAAAAACTTCAGTTCTCCACATTGATGTGTCCTCGTATCCACAGCTAATCGCATGGACAACTTCTTTGAGAATGGTTTATAAGGGATCGAACATGACATAGTTATTTAGACCATTGGAGTATACCAATTAGAGAAGAGAGCTGAGACAATTTTTCTGTAAAAGAAGAATGTAATTTTAAGATGAATTACTTAGGAACACCTACAAATTATTGCTTTTGGTTCCTTCTTTGGATCATATACAATAATTATTTGTTTTTTATTTCTTTAGGTATTGGTTGTGATTTAAATTTTGTTTATAAATTTCATATGATGCGGTAGAAAAATTTTGAAAAATTTGTAATCAGAAACATATTATTTTGGGTTGCCATGGTTATCTGACGCTTTTTGATGTGTGCTTAAATGCTCACTTATTCATATATTTCTAGATAATTATATATATGCTTAGTGTATCTATGGTACACCATCTCATCCGCTGCACCATCTTCAGAGTTGTTAGACATCATGGATTGATCTAACATGCATATTAGCGTATTACCTAACTCTATAAGAAATCCTAATGTATAATGGATTTCAAAGTATGTCATTAGTTGTCGATTTTATCTAAATTAAGTAAATATTGTGTTGCACTCGTTTTGGTGAATTTAAGGAGAATCATTTCGAATGTGTTTTGAATATATGACATTTAGAAATGTATCAAGTTTTATCATTTTGCGTGTTTTATGTAGTTACATTTAACTTAACGAAAAAAGGAATATTATTCAATATATGAAATATATCTTACAATTCTTCTTAAAAAAAATTGTTTACATAGAAATATTCTGAATCCCCGAACTTTCCATATTGAACTTGAATCCATGACATTCATTCCAGACCTTCAATGAATATAGCTCGGGTAAGGACTCACGCACACGTAGTCCTTGCAGAGTTCATTAAACTGATTTTAAATTTAAAAACCCATAATCCAACACGATATAAGACTGCATGTTTAATCACAACCAAAAGACACAGGAAAAAAAAATATACACATCTATACAATCAATGGCACCACCTTTGGTTGTATTTAGAGCAAAACCCACAACTGTAGCAACAAAGCTTCTCAAAGCATCATTTGAGGTCATCTATCAATATTGATACAAATGGTATACGTTGAATTCAAGAGAAATAAAACTTCTCAAAACATTATTATATTGAAATTTCCCAAAGAACAACTCATATTTTGTATCAAGATCAAAAAGATGCTGAAGCAAAAGAAGAAAAATATAGTTGTTCAAATCTTTGATTCTTGTTAACTTCTTTCTAATAATCAAGGAAAGCACTAAACATAATTTTTTCTTCCATTTTCTCAAGAAACATATGTACTATTGTTGGTTTAACATTTCCTTTGATCTTCTTTCCTATTGTTGCGAGTATCATGATTACCATTCAACATTATGATCAATCAACTCTTACAACTAATAAATTTAAGAGCTTTACCTGAAGAACATGAAATGTTATATCCATATTCGCCAACCTCTGAAGGAACGCAACCAAAGATCTTCAGACTGAAACACAAAGAAAGTTCAGTATGGATCCAAATAGAAAACCACAACTCTATTTTTTTTATCTCTAGGATCTTTTTCTGGGTTGAATCCTCAAATAAAGCAATCTGGGCTACGTACCAAGCCATTCTTATTGTATTATGGACATCTTTCGAGGGTCTTTTCGTCCTCATAAAACACTTTCGTTCTCCCGCTGAAATTCATGCATGACACAGATATCTACCATTATAAGTTGTTGGAACTAATATATATGAAAATCAGTATCATAAAAACAAAAGCCATTGATTGTGTGAATGGATGTATAAAACAAAACATTATTAAGTATGAAAAAACACTAAAAGGGGTGCATAGAGAAAAAGAAAGGAAAAAAGGAAAAAAAAGAGAAAAAATGTGCAAAAGAAAAAAATGGTTTTGCCCAACCAAACCCATCTCACCTTGTTTGGTTTCTGTTTCTTCTTTACTTGTTTCCCTTTGCCGGTTACACATCTATTTTTCACCCTCCTCTCCCACCTTATATACATAACACACACACACACACATATATATATATATATTCATTCATGTAACAATCTAATAACATAAACAATCATTATCTAGGAACACAATTTAAATCTTAGAAGGTTTTATCCCATCTCAGTTTGTTTAGTGTTTGTTTCTCCTGCACTCCATTTCCTTTTGAAAGAGAAGCTCATCTGTTTCTTACCTTTCTCTCCCACCTTATATACACAACATATACATACAATTATATACACACACATATATTATATATATATATATATATATTTTAACTAAACAACCGAATCAAATAAAACACCAATCTTGATGTACATAATATAATTGAGCAAAGCTATGGATATTCCCTTCTAATATGACATGTGGTTACACAAATAGAGCTGTACAAAGCATCCATATTTCTCACATGGTGTTTTTTTTCAATGGAGAGGTTATTGCTTTCACTATAACGTATGGTACATGAAGAGATGAAAGCTCGTCTTTCAAAACCCAATTCAAAACAATGGAGCCATAAGAGAATTCCAGAAACCTTTTTACCAAGCATAAAAGAACTTCCTCTAATTGTGCAAACAAAATGTTAAAACAACTCAAAGTGAGCTTTCCGATGGATTTGATTGGAGTAGAGTCCTTCATTCGGAAGAGAGATGAAAATGAATTTCAGTAACTACAATCGAAGAAGAGTACTGAGTTTGCCGTTACCACTGGAAGGTTATGCATGCGCGAGGGAGTTCCAAATAAAACATGAATCAATTCTTTTTGCATTAGTATATCCTCTCAAAGGAATTTCTAGCGATGTTTCCACAATTCAGATGGTTTGCTCACTTCACAATATAATAACATTATAAACTCAGAAAACGTATCTTGGGAAAACCACTTTTTGCAATTTCAGTAATTATACTGTGACAGCGAATAGATAGAGCTTCAACACCACTGCAAGCGCCAGCCGCAGGATAAATATATTGGCCACTATCAAGAACCACCTCTTTCCTATCGAGTTTATATGGGCTTTCAGATTCAGTGTGACAAATGTCTCTGACATGAACCCTGCTATGCCCGCTATCACCCATCGGAATATCTCCAATGGCATGATGGAGAGACACTGCAGTGCTAGGGTCTCAAACTCGTCATCGAATGTTCAATCGATTTTTATTTCTACAGAGGAAAAATGGAGCTTACCAATGCGAGGATAAAAATGAATAAGGAGTAGCCATAGTGGTAGAAGAGTTGGACAAGGCCATCAGAGAAATACTTGAGAACGATATATAATGCGAGAGGAACAATGATGACATATCCATAGAACACTCCTGCAAACCAAGGCACCAAATTAATGTCGTAATTCCATTCTTGTTTCTTCAACTTTTGTGCTATGTATATGACAAATGTCCTGATGGATGTTGCTACAAATATCAAGGTAGTGCATATCCAGAATGGACCATATCACCAAATCACATCAGTCTGTTTTAGTCCAAGTTGAGACACTTATGGAATTAAAAAACGAATGCTATATTGATTCAGAATATGCTAAGCTGCTAGACTATAATAGGTCTTACAAATCAAGGTCGTTGGCTGTCTTCTCTGTAAATGTTCCTCTGAATGGAAATAGTGCGACAAATGAGTCTCTTAATACATCTGAAGTGTCAACATCAAAGTATGGCTTGTAAGCTCCAATGGTGCATCTATGGGGAATCCCCAATCAACAAGTGACAAATTTTATGTCAATCTTGTCTTCTCATTACTTTTCCACATCTTATGTAACACTATCAAATGTATAGTGTAGTTAACCTAACTTGGTCAATGGAGTCAACTCCTCAAAACTTCAATATCCAACTACTCTGTCCAGGATGTGATCTTCCCTTCATTAATTCAACTTCTTCAATCTTTTCTTCTCCTAAGACTTGTTTTTTTAACCAGCTTTTACCAAAGTAGGTTTCATCATCAACGCAAAGCAAACATCCATTCAAAATCTGATTTGAGGAAGAGAAAAAAAAAGTTTTTCACAGAATATTCTCATGTGATGCCTCTTTACCTTAGAAAGCTGTAAAACTCTGGAAAATCATTGTTGGGTTTTTCATAGAATTTTCTCTTGTAATCTTCCCTCCAGACAAGAATTCAAACTCGACCAATTCAAATTCGCTATTACTCGTTTCAACCACTTCAGGAGAGGTTGTAGCAAAGAAACCCTAACTCATCAACTTTCGAATAAAAAATGAAAAGAATAATCATTATGCTTATCCAAATGACAAGACTTCCCAAAATTCAAAAAATGGCTAAATTCAAGTTCCTTCACTTCTGACCAAGCTCAATAACATTGGTGCAACTTCCATTGAATCAAGGAAACAAATTCACCGAATAAAAGAAAATTACAATAGCTCTCAGTCTTAGTTAATACAGATTCAAAACCATCAGGATTTTACAAATCTGAAGTCGAATTTACAGTCAGCATCTCAAAGTGGATTAGAACCTCCAGAGATTTTGCACTGAGTTGCAGATGGAGGAACATCAAAGTATGGCTTGTAAGCTCCAATGGTGAATCTATGGAGCCAACCACCAGATTGGGGGTCATCGCTGCCATTCACGGGACTAGAAAATGTATCTGCACCGATCGAGGATATCTAATAAGCCATAAGACAGATAGAAGGCCAATGCTACCAACTATATTAAATAGCCAAGAAATACATTTCCAGTTGTCTCAACCATAGGTTCAATATTTCCATACCCTAGATTCTTCAAGTAGGGATCAAAATAGGACATAGCTCTAAGTCTTAGCTAATACAGAACCAAAACCATCAGAATCTTACAAATCTGAAGTTGAATTTACCGTCAACATCTCGAGGTGGATTAGAACCTCTAGAGATTTTTGCCCTAAGTTGCAGATGGCGGAAATATCTGAAGATTTGATTCTGTAAACAATGCATGCATGAGTACCATTGGCACAACAACATCAAATGAAAGCAGAAAAAGCACTTGAAATCGCCTCGACGGGGAGAGAAGAACACACAGAGACGCAAGACACCATGATCTTGAAAAAAAATCTTAGAAAGACAAATTGATTAAAGGGTAATGGAAACCTTAGCAGGATGGCGAGAGAGAAGGCAGAGAAAACTGCAGGGATAGAAGAGCATAGATCAGTTGGTAGAGAGGTTGACGGGGAAGAGAGCTCGACGGGGAGAGAGAGCTTGACGAGGATAGAAGAACACACAGAGACGCAAAACGTGGGTATGGATATGAACATCCTTTTTTCATTCGGCCATAACGTGGAGATATACTCATTGAATATGAATTTAATTAGCTAGTTAAATTACTTTTTTCTTCAATTGAATTTAAATATTTTTAATATAAATAAAAATCTTGCTGAGGTGGCTTCACCAAAAACCTCCTTTTGCAAGAACTTTTATATAATTTTTTAATGGAATATCCATATTGTAATAACTTTACCATATTTATGTCATGTATCAAACATATTATTTTAATTATATACAAAAGATTAAGATTACAATATGTAAACAATGATAAATGTAAACGACTCAATCCTACGTCTAGAAATATAAAAAAAATGTAGATAAACAACCATACCTTATTTCTCGCTAATATTTGCAATGTTGTTAAGTTTTTAGAATATTTATACATCAACATAGAACTGATCGGACATGACATTACGAGGTATAAGATATTTGAAGAGTTCTTTTGAACAAAGGATCATTGTGACTCAGATTAGGTCGTTTATCTTCAAATCGGTTGGACACAACGTTATGCTATGAATGTGTTACATGAAAAACGAAAATACAACACATGGTCTCATGACCATTGACAGAAACGGAATTTATATCTACGGTAATGCTAACTTTTGAATTGAAGTGGTTGGAATCTTTCCTCACAGGTTTGGGTGTACCTCACCATATTCTTATGCGTATTAAAATAATTAAAGTCTTCCGATATTCTTGTGTCAATCAAGTGGTACTACACATTTTGGTTAATCCAATGTTTCAAGAACATAATATATCGAAGTGGATTGTGATTTCGTTCGTGATGAATTACTTTGATATGAGATTTGTGTAAAACCTCTTCACTTATTTAGGAGAGGTGGTATAACTCCATTTTTTTACAATTTCACAAATGGTGAATTTTTATATTGTGTGTCCTATATCCGAGCACGAAACAAACTCACAAACATCTTCGCCAAAGTTTTATATTTTCAAATGTTGCCTTTTCTTGATCGAAATTATGCATGCGTGACTTTTTATACTCCGCTTAATAGGTCATATATCAATGATATTATTTAATACTTTAGTATTGTATATACATTTTCCATATTTCTATACTTGGGATTGAGCCATTTACATTCTTTATTAGTGTTTTCATATTGTAATCTTAATATTACGTGTCAAAGTATGAAAAACCAAGGATAAAATTTAACCTTTTGGGATCATTTCTTACATTCAATGTATACTGTTAATAGAACAAACCCAACAAAGTTATGTATTATCCAAGTGAATCATGTAAATGAGCGATCCATCCAGAGGTTAGGTTAGCATTCATCTAAACCGTATAATACTGAATCAATTTGAGAAATTTCCTGAAAAAAAGTTAACGGTTTTGCTGAAATTGTTTGTCATCCATTTATTAACTAACCCACCATCATATTAACATATTAGAAAAATATATTATTTTTTAATCCTACTTTTTTATCCTGTAAAAATAACTTTAGTAGTAAACTTTTTATTCATTTAAATGTTGTATTATATTTTATTTAAAATTTTTGTTACATTTGTGTTATTTTAAGATATATTTATGAGATTATATTTATTAGATAACCTTTTTCTAATGAAATATAATTAATTTTTAATATTCCCTTTTTTCGAAAAAAACATATCTCAATCTATCAAATGAATTTGGTTATAACTCAATCCAAAAATTAGCTTAAACGTTAGGATTGTCTAAAACTATATATATGAATCTATGATTCATATTCAAATAAATGTGGAATGACACAAAATAACATTCTTTCACATCCAATTTCGGTATCGGAACGTGCACATGACAATCGGGATCCAAAATAAAAAATTTCAAAATGAAATGAATAAAAATTCAATAATACGTCTCGATAAAAGTCATCTCCCACTTCTCATAGATCTTAAAATAATCTAGAGTTATCAAATATAACCGCTATAGTTTATATGAAACATATATAATATGGTCTAGAAGGTATTATTAATTTAGTTTAAGTGTGTTGAATTATATATAACAATCTAGGTGTTGCTTAACATAAATAGAGACTTGAGCTCGTTTTGCAACATGTAGAAGTGAGTTAAGAGTTAGCTTCTCCCATAAAATAAAATATGAGTTCTCCACAAAATTGAGTGAGTGTCAGGTATCCCAAAATAATTGGAGGGTGTTCCTCCTTGTAAAACAGTTTGAGTGTTAATACAATTATATTTTTTTAGTATACCACATTGATTCATCATTGTCTACAAGTGGTATCAAAGCACTTGGTTAGGTACCATTATAGAGCATTCAATTGAGTGTCGTGAAGGTTGTTGGTCTACGACCATAATTATTTGTTGGATGATGGGCGTTAACCAAGTTAATGTGGTGAAAGTCGGGTTTTCTGACTTAGTCGAGAAGCTCAACTGGAAATTATAGTTATTGGTCAATTCAAATAATATTTGTTAGGGCAATATTTATGAAAGGTTGTTGATGGTCAGGAGATAATACCACCAACTGAGAAAGAGGATAAAGAGAAGTGTAATGAATATCAAAGTCAGGAAAGCCTTGTTCATGCTGCTCACCTCGTTGAAGCTGAGTTTCTACACTGATTTAAGAGACGAAAACCCAAAATAGACATGAGATACCTTGGTGGCCTTGTTTGCAAGAAAGAATGAAACTAAGTAATAGCGATGAAGAATGAGTTTGTTTATGTTTAAATGACATGACAATGAGTCAATTCTTCGCTAAAGTTAAATATTTATGCGATAAAATAACTACGCTAGACCTTAAAAGTGTTGTAAGGAGGCAAGGATATGAAGAATTATAATCTATGGATTAGACCTCAAAATATTATAACTTCAATACTGCAACTCAGGTTTAGGCCAAGGAACTAACTCTTACATAATTATAAAGTATCTTGGCAAACCAAAAAGATCTAGACGATCAAATGTCTAAGGTGTCAATAAATGGGAAAGATAGGGCTCTCTTTAGGAAAAAAGAAAAGGCCTAAGGAGTATGATAAAGGTAATATGAGGTATGATGGTGACAAAGAAAGCTCAGTTAGAAAATAACAAGGTTGGGAACGAGGCAACGAGATAGAGGTCCACTATGAAGCGAAGCTTGTCAAAATAGTGATAGCCAAGATGGAAAGAGGTTTCCTTGACAAGATGATAGGTGTTACAAGTGAGGCAAAATGGTTATTATGCTCGAAATTGTAAGTCCAATTGTATGGGAATTAATTCGACAACCTTCATTAAGAATGATAGTGAGGTTGAGTGGGACTTCCAAGTATCATTTACTAAGAAAGTGGTGTATAAAAGACCACACTAACAAGATAAATTTTTCGTGTCATGTATTGAGGTGCCGACAAAAGACACATACCACTACAAATGAAAATTTCATCAACTATTATGATGATTGGATCATCGATTCAAGATGTTTCGATCACTCGATAGATTATAAAAACAAGCTACAAGGTATATGCAAATATAAAGGAGGATTGGTAGTGGTGACAACAAACAATTATAGACATTATAAAAAAATAGACGTTTTCTAATGGACAAATCTGTTGGAAAAAGAGTGTTTTCCAACGGATGAAAACAAATCCACGACCGTTGGGAATCGCTCGTTACAAATCGAGATCCGTTGTGATTCCCAATGGAGTTGCAACAGATAATATCCGTTGCAAATTTATAACGGACGGCCAACAGATGAACGCCGTTGGAATTTTGTAACGGACGCCCGTTGAAAAAATTTGTGACGGATGTTCATTACACAATTGCAACGGAAGATCGTTAAAATATTATAACGGATGTCCGTTACAAAGTTTTAACGAACGTCTGTTGCCATCCAGGCGGGGAAAAAAGAGTGGGATTTTAAAATTTTCAATGGGCATCTGTTGGAAACTGGCGGAAAGAACAACAGACGTCCGTTACAAATTGGCGGGAAATGACAATGGGCGTCCGTTATCATTTGGCGAGAAAATGGTGTCCAACAGATGCCCGGTAGAAATTGCAACAGGCATCCGTTGAAAAATTGTTAAAAATTAAAAATAATTTACAACAATAAAAATTTTTGTAATTAAAATAATAAAGTTGTTTACAAAAAAATTAAACCTAATTCTATTACAATTCATTTAAATCAGTTAGACCGATATCATCCCCCCGGTCACCAACACCTCTAGAAGGCGTTGCATCCGAATCGATACCCGCTTCTTACAGCGGCGTAGATTCCCTCACCTGGCCGGATAAGAACTCTATGACGCTCTCCAAGTGCTGTATTTGGGAGTGATGTTCCTGCATTTGGGCTCGAGTTTCTCGAAGTTGTACTTCGAGATCCTCGATACGCCGTTGTTGCGTGTAGCTCTCTTGGACCGCGGAGGTACCTTCGTGGCGTCCTCGACGATATCTTTTTGAAGTACCCCGAGACCGTATAGACTCCCCTTATACGGTCTAACCGACTACAAGACAAACAAAATTAGAGTTAGATTTTTACAAAATATTTTATTAATAATCGAAAGATAAAATAATAATTTTTTACCTCTAAATAAATTTTGTCTTTTTGTAAAGGACTAAGCTCGTCAGGAGTTGAACCGCAAGCTTGTGATTTTTGTGTGATCTTTTCCGTCATAACTTTCACGGTTCTTTCCACTCGAGGATCGACGAGTTCAGGTTTGTCGATCTCTTCCCCGACGATCGGCTTCTTCTTCACGTGGGTTTCCACTACCAGCTCAAGAAGAGTCGGTTCTCTTCCTATCCGTTGCATCTGTGATATAAAATAAATTCAATTAGATAAATATTGTAAAAACCAAAAATTTAAATAATAATAAATTTACCAGTTCTTGCTTCCTCTTCGGGAATGATTTGGATCTCGAAGTATGACGATACGGACCATCTCCGGGAACCTTCTCGCCGTACCAACATTTATTTGCCTTCTCGCTCTTGGCCTTGAAGTTTTCAGACTCCCAATGTTGAATAAGTTGATTGAAGATCTCTTCCGTTGCCCATGTCGGTTTGCGATTCTTGGTGTAGTAGTTGCGCTTGCCGTTGTTCATCATCAAGCGCATCCGAACCTGCATGTCGTGCATCCATGCCGTGTAGATACACGTCCTATCCTTCTTCTGCCATATGTATGTGCGCTGCAAAATAATTTATAATGAGTTAGTTTATAACATATGTAAATAATTATTTTAAATAAAAATGTAATTTTAAATACACTTACTATAAAATTGCACCACCACCGGCGGCGTATGACTTCTAGCGTAACTTGCCAGGAATAATAAAGTTGTATCACGTTCTTTCGAAAATGTTTTTTTTTACCTTTTCGGAAAACATGTCCACAAGGAAGAAATATTCTATGACAATCAAACCAACATGTTTTCTTACCATGTATTAGTCGAAATGAATTTGTATCCTCCATACAATATGGATATGCCAACCTTCCGTGCGTGCTCCATCTAGATAACATTCCATAGGCAGGAAAGTCGTTAATTGTCCACAACAAGACCGCTTTCAATGTGAAATTTTGCTTCGTACTGACGTCATAAGCAAGAATTCCTTTGTTCCACAAATGTCTTAATTCATGAATTAAGGACTGCAAAAAGACATCGAAACTTTTCTTCGGATGTTCTGGTCCTAGAATTAGCAACGTCAGAAATATTACATCTTTTTTCAAACATATCTCGGAAGGTAAATTATACGGAGACAAAATCATCGGCCACAAAGAATATTGACTTTCAGATTGTCCATCAGGCAAAGATAAACATTTCTCGTTTCATACGCGAACTCGAGAGATATTTCATTGAAATCTTTCCAAGTCTTACCATCCGATGGATGTTGCATTATACCTTCGGTCGTCGAGTGTTTTGCGTGCCATCTCATTGGTGCAACAGTTTTTTTCGATTCAAATAATCTTCTCAACCTGTTTGCTAAAGGCATATAGAACATTTTCTTGTAGGGTACACATTTACGTGAAGATGGTTTTTTAGCCGAAGTCTGCTTGCATCACAAAACTTGCATTCCAACAAGTCTTTATCATTTTCCCAAAACAACATGCAATTGTTTCTACAAACATCAATTTTCTCATGTGGCATTCCCAAATCTTTTAACACATTCTTTGTTTCGTAGTATGCCTCGGGAGTTTAATTATTTTTCGATAAATATTCATGCATGGTTTTTCAAAAATGAATTATGTAATTTTCAGCAACATTGCAATCTGTTTTATACTTATCAATCTTGAAGATAAAGATAAGAGAGATTGACCTTCACGACAACCTTCATATATAGGTTGTTTCGCCGAATCCAATAGGTTGAAGAATCGACGTGCATCGATGTTTGACATCTCTTCATGCGTTTGTTCATTAAAAACTCCAAGAAAAGCATCTAACACCATTTTCACATATGGATTATTCGTTGATGTTTCATAAATAACTTCTTCATTTCTTTCTACTTGTGCTTCTTGCACAATATCTCTAAGGCCGCAATTTTCGCCGTGAAAAAACCAAATTTCATAATTCTCAACGAAACACACCTTGTAAAGATGTTTGCAAACAATTTCTTGACTTCTATACTTCATGTTTTTGCATCTTTTGCATGGACATAACATTGTCCCACGTTCTTGACACAAAGGTTGCATCGATGCAAAACTCATGAATTGCTCCAATCCGTGTAAAAATTCTTATGTAATCTCTTCGGTTATAGGATCTTTTCTTCTAAACATCCACTCTCTCAATTTATATATATATCTCTATTTGAAGAAGACGACATTTTGTTGAAAATATGTTTGTTGTTGATGGTTTGATGCAAACTTTGGTTTTGATCTAAATAGTGTTATTTTCAACGGACATTCGTTACAAGTTCACGTAAATTTATTTCTACCGGTAAACCTCGAAATTAATAATTTTAATAGGCATCTGTTTCCAATTGTAACGTGCATCCATTAAAATTTGCAACAGATGCACGTTAAACTATTTTTCCTGGTGTTCTAACAAGCTTCCAACGGACGACGCCAACGGAAGATATCCACATTTCGTTAAAAATTACAACGGATTGCAACAGACGGGGCAATGGATGGTATCGATTAAACGTCCGTTGAAATTTGTAACGGATTGCAACGGATGTATGCCCGTTGAAAGTTCTCGTAAATCCGTTACAATCTGTTGCCATTTCTCATCAACGGACGGATCCGTTGCCCCGTCCGTTGGAAATGGCATGTTCTTTTGTAGTGAGATTACTAGTATCTCCTATTGGTTAGGCTATCATTTTCATAAGGTGCATTTATATAATGTGTACCACATGTCGGGAATGAAGAAAAATTTATTTTCATCGGTGTCACAACTAACATTGGTAGGCAACTATGTTGTGTTCGAGTCTAACAATTCCTCATCACACTCTTCTCTATCTGTCATCGTCGGTCTCGCCTTCGGCTTCAAGATGGTAACAAAACTATCGAACGATACCTATACACCAAAAAAATAGGGCAAGAAAATGGAACGATCAAACGGTCGTCAATGAGATACAATGACGAATTCTAACGATTGAGCGATTGACATCTAAGCAAAAATCCTGTTAACTCAATTTTCTGTTTTATATTATTGGCAGTAGATTATTGAGATGGTTAAATAATATACATATATATATATATATACATATGTATATACTAAATTTTACCCGAATATTTTTATATTTTACATCAATAATATAATCAAAATCTTAATTTTTATTGTGATATCTAAAATTTTTGAGTAAAAAAGAAAATTAATATTCTTATTTGATACTAAAACTGACTCTCTATATTATTTAATAATTTAAAATTTTATGTTTAAACGAAAGAATTAAAGATATTTTCATATCTTTCTTAAAAATTTGAAATTTTAATGTGATTTGAAGAAAATAAATCAAATATTATTCAATCGTTACTAAATATATGCCTCTCAACTAAATATAATTTTTTTATATATGTGGAGAAAATGTGTGGATATTATCATCAATTATATTTTTTTTATTTATATTCTATCTACATTTATCATGAATACTTTTCAAAATGAAAAAAAAAATCAAAATTAAGATGGAATATATACTTTTCATCAACAAGTGGATCAAGGGTAGTGAATTAGTTTGGCATGGGGCTGGACAAATAACGGATATTTACGAATATTTGATTATTTGTATTTGTATTTGTATTTGGCGAATATCCATATTTATTATTTGTATTTGTATTTGTAGATTCGGATATTTATAAATACGGATATTTGTCGGATATACGGATATTCGTATACGAACCTAATTTTTTTAACGTAAAAAATATATATAAAAGAATTTTAATAAAAGAAATCAATAATCATCAACTATAATCTTAAACTAAAATTCAAATCACACAAAAATGCAAAGATACATAATATAAATAAAACAAAGTACCAAATCTTCACAATCGTCTCCACATCAACATTTCAAATTTAGTTTCGTCGATAATTATGCAAATATCGTCAATTAACCCAAAATAATTAAACAAATTGTTAGGTTATACACTAAAATAAAACTCGCAAAAAATTATATATTTAGTGAATTCTGTTTTTTTTTTCATATATTGTAATGTCTCTGTAACATTATCCAACTCATTTTGATTAGAACCATTCTTGAGTGTAAATTAAATCTTCAACAATATTAGTTATTTTACAATATTTGATATTTTAGTACTCCAATCACAAATATATTGCATATTGATCTATATATTTATGCAATAAGTGTTTAAATAAGAGTAGTACTGTTTTTTATTTCCAATTTGATCATTAAAATCAATTTTTTATATATATATCTGTATATAACTACATTTTCTATTTAGTATTTACGGATGTGAATAGTTCGGATAATTGAGTCTACTATTTGTATTTGTATTTGTCGAATATTTGATTCTAATATTTGTATTTATATTTGTGTCAACGAATATTCGAATTTGCGGTTCGAATACGAATCAGATACGAATACTTCGAATATTTTGCCCAGTCCAATTGTCTTTTATTTTGTGATTTAAATAATTAATTAATTTATTTAAAAAAATGAATATTAATATTTATAGATACATAAAGTAAGACTTAAGGTTAATGTAACCATAATGCAAAAAAAAATATCATTTCTCTTATTGTATTTACAAAAGAGGTATCTATATACATGTTTTCTATATCAAATAAAAATAATCCTATGAATTTTAAAATATTTTGAATGTTATTCATTGGTATAATCATCGTAACAATAACTACAAAAAACACAATGATATGAATGTCATTTTCTTATTAACAAAGTTTTATCTAGATTGTAAAATGATCTGATTTGGTTCAGTTCGATTTTGCTTGCCGTAAGTTTACCAGAAAATTGAGTTAGCTCAACAAAATTTGTTTTTTTTAAACGAATTGAAAAATCATAGCTTAACCGAAATCACTTTTAGTTTGCCAAAAAACGAGTTGGTTCGCTAATCCATTTATTTTAAATATGTTAATCATCAAATAAAATAAAATCTCTAAAATATAAAAATATTAATTCTAATACAAAGTTATCAAATATTAAAATACCAAAGGTATAAAAATTTATCAAATTAAAAATAAAATATTAAAATATCAATATTTTAAATTTAACCTCCACAACTCCACTCATAACATTATTTCCATATTTTTTATGATCGCATTTTTTATGATTGGTTTATTAAAAAATATTAGACAAACATAAATGATATTATAAATGATATTATTATGATAGATCTTAGAGTTTAAATAACTGTAAAATATATTTATAAGTTATGCTAAGTTTTAATATTGTATTTTTATATATTTTATTTAATTATATATTATATATGATAAAAAAAAATTTCTATACCCACCACCACTTGTTGGTATAACCTATCTAGGGTTATTTTATCAAAATTTAACTCTATGGTTTAATTCCCTCAATTAAATCATTAAATTTATTTTAAATTATTCCATTTTTATAACTATAAATTTCATTTATTTTTTGTTGAATAAAATTTTCAACATGATTACATTGAATTTATACAACAAATAATATTTGAAGTGTCACACAAAATCATATAAACATATAAAGTAATATAAATGCAATATATATTGAAGGAAAAAAAACCCTCCATTAATTAAAAACAAAAATAATTACAAAACTATATGGATAATGTTTATATGCTTAACAGCTATTATTTTATATAAAGGTAGTGGACGAGTCTAATAAAATGAAGAAATCTTTATGTGATTAAAACATTTAAATTATATATTTGAAAATTAAACTATTTTTTTTGAATGATTTAGAAACAATATTATAATATCAAATAATAATAGTATCTTACGAAGAAATTTTAAAAAAATATACGATTTTCCATATTTTTCCTTAACTATGTATATGTATAGGTAGATTGTAACATTATAAATGAAAATAATTTAATTATTTTTTCAAATATATACAAATATAACATTAAGTCGATTTCATGAATTATTTATTAAAATTTTTGAATAAATAAAAATTACGTTTAAAATAAATTATAAAAAAAAATCAACAAACACGACTAAAATATCACCTCAACTTAATCATTATATATTAGGATTCGGATTTATTTTCAAACATTTAAAAAATTAACAAACTCGACTAAAATACCACCTCAACTTACTCACTATATTAGGATTGGGATTTATTTTCAAACATATTAGATAATTAATAATTAATTGTCACGAAAATTTACCTCTCCAAAGTCCTGCAAATTATATATATCCACGTGACAAAATCATATACGTTAGTTGAGAGTAATCGCCAGGAACAACACCGCGCGAAAACCGCTCATGGATTTCGCATGTGTTTGTTATTAATGGCAGAATTCGTAATTCTTGCAAAATACAACACTTATTAACACAGCTTAACACGTCAGCTGTACACCAATTATCAAAATTCCAGGAGATTAGGATTTTGAGTATTTGTGTAACCGACTCTCTCTCTCTCTCTATATACTCACACTCTTCCCTCATTCTCTCTCTATCACTTTTCCATTCTCTCAGTCCTCTGCATTCACTTTCTTCGTCTTCCTAGTCCTCTGCATTCATTTCTTTCGTATTTTCTTCCTCGATTTTAACAATGACTGATCCAAGACATATTCGTAATATCATTGGTATCATTGGTACGTATACGTTTCTTCGTATATTCATCTCTACATTGTTAAATTTATATATATATATATATAAGTGCGTACTTGTGTGTGTATACATGTAGCTGTATTTGTATGTATTTTTTGCTTTCTAAAAAATTATTTGTAATCTTTATGTTATTCAGATATTAATATACATACTTGTTTGTGATCTCTTCTCTTTTGCAGGGAATGTAATTTCCTTCGGTTTCTTCGCCTCACCACTGTAATGCATCTGTCTCTCTATACACACACAAAAATTTATATGCATAAACATATATCTACAAACGTGGTTTCAGATATAATAATGTTATTATCTGTTTTTTTACTGTTATTATCATTATTATCTGCTTCAGATAGAGCTAACTATATTATTTGTTTCCATAAATGGGATACGTATATAAAAAATCACAGATAGTTTTTACTTATATGAGTTTGTATAAACAAATATCTATATGTGGGTGTGATTAATATATGTTTATATATGTTGATGCGGTGCTATATATATATATGTGATTAATATATGTTTATATATGTTGATGCGGTGTTATGTATATATATATATATATGTACAGGCCGACATTCTGGAGGATTGTGAAGAAGAGATCGGTAGAGGAGTTTCAGGTGTACCCATACATAGCAACAGTGATGAACTGTATGCTTTGGGTATTCTACGGGCTGCCAGTGGTCCACAAAGACAGTATTCTCGTCACCACCATTAATGGTGTGGGTCTGTTCGTCGAAGCCATCTACTTGACCATCTTCTTCATCTTCTCCAAAGAGCAGAAAAACACAAGGGTACTTCATTAAATTCACACGAAATCAAATACTCGCATAACTTATTGATGATTCTTGTATTCCACGTAAACCAACCTTTCTAAGTTAAAGGGCTTTGATCAATATTGTGCAGAGAAACATCATACTGCTTGTGTTGCTTGAGGTCATTGCACTGGCTGGGGTGGTTCTCGTCACAATGTTCGCCCTCCACTCTCCCTTCGCCAAACAAACCTTTGTTGGTGTCATCTGCGACGCTTTCAACATCGCCATGTATGCTTCACCCTGCTTGGTCATTGTAAGTTACCAACCATATCTTGTCTTGTCCCGTCCACTAGCTTTCGTATCAATTAGGTCAGATCCAGATGGTATAGTTGATTCTCAGGATTTTTTTATGAAAACGAATGATGACACTTTTGGATTCGTATGTAACAGGGAAAAGTGATTAAGACGAGGAGTGTGGAGTACATGCCGTTCTGGTTGTCGTTGCTGACCTTCGTTAATTCCATCATCTGGACGTCCTACTCGTTGATCTACAAGCTGGACCTCTACATTCTTGTAAGCCCTCACGGAATTTGCTATTTATGATCAGATCAGAACTATCTCCAGTGATTAATTTCTATGTAAACTCAATAACATGAATGATTTTTGTGTTGTGTTATAATCACAGGTAAGCAATGGTATTGGAACATTGTTGGGTGCTTCTCAGCTTATTGTCTACGCCATCTACTTCCGCTGTGGAGCCACCACGAAGGTTAAGGATGCCCAGAAGCCTGCGGTGGTCGAGATTTCTCCGGCTGAAAATTCGGTCTAGAGAGCAATACATACACTGCGCATATACATATGTACACATTCATTTGTGTGTATGTGTATGTGTCTGTGTGTGTTTTGAATTTTTCTCGTGAGTGAGCGTGTTCAATTTTCGTGTGCGTGGTGTTAGAATATTGGATTATCATTTAGGATAGTTTGGATTTTTAGATTGGTGTTTTTTTTTAACTGTTTATTGAACCTGAAATTTAATTTTATCTGTTTGATTTTACATATTATAAGAAATTTTGATTATACAATGAATCAATAGTTTTGATTATCATTTAGGATAGTTTGGATTTTTAGATTGGTGTTTTTTAACTGTTTATTGAACCTGAAATTTAATTTTATCTGTTTTTAAAAATGTTGATTTTACATATTATAAGAAATTTTGATTATACAATGAATGAATGAATCAAATTAAAATTAAAATTCCATCCAAATGAAAACAAGGTAAACAGTAAAAAATATTGAGACTGTTGAAAAAAATGTTGAGGATTTAAAGAAAATAATTTATATATCCTTTAAGATCAGGATATCTTGAATAATATTTGAATTTATATTTATATTTATATTTAATATTTGATATTTGATATTATTATATTTATATTTGTGTTAAAAATTTGATATCTATATCCAATCTATAAATTGTTAAACTCCAAATCTGAAAATAAATTTTAATATAAAAAATTCATAATTTATAGAATCAAATGGACAATCAGATTTTAAGATTAAATAAAAATATATAAATAGATTTATAGAATAAGATAAGTGTTTTAAAGTTTTTTATAGAAATATTTTTAATATTTACAATTAAATCTTTCCAATTTGATATTAATGCATAATTATCTATATATAATCAAATATATATTTGATACAACTTATATATTTAAAACTATTTTCTCCATTTTTTGGGCTACTAGGTTCCTCTCTCCAATAGATGAGCGGATAATACAAACTAATTAATCGAAAATGTTAAGAATAAATCCGATGGGTAAAAATCAAGACATAACTTTGACTTGTTCAAATAACAATTAAGGTGAAGAAGGATCGTCGAACCACTCCATGAATATCTTTATTTCGAACAAAACAATTATAACTAGGTTCGGTTCTTCGCCACCTAAACTGTAGTATATTCCAAAGGTTGAGTTAGGTCTTTGGGCTTATTGATTTCAAGTATTCCTTTCTATTGCTTAGTTCATAAAAAACGTTCTCGTATCATAAATCTTGGGATCGTTGAGAACAAACGACTATATGAAATTTCCCATTTTTTTACTCGATCGAAATATCCTTTGTTTTGTCCAAAACGAAACTGGTCTCGGAGACCACGCAAAGGCGGTTTGCCTTCGTTCCATCCCAAGTTGTAGGCAAGAAATTCCAACTAGTAATCATCTCATTTCCTATACAGGTATTTTTATTTAAGTTTTTGCTTCATCTATACAGGTATTTAATATGGAAATATTTCAAAACGTAGTCTAAGAAAATTTTAAAATTGTTTGATTTTTTTATAATTCTATTTTTTAATTTTTTTTTTTACATTTGATACAAACTCAACGAGATTGGCCCGATCCATAAACAACAAGAATAGAGTGTTTAGTATTTTAATATTTAATATTAATAAATTTAGTTATAAAATAGGAACAACTCATATTTCTTTTACCTACTTTGCCTATTCTTGTTTTTCGCATTTATCCTATTCCAGTCAACATCATATTCTCCCTCGTATTTAAAAATTTTGTTTATAACCGTTTAAAATTCTGTTAAATCTTTCAATTTAAGGCCAGTTTTTATCTAATTTCGACCTGACCCGATCTGAAATTAATTTAGATCCGGTTTAGACTCAATTTTAACCATAATTTGAAACCAATTTTGATCTGGTTTAGGCTCAATTTTGACTAGCATTTATATCCAATTTTGACTTGGTTTATACTTAATTTTGACCATAATTTGAAAACTAACTTTAACCAAAATTTGGATCCAATTTTAATTTTTACCCGATTAAAATTCGAATCAATATGAAATTTTAACCGAACTAAACCTTAATTAAAGAAAAACTGATTCTGATCGAAATTACACCGAAATAGCAATAATACCCGAATTAATATGAAATTTCAACTGGACTGAACCGATTAATCCGATTAAAACCCGAATTAATATGAAATTTGATCCGAACTAATCCGAAATTTAAACAAAAAAATATTTTCCTTTTTTTAGAATTATAACCAAATTTAGTCAAATCGAGTAAAAATCTTACTAATTTCGGGTTAAAAATCGAACAAACCAATAAGAATAGATTTTTCTTTAAATTTCGGTTTATTATTTTGAATTTCATATTGATTTGAGTTATTAATGGTATGAAAATCTAAATTGGGTCAAATTGTACACAATTCGAGTAAAAATCATACTAATTTCGGGTTAAAAATCGAACAAACCGATAAGAATCGATTTTATTTTAAATTTCGGTTTAATTTTGTTGAATTTCATATTGATTCGAGTTTTTAATGGTGTGAAAATCAAACTTGTGTAAAATTGTACACAATTCGAGTAAAAATCATACTAATTCCTGGTTAAAAATCGAACAAACCGATAAGAATCGAAGATACCAAGTCTCGTTTAAAAAATGAAGTTCGTGATCCGACTCTTGTATGCTCACATTGTGGTCGTCGTGGTCATACATCAGACAAATGCTTCCAGTTAGTTGGGTTTCCTGAGTGGTTTCAGGAACGTCGTGATCGAAACACTTCTGTTTGTACAAGTAAGGGTCGTGGGACTTCTAATCGTGGTCGTGGTGCTTCTATAGTACGTGCTAACGCTGCCTCAGTTCGTCAGAACTCGTCGACTAATTGTGATAAAGAGTCTACCCCAATTGGCTTTGATGGGTTTTCGAGTGCTCAACTAAAAGAACTTCTTGATGTCCTCTCCAACAAACTCGGTGTGAATGAACAAAAATCGGGGAAGGCCTTATCGGTTTCATGGCTTTTGGACTCGGGTGCAGGAAATCATATGACAGGTTGTGCGGATATTCTATTTAATGTTGTTTCCATGTCTGCTTGCTGTGTTGGTTTGCCCAATGGACGACATACATTTGCTGTAAAAAAGGGATCGGTTCGTCTTTGTGGAAACTTTGTCTTGCACAATGTTTTTTTTGTACCTGACCTAAGTTGCAATTTGATCTCTTTATCGCAACTTCTTGCCGATATGAATCTCGTGATTCACTTCACTGCTCAGTATTGTGTACATCAGGACCGCACTACGAGGATGCTGATTGGAACGGGTGAGCAACGTGATGGACTATACTATTTCATGGGTGTTGTGACTGCGGCAAATGTATCAACACGTGATATTTCTATTGATTTGTGGCATGCTCGCTTAGGACATCCAGCTTTTCAAGTTTTATCTTTGCTTCCTGGTCTTGTATTCGAATCTAGTTTAAAAACTATGTCGAATAAAGTCTGTGACACATGTTTTCGTGCTAAACAGACGCGTGAAGTTTTTCCTTTGAGCAGTAATAAGACTACTCGCATTTTTCAACTTGTTCACTGTGATGTTTGGGGTCCGTATCGTACAACTTCATATTCTGGCGCTCGTTATTTTCTAACGATAGTTGATGATTGCTCTCGTGCGGTTTGGATCTACTTGTTGCGAACCAAGTCTGATGTTTCTACACATTTGCGTAGTTTTTGTGCTCTTGCGGAACGTCAATATTCAACAAAGGTCCAACGGATTCGTAGTGACAACGGCACTGAGTTTTTGTGTATGCGTGATTTTTTTCTACTCAGGGTATTCTTCACGAAACTTCATGT
>CM071865.1:31664458-31715399 GCA_036759665.1 Gynandropsis gynandra
GAATCACTGTTGGAGTGTGTACACCCATGTACTTTTCCGCAATTGTAGCCCTTTTATCAATCCTGACCATAGCTTGTCTTCTTATTATTTCTAGCATCTCTACCATAGGTCTACGTCTAGCAGGAACAATACTATTGTTGAATGATTCAGCCATGTTATTGTGAACATCACTACAACAACAACCGGGTTTAAAGAATGCACGACACCAGTGACGTGGATGAGTCTTCATCAAATCATCAAAAGCAGCCTTATTAAATTTTTCTAGTTTTCCACAACTAGAAATAAAATCGAGCTCGTTGTAACTCGAAGCAATATTCCAAATCAAATGTTTCATACCTTTTGCCTTATGATTTTTCTTGAGGTTTGAAATAATGTGTCTCAAACACATACGATGTTCCACATTTGGCAATTCTTGTTCCACCACATTTAATAAACCCTGCATCAAATTAAAAATGATATTAAACACGTGAAATTAAATAAAAAGCACCATAGAAATAATGTCAACACTTACTTTTTGCCTATCGGATATAATTGCTAATCCTTCCCCTGAACCGAGATCCAAATCGCTTTTAAGTTTTGTTATAAACCAATACCAATTCTCGGTATTTTCCACTTGTACAATGGCCCAAGCAATAGGGTAGATTTGGTTATTTCCATCCCGACCAACGGCAACCAAAATCTGACCTGTAACAGCACTCTTGAAAAAACAACCATCCAACCCTATTATAGGTCTACAATTCTGTTTCCATGACGTTTTTAAAACTTCAAAGCACACATAGAAGCGATCGAATATATCGCGCCCTCCACTATCTCCAATAGTTTGCACTTCCACTGATGAACCCGGATTTGAATTCTTAATTTCAATCTCATAATCCCGCAACCTAGAGAATTGTTCATCTCTTTCCTTTTGAATATTCTCTAATGCCGTTTTCTTCGCCTTTTGACACTTGTTTATTGATACTATCAACTTGTATCTTTTTTTTATCCATTGTTGCATCTTTAGCGGCATCATATATGGATCCTTCCTTAAATCATCCTCAAACATCTTCGCTATTAACGGGACTTTTAACAACTTGCATTCTCCTTTAGGTTCACAATGTGGTTCAGAAACATATGTTTTTATCGTCCAAATATCTTTCTCCATAGCACAATAAACCCTCCATTTGCATCCAACCTCGCAACAAATTGCACTAATGGCATCTTTATCCCAACGATTGAAACAAACATTCTTTCCGGTATTCAAAACTAATTCAACGATAGTATTCCTGAAATCTTCACCGGAATTGAATGTTCGTCCTAACTGTAATTCGTATCCTCCAACACCGATAACACTCCTTTCTCTAAAACTAATTTCTAAATCATTATCACTATCACACGAATCTAAATCTGATTCCACGTTCGTCTCTTCATCGCTATCAATCCATACTTCATCGCAAAAACTTTCTAATCCCGGATCATCATCCTCGACGTAGTTCCTGCAATCATTAAAAATCAACTATTATCGAATGTTAAAACCAACAATTATTGAAATATGCCATAATCTGTCCCGAACGTCCGTCCCGAGCATCCCAATCTGCCCGAGTGTCCGCCCCGAGCATCCCAATCTGCCCCGAACGTCCCCCGAACATCCCAGTCTGCCCCGAGCATCCCGAGCGTCCCAATCTACCCCAATCTGCCGAAGGACCTGGAGAAGACCGGAGGAACTGGAGAAGAAGGGGGAAGACGGACTGGGCGACGGAAATGGGCGACGGGACAAGGGCGATGGAACGGAGCGACGGGTTGAGCGACGGGACAAGGGCGACGAGAGAAGGACGACGGCTTACCTTATAGGAGAACCAACGGCGGACGGTTGCAGCATTCTTCGACCGACGGAGGAGAACGGGCGACGCCGGAAAATGCAGGGAGAGAGAGGACGACGGCTTCAGATGGGAGGAGAGAAACAAAAATATTTTTAAATTGTTTAGGTTAAAATTGTTTTAATGAATTGGGTAATTGGGTTAATTGTAATTGGGTAAATGGGTAATTGGGTTAATGGTAAATGGGTAATTGGGTTAACGGGTAATTTGATTTGGATAATTTTATTAATCGGGTAATTGGATTCGGGTAATTGGGTTAATGGGTAATTGGATAATTAGGGTTAGAAATAGTTAACAGAAAAGTTAACGGAGGGGGAATAGGCTGAATGTTTAAAGTTCAGGGGGGAATAGGCGGAATGACAATAGTTTAGGGGGGAATAAGATGAGCAGTAAAGTTCAGGGGGGAATAGGATTAAAGTGGGAAACTTTAGGGGGAATAGGCGGTTTTCTCTTTATTTCACCGTTAAATTGACATGATATCTGATGTGAAATTTAAAGATAAAAAATGCAAGAATAGTCATATTATATTACAAAGAGTTGTCGTCGTACAATATGTTCGGGTGGAATGTCAAAATCATTCCGTCAAGCGAATATTTAAATTTATTCAAGAATAAAGACTTCTAATTAATGTTATATTGATTATCCATTAAAAATATAAAAAAATCTCATGTATTTCTAAATAATGATCCCAAGAATTTTACAAGTTTATCTTATCTTATTCTTTTTAGTAAAATTTATTTATGTTAACAAACTATTTGATAACAGACTAAAACCATTTGATAATAAAAATAGAGTTTTGTGAGTCTCAATTTTATCTAGAGTTATGTATAGTTCACAATTCTTTTTTAACCAACAAATTTATCAGATAGAAAGATTCTGTTCGCGATGTTAGTTTTGACTTATCAAGCGTGTTAGTCCATAAATGTTTGTGGCGTCATCTGAATTATTCAAAGGGTTAGGATATGTTATCTAATTGTGTAGCTTTAGTTTATCATTTTTGGTTGTTTAAAGGTTTTGATTTATTTTCATCGCATATTTAGAGTTTTCGTTCTGAAATCATGTCAATATAATATATTATTGTGTTTTAGGGCAAAATTTTAAAGTTGGGTTTTTGGATAACAAAAAATAAAATATATATTTTTCTGCAATGATTCGAATCGACAGAGTTTTTGATAAACATGAGATAATTTGGGTATCTAGACTTTTTTCTCAACCAGATCCCATTGTTTAACAATTTTGTTGTCGTATCTCCCGAAAAGATTATATATGAACATTTTGAGTTAAAATTTTCAAGGCAAATTACTGTTGAAACTTTTAATGTATTTTTCTAATGTTAAACGATTACCAACAATGCATTCTCAATGTAAAATTTGTTTTTACCTGTTAAATTCGCTGTTATAAACATAAAATTTATTTGTTTCCTATTACATGTATGCAGTGTTCGGTAGTTTTGTCTCGTCTTAATGATTACATCCTTCAAGTACGCGAGGGAAGGTAATGGATTGGATTTATTAATATACAATGGAAAAACACCTCAATTCCATGCATGAATGATATGAATACATCAATGAAGACGTGGATATGACTAAGACGTGGATATGACCAAGAATACTGTAAATGCAATAAAAATAGGATCGTAGGATAAAAATGTAAATTCAGGTTGTTGAGATATGCAAGGAGCGGAAATTCAAATGAAGAGAAATTGAAGGAGTCAATGAGAAGTTAAAAAAGAAGAAGATGGAGTCAAAAGTAGATCCGGCGAAGTCAAGGATGAAGGGAATCAGTAAGGCGACGCGGCTGGAAAACCGGGGAGGTTAGCTGTGCATGGACGAAGACAAATAAGTGAACTTGATGACAAGAAATGAGTGGAGTGGAGTGAAACAGTTGAGGGTTTATTTACGTCTAACTTAGGGAGAGTTATCTGTGGAGATCTTTGGTGCATTGTAAAAGATGACAAGTGTACTTAAAGATTGACTGGTAAATAAAATGAGTACTGTTTTATATATTTTGGTCTCTATGGATTGATAATCTGCAAAGTTGTCTGTCTACAAGTTTTTCAATTGGTATCAGAGCGGGTAACCTAAGTTTAAAGTAAATCTAAGAACTGGTTTGAGATCCTAGAAGACAACGATATGAAAGGACCAAGAGATTTGTACTCCTTTGGAAAATCTGTCATGTTAGATGCGTCTAATTATGGCTATTGGAAAGTCAAAATGAGAGCAAGCATAAGAGGAATAGATGAAGATGCTTGGAGTGCTGTGAAAAATGGGTGGAAACCACCAACTGTTATTGATGAGAATGGAAATGTAAAAGAGAAGCCCTCAGATCAATGGACGCCCGGTGAGAAAAGAAGTTCAACATTCAATGCAAAAGCTTTGACAACTATTTTCTCATATGTAGACATAAACGAGTTTAAGCAAATTCAAGGATGTGAATCTGCAAAAGATGCATAGGATACTCTAGAAACCATTCATGAAGGTACTACCAGTATCAAAAGAACACGTCTGGATATTCTAGAACATCAGTTTGAGAAACTAGAGATGGGTGAGTATGAGAATGTAAAAAAGTTTAGCAGTCGGATAAACGCAAATTGCCAACGAAGTAAGTGTACTTGGGCAGAATCTGGACGATAAGAAGCTGGTCAAAAAATTGCTTAGATGTCTACCTAAGAAATTTCATGTACAAAAGGTTGCAATGAATATGTCCTTGAATACAGATACTACAAGCTTCAAAGAGATAGTTGGAATTTTAGCTGCATATGAACTTGAACTTCAATTTGAACAAGGAGATACAACAAAAGAGGGAAGCAAAGGGGTGGTGCTACAAGCTACATCAGAAAGCTCTAGACTAGATGATCTTGAAGAAAATATTGTCTTACTGACTAGGAGATTCGGTAAATTTATGAAAAAGCGCTCTGGAGGGAAAAAGTCATCAACTGAAGAGATTGGAAATAAAAAGGATAATAAATCCGGACTCAATGCCATGAATGTAAAGGGTTCGGTCACTTAAAATCAGAATGTCCTAGCGTTACAAAAAGAGAAAGTATGCTGAAAAATTTACGAGAGACACAGTGTTTCAAATGCAAAGGATTTGGACATACAAAAAATGAGTGTGCAGATAGTAGCTATGTCAAGGGAAAGTCACTAATCATGTGTAGTGAATCTAGTTCTGAATCTGGAGATGAATCTGAAGAAGAACAATCAAGCTTTGTAGCATTCATTGGCATCATCGATGAGACTGACAAAGGAAGTGAAAAAGATCAACTTGAAGAAGAGGAAGACAAAGTTGATGTAGAAACTATCTATAATGAGTGGCTAATGATGAGTAAACTAAATGTTCAATTGGTCAAGACAAATGAGAAATTGGAAGCTCAAATTCAAGATATGATGCAGGAAGTAGCCATGAAAGAAGAAGAAATACACTTTGCCAAAAGACAGCTGGAAGAAACAAATAAACAATTGAAGATGCTGTCTAATTGAACTAATAAACTGGATCAGTTGGTTTCAATTGGAAAAAGAAAAGGCGATAACCATAGAATTGGCTATTTGGGTAATTCAAATAGGTCTGAAAACAAATTTGTTCCTAGAGGTGATTTGCAAGAAAATCTAAAACAGAAGAAAAAACAACAACCTTACACCACTCTCAATAAAGTTCAGGTTGTACAGAACCTCAAGACAAACATAAATGGAAATGATCATTTTCATGAGTACAATTCCAGAAGACAAATTCAGACTTCATATCAAAACTAAAATAAGAGAAGGACATATCATTCACAATATCATGGACAAAATTATGGAAGAATGTTTCGAGGTGGAAACAGAAAGAGAAATCCAGTGATTTGTTTCTTCTATGGAATCAGAGGTCACAAACAGCGTACCTGCTACAAGAGATTCAGGTATGACTCAGGTAAGTCACCTAAATTTAAACAAGTTTGGATAAAGAAAAGTGATCTATATTGCAATGTTGCATACATTTCTGCACAGAAGGAAAAATAACATCTGGTACTTTGATAGTGGGTGGTTTAGACATATGACAGATACAAGAGAATTACTTTCAAATTTTGTTGAGATCAAGAATGCAGGAAGTGTTGTTTTCGGTGATGGAAATAAAGGAAAGATTCTTGAAAAAGGTGATATAAACTCACCTGGACAACCTTCTCTGACAAATGTGCAATTTGTTGCGGGTTTAACAGCTAATCTAATTAGCATAAGTCAATTATGTGACAACAATCATCAGGTTAAGTTCAACAACAAAGAATGCCAAGTAATGAATTCTAACAATGAGTGTATACTTACAGGTTCACAATCTTCGAATAATTGCTATGTATGGAGTGAAGAGAAAGTCTGCCTGAAAGCAACAAATGATGTACTATCCTTGTGGCATCAACGATTACGACACGTCAACTACAGGTCTCTGGTGAAGCTGTCGAGTTCAACTGTTGTCAGAGGTATTCCTAAACTGAAACTAGATAAAAAAAAATCTGTAAACCATGTCAATGAGGTAAACAGGTAAAAGTTCATCACAAAAGGATGTCTGATGTGAAGACAGACAAAATTTTGGAGCTGGTACATATGGACTTGATGGATCCAATGAGGACTGAAAGTTTGGAGGAAAAATCTGACACATTCGAATTATTTCATTTCTTATTTCTTCAACTGAAAAACACGAAAGGATGCATTGAAAGAATCAGGAATGATCACAGAAAGAAGTTTGGGAATGAGGTATTTCAAAAATTCTGTAAAAAACATGGGATCATTTATGAATTTTCTACAATCCAAAACACCACAGTAGAATGGTGTTGTTGAAAGAAAGAATAGAACACTGTAAGAAATGGTACGGGCAATGTTGCATGGGAAATCAATTTATATAAGGTTTTGGGCTAAAGCCATTAATACTGCATGATACATCATTAATCGTGTTTACATCCGACCAAGTATGTCGAAAACTCCCTACGAGCTGTGGAAAGGTAAGAGTCCGAACTTAAACTACTTTCATGCTTTTGGGTGTACTTGCTTTGTGTTGAATGATATAGAATGTTTAGGTAAGTTTGATGCCATAAGTGATGAAGGAATTTTTCTTGGATATGGCAACAATACAACTGCATTTAGAATATTTAATTTGCGCACCAGAAAAGTTATTGAATCTGTGAATGTGGTATTTGATGAAGATCACTTGACTGATAGTATTATTTTTCCATTTTTTTTCAGAAACAATACAAGAGCAATCAGAATCAGCGAATGAACATTTAAGTGTACCTATTGACCACGCAGTTGCTGAATGTGAAACAGATGGAGATTTTTCTGAAAACGAACATCACAGAACCAACATGGAACAACGATGGTGCATAAGAATCATTCAATAGAAGATGTCATTGGAACATTGAATATGGTAGATGAACACGTAATAAACCAAAGGTAAACTATCATGATATGGTTAAATTTGCATGTTTTACTTCGCAAATAGAACCTAAGTGTGGCCGTGATGCTTTAGATAATGAATCATGGATAAAGGCCATGCATGAAGAGTTAGAACAATTTGTTAGAAATGATGTCTGAACTTTGGTTCCTCGACCAATGGATTTAAATGTGATTGGCACAAAATGGATCTTTAAGAACAAAACTAACGAACAAGGTGAAATTATCAGAAACAATGCAAGATTAGTAGCACAGCGTTATACGCAAGTAGAAGGTGTTGACTTTGATGAAACTTTTGCTCGTGTCGCTAGATTAGAATCAATTCGTCTACTGCTTGGTGTTGCTTGTTTCTTTGGTTTCAAGCTTTTTCAGATGGATGTAAAAAGCGCATTTCTAAATGGCATACTTCAAGAGGAAGTTTGTGTTGAACAACCGAAAGGTTTCGAGGATCCGCATTATCCGGAACATGTGTATAAACTGAGATAGCCCTATACGGGTTGAAGCAAGCCCCACGTGCTTGGTATAAATGATTGACAAGCTTCTTAATCCAGAACGGGTATAAGAGAAGGTGAAACTGTTTGAGGATTGATTATTCATATCTTAGAGCAAATATGCAAAAAATATGGTGAAAATATTTGAATTAGATCATAGCAAGTCAGCCAGTACTCCTATGTCAACAACATCTCAGCTGACAAAAGACACAGATGGAGAAGATATTGAAGTTAAACTCTACAGGAATATGATTGGAAGTTTACTTTATCTCACTGCAAGTAGACCTGATCTGTGTTTAAGTGTAGGGATCTGCGCTAGATATCAAGCAAAATCGAAAAAATCTCACTTGCTCGCTGTGAAACGAATAATCAAATATGTCAAAGGTACAACAAAATATGACATTTTGTATTCAAAATATACTAACTGTGAACTTGCTGGTTTCAGTGACGCTGATTGGGGAGGAAATGCGGATGACAAAAAAACACGTCTGGTGGTTGTTTTTTTGTTGGAACAATTTAGTCTCTTGGCATAGTAAAAAGCATAACTCAACGTTGTTATCAACTGTTGAGGCTGAATACATTGCCTTGGGAAGTTGCTGTACTCAACTCTTATGGATGAACCAGATGCTTATGGACTACGGTATGAGTTCTAAAACTTTTGTTGCATGGTGTGATAATACAAGTGCTATAGATATCTCGAAAAATCATGTTCAACATTCCAAAACAAGCACATTGAAATAAAACATCATTTTTAGAGAGAAGGTTGAACAAAAACAAATGAAAGTGGAATATTTGCTTACAGAACGTCACCTAGCGGATATTTTCACAAAACCTTTGGATTTAAATCGGTTTGTTTCTCTGAGAAAATCACTTGGTGTCTGTGAGCTTTGATTGTTTATAAAAGTAATACATGGATAAATTTTTTCAGAGTTCTTGATGATCTTACGAAGAAGAGGGAAAATACGTTTAAGTCTGCATGATTTAAGTACACTTAATCGACTATTGCTCAACTTACTGGATAGTGTTGTGAGTCTGTTAGTTACAAGTTTCTTGCCTGGTGACTCAAGTGCACTTAATTGTATCACTTATTCCTCTAACAACTTTTAAACTTATTTCTATACAGATATAAGAAAAGTATGTTATGAGTATATGCTTAGGTCTAAGTTGGGAGATATTCAGTTTCAGTTATAACGTCCTATTATACAAGTTGATTTTAGCTTACATACTCCTCTATGTTAACTTCATTTACATAAGAGTATACCTTAAAGAATGGGTAATCAAGGAGCTTGTTATATGAACAAAAGGATATCTACACAACGTCCTAGAGGCTGTTGGATTTAAAAAAACAAAAAAAAGGAACAAGAAAAAAAAAGAAATAATACATTGCTGAAGCTTGTTTTAAGTGAAGAACAAAAATGAGTAAGTGTACTTAAACAATCAGTCTTGTGTAGTATTTCACTAATTTTTAAGGGTCTGATTTGCTTTGATTTCTTTTATCATGTTTAACAGCTCATCTTATACATTGATTTGACGAGCAATTTCAGCACTTGAGTGATTCTCCGTGAAACAGGGCAGTTTTCGGAAAAACTTTCCTATGATTTGATACCTTGGTGGCTGACGTGACTAGTGCAGTTAATTCCATGATTTTTTGAAATCCTTTATTTTCAGCTCACACGCAATTGCACTTAAACTTCTATAAACCGTTGTTCTTCATTTGTTTTTTGAAAATTCGAAACCCTAACCTTCACTCTAGAGAAAGCGAAAAGCAATTTTTGTTTGCAGATACTCTCATAAGCAAAAATGGAAACCCGAAGCACCCGATTCCTTGGCTTGGATGACAATGTCGTTCTGCTGCTAGACAAAAAAGAGGTTCGCATGAGAGATCTAGTGTTCACACATAATCCATCTCGAGTAAACGACAAAAGGTACAAAATCCTTGCAACAAAGTACTTTGCTCCAAACAAGAGTGAAAATCAATGCCCAAATGCGACTCCATTGCTCCACATTCAAATCATTCCGGACCGACGTCCAAGTGCTCCATCACCTTCGACCCCACCTAGAAATGTTTAACAAACCGTACAGACACCGCAGAAAAATGTTCAACAACCGATCCCTACCACTGAAAGAAACGCCCCTCAGTCTTCACGAAGAGGTATACCCTTATCTCCATCCAAAGCTTTCTCTCAAAAATTATATAAAGAGTCTTATGTCCCTCGTTTGAAGACTCTAAAGGAACGAGAATTTTTTTCTGATTGAGGCCTTAGTGTCAATCAGTTTAAACATCTTGACATCTGGCAGTTGTTAGTGGATAGAAAGTTTACAACACAGTCATAACTATGATTCCTGTGTGTAAAGAACTGATTTACAAATTTTACGTCAATTTGGTTCCTAAAATCGAAGACTCTGGGTCCGTGTTATTTGGAACTACATATGTTCTCGAGAAAGTTATTCAATTTAGTGGTGAAGTCATCAATGAATTTTTTGGAACACCACATGTGGACGTTACTCGAACTAAGGAGCTCGAGATCGATCTGGATTTAGATATAGTCACAAAGGAGCTAACTGATGGTGCTTTAGTTCAGTGGCCTGGCCAGATTCCCAACTCTAAACTCCAGTGGGAATATGCGTTGCTAAACAAGATAGCTCGCACGAATTGGGTGCAAAACAAGAATACGGATGGGATTAGGCAAGATACAACAATCTTCCTGTATTGCCTGAAGAATGACATCAAAATAAACTTTGGAAAAGTGTGTCTGGACTCCATTATGGGTCTTAGTCTATC
Source organism: Gynandropsis gynandra (assembly GCA_036759665.1). NCBI lineage: Eukaryota > Viridiplantae > Streptophyta > Magnoliopsida > Brassicales > Cleomaceae > Gynandropsis > Gynandropsis gynandra. The sequence goes on from CM071865.1 coordinate 31,675,002, forward strand.
AAATTCTACGAAGTTTATTCTCCCTTTCCCCTGTCTGATTCAGAACATTCTGAGTCAACAAGTCCTAGATATCATTGGCACTGAAGAGATCCGAGAAAACATTCCTCCCTGGATTATATTGGAGAAACGGTATATGGCTAAAATACCGTCTTCAGCTGCTGATGCTACCTCTAGAATCAGTGTTGTTCAAGAGCTTACTCAGTGGAAATAGACGATGGAATCCATGCAGTCCACTTTAGACACTACTCTGAAGTCGGTTACAGGGATTCTGAAACGCTTTCAGAGTAATCAAGTGTACTTTTTTTCTTTTTATGACCTGTCTGATATCTTTATGTGTCTGATGTTTTGAATATCTTATCACAAAAAACAAGGGGAGAAGTACAGGAAGAGGAGGATGAGGAGGATCATGTGGAACCATCAATAGACAAGGCGAGAGGAAAAAGACAGAGGAACTAATGTGTTCTTGCACAATCACAGTTATTTTAAGTGCACTTATGGACAATGCTTATTTTAAGTGTGCTTCATCATTTTCTTGGTTGAACTTATTTTGTGCTGAACATATATGGTTGAACTTATGTGCGTTGCTTGATTTTGTGATGTGATTGTTCTGTCGTATTGCTATGCTTGAATTTTTTTATTCCATTGTGATTGAATTCTATATGATTGATTGAAGTATGTTTCTGTGATAAGAATTCAAATGGAGAGATTGTAAATGCAATAAAAATAAGGTCGTAGGATAAAATTGTAAATTCAGGTTGTTGAGATATGCAAGGAGCAAAATTTCAAATGAAGAGAAATTGAAGGAGTCAATGAGAAGTTCAAGGAGAAGAAGATAAGAGTCAAAAGTGGATCTGGCGAAGTCAAGGCTGAAGGGCATCAGCAAGGAGGCGCAGCTGGAAAACCGGGGAGGTTAGCTATGCATGGACGAAGACAGATATGTGAACCTGACGACAAGAAAGAGGTGAACTTATGTGGGCAGATATCGGAGAAGTGCTTAAAAACATAGAGAAGGTGTTTTTAGGTTTTTAAGTGTACTTAGAGCGATATTGTATTGAGTGGAGTGAAACAATTGAGGGTTTATTTACGTCTAATTCAGGGGGAGTTATCTGTGGAGATCTTTGGTGCATTGTAAAAGATGACAAGTGTACTTAAAGATTGACTGGTAAATAAAACGAGTACTGTTTTATATATTTTGGTCTCTATGGATTGATAATCTGCAAAGTTGTCTGTCTACAAGTTTTTCAAATACAATGGAGATACATAAATATGTATATATATATTACGTACTTATTCCTTATTCCTAGTATATATAAATGTATATAAACCCCAAACATTTGCAACTAATCTTCGCGTTATTAAGCAATGGAATCCAAGCACCAGCAGTAATAATCGCACCGCGAAATGGCCAACATTTCCTCAGGTGACATTTTTTCGAGCTCGCTCTGTCTCCATGTTGCGAAATTGTTGCGATTTTGTACGTCTGAGGCCAACGGGTAAGTCTCGATTTTGTGTCTCTGCGACCTCATTCTCATGTAAAGCCTCATCGTCGCCATGCAGTCTTCGTAAGGTTCTTGTATGCCCACATGAATGTCATACCTTAAACATTGTCAAGAATATAATATATAGTATTTTAGTACGAGAAATACATGTTGATTTAATGAATCATTTTAAATTATGATATGTAGAAGGTTATTGAGGAGATATATATATATATATAATAGGATGTTTAAATAAAGATGAGTATAAGAAAAGAGATATGTATATTATAGAGGGCTTTGTGAACTATATGTTGTCTCAGTCAATTGTCTATGTTACCCTTAAAAGCCTGATTTTGGAAATCCTTCATAAATTATTCTCTAATAAAAATATATTGTTCAAAAGATTGTTTGTTGTTATTCTCCAATAACCTATAGATCTGAAATTGATATTGGGAAAAATTATCCATTTTAAAAATTTTATTTAGAGAGATAGGATCTTTAAAATTCGTTTAAAAATTAATTTCCACACGAATTTTGAATGTGCAAAAATAAGACCCATCTTGTACTAGAGATGGACGTCAGTCCAGAATTCATTGCGGCAATTGCATATAACTTTAGAAGAATATCAAAGACCACAATTTGGTTTATAAATTTAGGAATTTACTTCAATCCCTAAATTTAAATTGAGATGCAATAAGAAAAAAAAAGGTTTCACATTTGTAAAAAAAAAGTGACATTTATTAGACAATAAACATATACTAATATGCGAGAATATATTGGCATCGTGTCAAGCCTACATTGGATTCCTAATCTACTTGTGTTTATCCGAATATCACATACGAACAAATGTTTGTTTACATGCATGCGTGCGCGTGGTTTGTGTACATATGTACGAATATGCAACAGTTTTGAGACGACATTATACGATGCACACACATATACACGTTTATGTATATATATATATATATATGTATACATATATACATACACATGTTTAAATAACTGTATAAATATTGCTTATTACCCGAGATAGGCTTGAGTTAAGTATTTGAGGGAGTTGCTAAGCTTGCTTGTTTTCATCAACGGAGGGTATTTAGCAGTATCCCTTCAAGAAACAAAATCGAAACGTTAAAAAAAATATATTCAAAATCTTTAAATATAAGTTGAAGTGAAAAAATAATGGATGAGGGAAAGATATAAAACAAGAAGAATATGGTATCTAGGAAGCCTTTTCCCCCTCCCATACCCTCTTTTTCCATATTGTTATCTCTTTATCTTTTGATTACCTTATCATGGTTGAAGGATATTCAAGTTGAAGGCGGTCAAGATCATGATCGAGGCCATGTCCCACGAGAATCCTCGCTTTTCCACCTCTTGGTCGAATCTTCCACATGGGCTCTCCGTTGCACAAGAAGTCTTGAATCTTCCTTTGTACTTGCTTTAACGGCATTGCATCCCTCAAATTCTCCGGTCGTATTCCCGTTGTTTCATAACGATAGTTCGTCACTGATATGGATGGCTTAACGTATGTGTGGAAGATTATGTTGTCATGTTCATCGGTTATGCATACCCTAGCACAAAGGTCAAGTGATCCGTCCGTTCCTCCTCCTACCATCTTGCAAGCAAGTGCAACCACTCGAGACGATCTTGACGACGTATAATCGATCATAGGATTGTTTCGTAGGCCTAAAGTCGCCATACGAGTTGTAAGTCCCTGAAAATTGTAAAGACATATAATTAATATATGTTGGTTAAGGTGACTATTGTGATAAATGAATGTTATTACTATTATAATATAGACTAATTATTACCGAATTCACATTTGAGAGCTGGCATCTCTCTTGATGGATCCGACGAGCATTTGAGCTTTCAAGGATCATCAAGCAGAATCTGCATCCGCGATTACTGAAAATGTTTTTGCATTCTTGTTTCGGCAATGGCCCTATGTATATCAAAACATCCTTTTATATAAGACATAACATAGCTATATACAAGTATATATATATATATATATAAATATAAAGTATCACAATTACAAACAAAAACACAAAATTATGTTTGCACAAAATTGTGTAATTATATAGAGGTTACCTATAAGATGCTCCCTAAGGGACTCAAAGGAGCGGCAATGTTTTTTGCAAATGCCACAAGTGGGTTCATGAACCGAATGATACGAAATCCTCATGTGCTCAACGAGGTGTTCCATCTTGTTGAACTGCCTAAAACACGCCGCACACTTGTTCCTATACAATAACACATACATATTTACATATATATATATATATTGTACCAAACTCCACTAAAAATTCTCTATTCATAAAATTCTTCAAACCAAATGATATAATAAAAGTATTACACTGATTAAGATCAAATTTTTTCTGTTAAATCGTTGATTAATATTATAGAAAAAGCTTATCAGAATTGGATTCCACATACATTTCTAATAAGCCTTATTGCCCTTTAAACCAACCATTTACCTCCATATATAGGAACAAGAACAAGCATAGACATGACAACACCTTGCCTTCCGAAGAATATTTGGTTTCCGAGGCGACAAATAGAATTTCTCTTTGATCCAATTGAAGAACACTCAACTCTTTTTATTATATTTTCATTGATTATCTTTTATATATATATATATATATGGGTGTGTGTGCTATCTTCCCATTAAGTAGTTTATAATTATCGTCCTATGGTGAATAGTTCGTACATATTCCATGAAACAGGATAATCACATAGAGTATTTATATGTATATAATATTTACTTGAACTATATAAAGGGATAATAAACAAAGAAGAAACCCTCGATTTATATAAGAGATAAAGCCCATGAAACAGGACAATCACATAGAGTATTTATATGTATATAATATTTACTTCAACTATATAAAGGGATAATGAAACAAAGAAGAAACCCTAGATTTATATAAGAGATAAAGCCCATGTATATCATACCTTAGGGTTTCCGAATCCATGATAAACAAAGGCAGATTTCGAACTTCAAACGATTGATTGATTCTCCGAGGGGTTCTCAATTTCTTAATCGATATGAGAAGTGGGGAAAGTATGAGAAGGTATTTATATACGAAATGAGGTATATAAGATATAGAGAAAAGTAATGTGAGATTCCCTCCCCATACTCACATACACTAATAGATCTTTCTAGGGTTACTATAAAACGACACACACATACTTAGATGCCTTGTGGGTCCTACCCGTTGTTAGATTAAAAATTTCGCAGCAGCTTTTGCATATTGATAAACGTAAAACTCTAAATATGATTTCAGATCATTTTCAATGATCCAAATATGTGATTAGCAGGAATCTCGACCAAATTGTGAGACATGTGACGTGTCCATATCCGTCTTAAGAAACCAGAATATCGAATGCATATCATATTTATAAAGAAATGTAACTAATTCAATATATAACTATTATAGTCGATTTTTTTACATTATTTTTGTTAAAATGTAAACTTTAGATTAAAATGATACTTTAATATATGGGTATAAACTTGCTATTATTTTAGGGTATTATTTACTTAACCATTAGCATTTTCTCCCTTATTATCAAACAAATAGCGAACTAAATTTATTTAAAAAAATCCATATAATCTCATTATCACAGTAATTCTTTTTTTTCGGTTTTAAATTTGAAGATAAGAATTCGTCTCCCTTTGTTTCTTAATTTTTCGGCGAAGGCATATTTTTGCACAGCGCTCAAATCATAGGCTACACATATGTATATATATATATATATATATATTAAAATCAGATTCCAATACATATTCATTTATCTAAATGTTAAAAAAGGGATAGAAATTTTGTAGTGAGGGAGGGATATACTGAAGGTTTGACTTTTCAGGAACATGCATAGGAAAGACCATCTTTTGACTGAGATGATGGGCCCAAGTCAAGATTCTCGTCCTTTATAACATTAATTCAATATATTCCATTTCGTGTAACATTTTTTCGTACTATAAAGCAAATATTCATGAAGCAAAATTTTGAAAAAAGTTAATGGTCCTTTTTTTTAAAGAGGTATTTTATTGATTCTTATCATAACATACAAAAAGAAAGATTGACGTGTTCTTTTTTTCACGTGTAAACAGTATTAACCAATATAAATAGAGTTCTCGTGAACTAAATCTAAATAAATAGATTATCCTAATCATGAAATATAATCTAATTTTGAAACAAAAATTATGTCAAGTGGTTTAACATCGTAAGTTTGAATCTGATAATAATGTGGCAATTAACTTTTACATGCCAACATTGATTTGTTAAATAAGAATATAAAATAGAAAATTAAACAATATATTATTCAGTTTTGTGAGTTCATATTCGTGGATGTTTTTATGAATTAGTCGTTTGCACATTTTCTGTAAAAATGTTACAGAACGTGTGAGTATATAAACAAAAGAGAGAAATTTATTTTAATTGATATTATACAATACAAATTACCCAATTTGTTTTAGTATCATAAGTTAGTTCATCATTATTTTAATACTTCGATATTATATTTGTTATATGCGCACGTTCATTATCAAATACAGACACATCAATTAAAATGTAAAATATTGAATTTTATACATAATTTAATTATTTCAAAATTTTGAATTAATTTAAAATTGACGTAAATTAATTATATATATAGATAATTATCTATTATAATTAAAGAAGACGTACTGTCTGATCTATTTAGACCTTAGCTCCTATTAGCAGACAATTTTTAATACATTTATTTTTATCACAAGTAATTATAATTTAATATACGGAATGCAGGTGTGTTCTAGTGAATGTGCATGACCAGAATCGTATATTCAAACGTGCATGATTGGTCGGTCCATACACATATACTGAGGTCCAAAAAGATGATTCCCCATACTCGGTATCCCTTTTGCTTCTTTCATGACTGAATATATTCATAGACATTACCCCCAAAACAATTTATTATATATATATATATTTAACTATAAACACCATATGTAGAAAACAGGGGTTATAAAGGAGAGATATTAATTTTATATACAAACAACCGAGAAAAAATAAATAGAAAAAGAGAAAAATAGAACGAATGAAACCAAAGATTAAGGTAGGAAGAATTTATGGAAGGAAGAGGAATCAAACTTTAGATTACAGAGAGCTTGCATCTTGTTATGAGATGATCTTCGAATGCCATGATATATACGGTTATTTTGTTCTGTCATATATGGTAAAGAAACAATTGACGCTTGATGAAGTCTAGACCAATGTGATTTATGTTGCATTAAATCCAGAAAAGAAGGTCCTCGGTCGAGATCATCTACATAAGAAGATGGTGGGTTTCTGAGGGAATAATGTGGGTCAAGATATCCTTATTATAACAACAATTCATAGAATTATGATCCGTCGTTGTTTCCTTTATAGAGCAAAACAAACAACTACTAGAAGAAGATGGATGTCAAACTCTAATTCTAGCACGAGTTTGAAGTCGTTTTTTAATAATTAACCAAACTTAAAAAAGTACGTTTTAGAGTAATGTGTTTAAACCAAACAACGTCAAGCCAAAGCACAATCAATTGGTTTGTCTGAAGCACTCTCCTAGTACGCTTGGTCGAGAATATAATATGAGAGTTATTTTAAACAACCAAAAGTAGGTACCAATTAGCATCCGATCGCGAAAGGAGAATGTTAGAGACATTAGAGTATGAATGTTTATCATAACACTGGATCTAGTTGAAGGAAAAAAAAAAATCAAATTTCAGGTTGCATCAGCCACACGATCTTGGAAAGAAACACATAGATCCTTAAACCTTTATCACTCGTAAGAAGGATAACGAAATCTTAGGAAGTCCACGAATCAATCCAAAAGGGACAATATATTTTATTTTTATGTTAGAACAAAAGATAAAAATACAAAATCTTGTGAAGGAAGAAAAACATGCCCAAATATATTTAATTACTATTAGAAAATTACATTACGCAAAGGAAACTACCATCATAATATTTTTTTTACGAATGTAGCATTTTATATAATTAAAAATAAAAACATAATTTCATTGCAACTAAATTATGTTGTAGATTTGGTGATAAAATATGCATAAAAATTACAAATTCAAGTTTTCCAAAAGAACATCAATCGCAATTATTATACAAAATTTTCTAGTTCGCAACAATATATCATAAATTGTATTGCGTTTAGAAATTATATTTATTTGCAGAAACCGTGACACGACATATATATTTTTATCGTTAATTTGAGTTCATCATGAATTTCTAAAGAAATATCTTTCGCAATAAATAAATTTTTATGGTAAAACATTATGCAACACTTTTTAAAAATATTCAAGAAAAATTCAAACATTGTGTATAAAAACCAAAATTGAAGTTTAGATGTCACTACTAGAAATTTGAAGATTGCAAATGGATTTTGCGGACTAACCAGTTTGTCCATAAATTTGCAGACGCATTACAAACAGAATAGGGACGAGAAAAAAAATCGGTCCCTAATCCATCCCTAAATTTGCATACGGACTAACAGTCCCTAAGTCGTCCGTATTTGCGGACGGTCTAGAAACGAATACCGAGGGTGTCCCGGATTAGAGACGGGAACCGAATGCCGTCTACAAATTGCGGACGTCCCTGGGTCGTGGTCCCTAATCCAGAACGTCCACATATCCTCTTAGGGACGGCTCATCGGTAAATATTTATTTTAATCTGTAATCAGTCCAAAAATTATCTATTTAACCCCTCAAATTTTCATCCATTTCTCATATACAATTCTCATATATTTCATTACATATCTTCTTAATGTTTGTGATTATAATAATGACATCATCTTCGAGATCGAATATTATGTGGTTAATCTCAAGTAATAAATACCTAGACTAATGTTTCCACAAAGGGGGCAACTAACGAGATAAATGCAATAAACTAACGGGATAAATGCGAGATCGAATAATTCAAGTGATCAATAAGAATAAAAGCATTAAGAACAACCAATCAGTCTAAAATATGATCAAATATTATAACCACATTAAGCATAATTATATGTCGGCAAAACTCTAACTCGTGACAACAGATCTACTTGGACATGAGAAGACCACAAGCGAGATGATGAGGCATGGAAACACTTTAACGAGGTATATCCTTTGCACCGATGGTTAAGCTTATGGTATGTTATCTTGATGGACAACGCATGGTCGATTGGTTTGTCCATATTGCATGTCCAATAATCGGTAGCGGAACAACACTACAAAAAATATGTCATTTTCAACAGACAAATCTGTTGGAAATAGCAATTTTTCCATTGAAATAAGCCATTTCCAACAGATTTCAAACGATTATTGACCGTTGGTAATCGATCGTTGGAAACATGCATCAGTTGGAATTTTCAACGACCAAAATCCGTTGACAAATTTCCAACGGGCATCCGCTGTAAATTTTAACGGATGTCTGTTGAATATTTCTATGGATACTCGTTGGAACATTGAAAGATTTAGCGGGAAAATTAGAAATTACCAACGTATGCCCGTTGGTAAGTTTTGAACATAAATTTTAAATATATCAACGAATGCTCGTTGATGTTATGATTGTATAATCAAAGAACATCCGAATATTTTATGACAACTTTTTAAAAAAATTAATAAATATTAAATTTAATATATTAATTTAAAATCTATCAAAAATTTTAATTTAATATTTAAAACAAACATTACAAATAAAATATTATATCATATAAATCATCTAAAACTTTGTATTCTTCTTCTTTAATCCCTATTACGAAAATAAATGATGGCGGAGTTTCATTAAAACTAGGCAAATATCTTCTATAACCGATGAATCATTCAATCATCATAGTGTATTGTGTTTAAATTTTTTGGAAGAGATTTAATAGGATTTAAGAGGTTTTGTTGAATATGTTAAAAATATGTTGTTTCAACAGCTTAAATACCTGAAATTTTAACGGACATCCGTTGGAAATTTCAACGGATGCTCGTTGAAATAGATGTCCAATAAAAATGTCAAATCACAACCTTTTGATTTTTTCATGGGGCGTCCGTTGAAATTTCCAATGGATGCCCGTTCAAAACATAAAGACGGATCCATCCGTTAAATTTTTGTAATTATGATTTTTTTCCTACGGATATCCGTTGGAAATTTCAATGGATGCCCTTTGAAAATGTTGTTAGGTGCATAATTTTGTAATTATGATTTTTTCCAAGGGGCATCCGTTGGAATTTTCAAGGGATGCCCATTGAAAATTCCAACGGATGTCCGTTAAAAAAATAAGATGGTTAGGTGTAGAATTTTATAATTATGATTTTTTCTAAGGGGCATCCGTTGGAATTTTCATAGATGCCCGTTGAAAATTTCAATGGATGTCCGCTGGAAATTTAGAAAAATTGCAACGGACATCCGTTGATAAATTTAAGGATTTTCAACGGTTCACAATGGAATCTATTGGTAAATATCCGTTGGTAAATAGTTCAATAGAATATTCCATTGAAATCCGTTGGTACAAATTTCAACAGACGGATCCGTTGGAATCTGTTTGTAAATATTTCAACAGGCGGATCCGTTGATCCATCCGTTGATATTTACATGTTTTTTTAGTAGTGCAAGAGTAGACAAATTAAGCATTGTAAAAGTTAACTCTATCCCGAGCCTTCTCCATCCGTGACCCGACACCGTCCATTAGTCCCGAGCCTTCTCTATCCGTGATCCGATACCGTCCGTCCGTGTGGAGTTACTTGAATGAATGCTTTTATTCTTGTTGGTCACTTGAATGAATGATTATAAAATTCCAATTTTTGTTGGACAACGTATGGTCGATTGGCTTGTCCATATTGCATGTCCAATAATCGGTAGCAGAACAAGAGTAAACAAATTAGGCACTGTAAAAATTAACTCCACACGTAGGAACGATATCGGGTCACAGATGGAGAAGGCTCGGTATGGACGGATGGTGTCGGGTCATGGATGGAGAAGACTCGGGACTGATGGAAGGTGTCGGATCACAGATGGAGAAGGCTCGGTACGGACGGACGGTGTCGGGTCAGTGATTGAGAAAGCTCGAGACGATCCACAAATTTGCGGCCGGTCGAGCGGTCCACATATTTGCAGACGGCCAAGCGATCCGAAAATTTACGGACGACCAAGCGGTCCGCAATTGCAGACGGTAATGTGTAGTTACAATTGTTTTTTCCGTCTGCAATTATGGACGATCGTTTTATTTCCGTTTGCAATTGCGGACTGTCGTTTTCTTTCCATACGCAATTACGGACGGTCGTTTTTTTCCGTCCGCAATTACGGATGTCCCTTTTCTTTCCGTTCATATTTGCGAACGGTTTACAAACGGTTTTTCTTGACCTTCCGAAAAAAGACTATAAATTCCATCCCACCCCCATTGTTCATTCCGTCCATTTTTTCTGTCTCACCCACTCCTTTCTCTTCCGAGTTCCGACGGTCGTTCTGAGTTCCACCGGCCATCCTGAGTTTCTGCGGCCGTCCCAAGTTCTGATAACGACGATTCTAAAATGCATGCAACGGATTTATAATACAACTGTTACTCACTTATGATTTCTAATTTATTATCATTATGTACAAACATTTAAATTTTTATGAAATTAAATTGAATTTCAAATTTCAAAATTATTTTTTTTAAATTACAGACGGGCGTCCCGTCCATAATATTATTTTAATTTTTTTCCCAAGCCGCCGGTTAATATGCGACGTTCTCCGGCGAATCACGAGTCCGTATTTCGGTCGCTTTTCCTGTCAATTTGCTGACAACGTGGCGGTCTGCAATTATGGACGGTTTGCAGACTGAAATTTCAGTCCTTATTTTGGAACGGATAAGGGACATATATCATTTGGCGACGCTCGTTTGCGGATTACTGTTGGCAGTCCCTAATATGTCCCTAAACATGTTTAGGGACATATTCTTCGGTCTCTAAATCTTAATTTTCTAGTAGTGTGTATTTTTAGGAAATTGTTTTTGTTATCACTTCAATTTTGCCTCTTTTTATACTGAAACAATGTTTTATATAATTCAAGTAATGGATTTACCATAAGATTGGTAAATCAAGGAATACATGTATAATATATATTGTGTTATATTATCTTAATCAATTAGAAAATAGATCACAAAAGACTATAAGATGTCTCGATTTTCTATAGGCAATCATTGTTACTTGGAATTAGACAATCTAGACGTTTAAGCGGTTTAGTCGGTCATATAGGCAATTTTGACTATCGTTTAGACTTTTGTCTATGCATCATTTCAGATGATTTGGAACCTCTTTATTAATTCCAAAACATCCAACTAGATAGAATATATTCTTTAAATAATGTACAATTTCATTTAAGTATTTTTTTTCATTTATTAATAGTTTTTTAAAAGAGTTCTTTCATAATAAATAAATATAATCTTGTATTTTTATTTATTAATAGTTTTTAAAAGAGCTTTTTCATAATAAATAAATATAATCATATTTAGAAAGACAAATATTTTTTTCATCTATATTTATTTTATCTTCTTTTTTATGAATCATAGGCAAACGATTTGTAGCATTCATATAACATCTATTACCGAGAGGAATAAGACGATATAGAAGTTGAAAGTATTCGGACCGAGCATGGAGTCATTCGACTTGAGTGAATTTTCAAACAAAATTGTATGCATGAGATCGTTGGTCACTCGGTCCGAGCAACGGTGTGCTCGACCTGACCGAACGTACGATGGTCAAGGAGCAACCAAAGGACTAGATCACTCGGCTCGAACATCAAACAATTGGACCGAGCACTTGTGGACTCGAACGAGTAGTGGACCTACTAGGTGGAACGTATTTTAATTTTGTAATTTAGAATTAAGACTTATGGGACCCTCGATCGAGTGGCTATGCTGCTGGATAGTATTTTTACCATGTATTTTTAATGAACTTATTTTATTTAGTTCTTCATTATTATTCGATATTTATAAATTATAGATTCATTGTGTGAAATTTCATATAAATTTTATCTAATTGTGAGTTTTTTTTTATTAATTTTTGAGATTTAACTACGAATGTTTATCAATTGATAAACATTATATCATAAATATTGTAATATCTTTCGATGAGTTTATATATTTTTTTAATGGGGTTGTAGTTGAGATTTGAAATATTCATCCGTAAAAAAGACACGTTTCAGATTTTATTGTCGAATTGACATGAGGTTTCAATCTGATTACATCAATCTAACGATAAAATTATGTTAGATTGATGTAAAATAAAGTATGTATATATATATATATATTAAATACAAATTCCTACAGAACAAAGCTATATGCGGCGAATGAGACATGTCACATTGGATCATGAAGGCATCATGGAACGGTCAAACTTTTGTTACAACCATTCGTACACGACCTCTTTTATTTTTGCTTTCAAATTGTGAAAAATAAAGTAAAAAAATATGCAAAATATTGAGTAAAGTATATGAATTTTATTTTTGGTTTCAAGAACTGACAAAAGATAGAGAGATGCCCTCTCTCTCTCTTTTTTTTTGCGATAGAGAGATGCTCTTTTGACCAAGAAAACCATCAACCTTTTCACTAAATTTTTATGTCATTGTTTTTTTCCTCAAATAGTACCAAAATAAAGTGAATTCGTCTGTCTATTATTAGGTCTAAAACCATGTTTAAATAAAAATTACAAATCCTAATACGACTTTGGTTAATTACAAAAATACCCTAATACATAATTAATCCTAATACGGCCCCTCAAATTGGAGCATGAAGATCTCGAATGTCCAACTTGGAACGCAAATAAAGAAAGGGATTCTGTCCCAACGCCTTGGTGAAGATATCGGCAACCTGTTCTGACGAACGGATATGAGATGTCTGAATGGTGCCGTCCTGAACTGCGTCTCGAATGAAATGATAGTCTATCTCGATGTGTTTCGTACGCTCATAAAACACAGAATTTGCAGCAATATGCAAAGCAGCCTGATTGTCACAGAAAAGTCGTATAGGAGCCGAAAGAAGAATGCCAAAATCCCGAAGTAGAGCTTGCAACCATATGAGCTCACTCGTAAGATGTGCCATAGATCGATATTTTGCCTCAGCGGAAGAACGTGAAACAGTAGCTTGTTTCTTGGTTTCCACGCAATAGGTGAATGACCAAGAAACATAATATATCCTCCAACCGATCGTCGAGTAAGTCGACAAGAGGCCCAATCAGAGTCATAAAAACCTGAGAGGAGAAGATCACAATGAGAGCGTAACCAAATACCTTGCCCAAGAGAACCCTTCAAATAACGAACCACTCGCAATGCAGCAAGCCAATGCTCCTCACGTGGTTGCTGCATGAACTGAGAAAGAGTATGAACCACGAAACTGATATCTGGGCGTGTGGTTGTCAAATAGAGAAGACGCCCTACAAGGCGGCGATACTGCTCAGGATCCGAGTGAAATGCCCCAGAAGCATCGGACAAACGATGGTTTTGCTCGAGAGGGAAGGTAACAGGCGACATGCAAGAAGACCACACTCGGAAACAATGTCAGTCGCATACTTACGTTGCGACAAGTAGATCCCATCAGAAGTCCTGGCAACCTCAATTCCCAAAAAATACTTGAGAACCCCAAGATCCTTCATACGAGAACAATGCCGAAGATATGTCTTGAAGACCTCCATCATGTCAACATCGTTCCCACTGATCAAAAGATCATCAACATAAACAAGGACATGAAGATGTCGCGTACCTTGAACCAAAGTAAACAAGGATGAGTCTGACCGTGATTGAAGGAAACCATATGCAAGAAGTGCGGTAGCAAGCTTGTCGAACCAACAACGAGGAGCTTGTTGCAAACCATAGAGAGACTTCTTCAGTTTGCAAACAAGAGTCGGGTCGTCACACGATAAACCAGGAGGAACCTTCATGTAGATATCTTCATGTAGATCACCATGTAAGAAGGCGTTGTGAACGTCCATCTGATGAACACCCATTGTTTTGTGGAAGCAATGGCCAAGAATGTGCGAACGGTCGTCATCTTCACAACGGGAGCAAAAGTCTCCTCGAAATCAATGCCTTCAGTTTGCCGATCGCCAAGAACAACTAGTCGAGCTTTGTAGCGTTCAATACTCCCATCGGATTTGTACTTGATCTTGTAAACCCATCGGCATCCAATGGCTTTCTTCTCCGGTGGCAAAGTAGTCAAACTCCAAGTGTCATTGTCCGCCAAAGCACTAAGTTCCTTTTGCATAGCCTCATTCCAATGAGGAGTTGCGGCAGCCTCGGAGTAAAAACGAGGCTCGATTCCAATGTCAATAGCTGCAAGGAAAGCTCGATGTCTCGAAGTAAAGTTAGCATTAGTAACGTAATTCGCTATGGGATACGAGACAATACCTGAGGACAATGAAGAGGGCGGAGAAGGAATACGAATGGGGTCTTCAAGACAACGAGCAGAGTACGTGACATAATCCCGAAGCTTAACTGAAGAAACCTTGGTACGATGACCACGACCAAGTACCTCAACATCAGATAACCCTGAACCATCATCTAGAGGAGAACCGGATGTAGAATCATCATGGGATGAAGACGGCTCAAGCGATGATTCCTCAGGTGGAGGATCACCATGGGGCAAATCATCGGTGGTGAAATCAGACCGCCCCCTGTCAGAAGAACCGGAAATCTATGGTAGATGGAACATATCCGGTGAATCATAAAAAACTGAAGGATGAAGAGTCGGATGTGTGGAAGATAATACTGGCGAAGATGAGCCTGCAGAACCCTCCGCATATGGGAAAATATTCTAAAAAAACACCACGTCAAGAGAGATAAAAAACTCACGAGTCTCAAGGTCAAACACCTTCCATCTTTTTTGTCCAAACGGAAATCCAATCAAGATACACTTGTGACCACGAGAAGCAAACTTATCCGTCTTTTTATTTCCTCTATGTGCATAACAGAGACATCCAAAGGTGCGAAGACGATCATCAGATGGTGGAGATCCATACAAAACCTCATACGGAGTCTTCCCGTGAAGCAACGTAGACGGAATCCGATTTATCAAGTATGATGCGGCTAAAATACACTCACCCCAAAAAGTTGCAGGCAGATGAGCTTGAAACATAATGGCGCAGAAAACATTAAGGATGTGGCGATGTTTGCGCTCAACCCGACCATTCTGCTGAGGAGTGTACACGCACGAAGTTTGGTGAAGTATGCCATGCGTTTGAAAGTACCGTTGAAGACCAATGAATTTGGTCTCATTGTCTGTCCATACAACCTTATCACAACTATCAAATTGACGTTTCACCATTTCACAAAAATTAGGAATAAGATCTTTGACTTCGGATTTAGAACTCATCAAATAAACCCAAAGAGCTCGAGAATGATCATCCACTAATGTAAGAAAATAAACAGCACCAGTTGTAGCATGCACATTATACGGTCCCCAAATATCGGAATGAATCAAATCAAAACAAAGTGTAGCATTGGACTCACTAGAAGAAAACACAACATGAGTTTGTTTGGCTCGAAAACAAATATCGCAAGGAGTCTTATTCTTAGTCTGTTTAGAAATGCCAAAAACTGTAGGCAAAAAATCTAAAACCTTATCAGACGGATGTCCAAGCAGATGATGCCACAAATCTCGAGAAACCACTGAGCTAGCATGGAAGGCTGTAGGTCCAAATGTTCCCCACCCATTGCATTCTTCACCCGCTCCAATCAAGGTCCTCGTGATACGGTCCTAAATCACACAAAAGCGATTAGTGAACGTCACAATGCAATCATTACTTTGCAGCAAACGCGATATGGAGATCAAGTTGAATGTAAGCGAAGGCACATAAAGCACATGATGAAGATAAAACAAGCTTCCAAGCAATAAATCACCCGTATGCGTAGCCATAGTGCAATCACCATTAGGCAAACCAATAGGACACGAAGTAATTGGTGAAACATTGACTAAGGAATGTAAATTTCCCGTCAAATGGTGAGATGCGCCTGAATCCAAAATATATTCAGTGTAATCTGTTTTACCGGATTGAGTGTCATCAGACCCATGTGGTTTCAGCTTGAGCAATGACAGCAAAGTAGACCACTGCTCATCATTGAAACCTGGCATAGCACCACGATCAATATCATGGTTGGACTTTGAATCCGGGGCTGCGTCCACGACACGAGCTGCATTTGCGTGTACAGGAGGAGGACGTCCACCACGGTGAGAACGCTCGGACTGCCGGGATCGAGCATTCCTCCTAGTGCGATCTGGAAATCCGATGATGAGATAGCAAGTGGAGACATCATGACCAGGTTTGTGGCAATGAGAGCAAACGATGGTCTTGTCACGCACTGCAACCGAAAGAGCGGGAGAGGGAACCGACAAAGAGGACATTGCATAGAACCCTAACACCGATCCACGATCATCACGGCCGCGGGTAATCAATCGATGATGTTTTTCATGCATAAGTTTGTAATGAACTTGATTGAGGCTCGGAAGTGGGTCGGATCCAATAACTTGAGACCTAACGGCTCCGAAGACACCATCATCAAGTCCCATGAGAAATTGATGAATCTTCTCCTCGTCACGATCGCGCATGAGCTCGGCATTGAGAACGACAGTATGTGACTTACCACATCCACAAGTACGGATAGGCTGGTATGTATCCAATTCCTCCTAAAGTTTCTTCAACTTACCAAAGAAAACTTGAACACTCTGATTTTGCTGGGAGCAACGAGCAAGCTCCGCACGTATCTGATGTACTCGTGCGGCATTCCCAATGGAGAATTGTTCTCAAAGATCCTTCCAAAGTGCCCGTACATCATCAACAACGGAAATATTGGTCCGCAATTGCGGATCAATAGTATTGAACAACCACTCGATCAATATCGAGTTGACAAGATCACATTCTTCACGATCAGGAGAATCGGGCAACAGCGCAACAATTGTACCGTCGAGAAACCCTAGTTTCCTTTTCGTGCGAATGACATGTCTGATGTGTTTTGCCAATTCCTCGTAGTTAGAATCACCACGAAATTGAACCGATGTTATCACAGTTCCCGGCCCCTCCGACGGATGCAAATAATAGGGAGATCCGAAATTGCAAGTTGCACGGACGGTCAGGACGACGTGCGGCAGCTATACGACGGTCGGCTGAACAGCGGTGGCACCGGACGGCGGGGCGGACGATTGGGCGTCGGCTGCACC
The DNA here is from genome assembly GCA_036759665.1 of Gynandropsis gynandra. Classification (NCBI taxonomy): domain Eukaryota; kingdom Viridiplantae; phylum Streptophyta; class Magnoliopsida; order Brassicales; family Cleomaceae; genus Gynandropsis; species Gynandropsis gynandra. The sequence continues at coordinate 31,692,656 of CM071865.1, forward strand.
GGACAGGGAGGCCTTGGAACCGACGGTGGATATGGGACGCGGACAGGCGGTGGATGCGACGCGGACAGGCGTGCGACACGACAGAAGTGCGATACGGTGGATAGGCGTGCGACGGAGGAGCACGCGGCAGAGAAGCGCACGGCAGAGGAGGAGCGCGCGACAGAGGAGCTCGCGGCAGAGGGGCGCGTGACGGCAGAAGGAAGCGCGCGGCAGAGGGGAGCGCACGACAAAAGGGCGCGCGGCGGCAGGCGCGACACAGAGGGGCGTGCGGCGGCAGACACAAGTCATTTAAGCACTCAGATAAAGAATAGATAAATGAAAACGGGAATATGCATTCAAAGATAAATCAAAAGTGGTTCCGGGATAGCCATGACCTAATCCCTTCTCCTAGAACAAACAAACTACTCGCTCATGCGTCAGTAAACAAACATAAATGAAATAGAAGGTCTACGGAACATGAAAACCAAACGAAACCGAAGGGTGAAGTTGATCTCCAATGCTCCTCGTAAGTCTCCTTCGCAAGAACCTTCTTCTTCCCTCTACGTGCGCTCTCCTTAATCAAGAACTGAATAAAAGATCCTCCAATCTCGACCTCTCGCCCCTTTTTATCCCTTTAAAGTCGTTTTCCTTATTGTATGAGTTCCCCACAAACTTCCATTTGATTTAAGTCAAATTAACTTATTTGAAGTTGCAGGTGATGGTCGCGACCCGAGCGGGCGGTACAATTTACCCGCTCGGGTACGGCGCGGTCGGTCGCGCAGAAACGCGATGAGAATGGAGTGCCCGCTCGGGCTGGAGGTGTGCCCGCTCGGGTATGAGGTCCCGATCGTGCTTTTTTTCTTGCCCGAGTCGTGTATGAATTGCTGCCCAATATCGCCTTAGTTTTTGCCCGCTCGGTGTGAGTTGTGCCCGATCGGGTGGTGGCTTTTCATGCTAATTCTTGTCCCGTTTGTCCCGTGATGATCCTCGATGTTGGTACTTAGCCTCGAGCATGTCCTTTAGCTCCGAAATGAACCGAATACGCATAAAAACCTGTAAGAACATGAAAACACGAAAACAAGTAAAACGGATACGGAATCATACGTAAAGCATCACATATATATCATAATCATCTCTAAAATCGTGCAAGAAATACGTATGAAAACGATATGATCAAAATTCCCCAGACTTGAATGTTTACTTGTCCCTAAGCAAACGTAAACGTGGAACACGTGGGTTGTAAAAATCCGAGAATTCTCCCTTCTCCTAGAAATACCGCTAAAGCGAACCTAACCGATCAACTAGCACGTCGAGAGCAAATTCGGCCTAATTAAGTTTTCAGTCTTCATTCTAGGTTCACCAAGGCTACCCACGAGAAAGTAAATCAAAGGAAAACTAAACAAGCCACCGTAACTCTCTCCACCAAACAAGACTTCAGAAAATACTAAACCTAGATCAACCGAGGATACTTGTTTCTTTTCCGAGCTTCTTTCTTTCTTTATTCCTTTTTTTTCTTTTTCTTTTCTCTTTTTTCTTTCTCTTTTTTTCTTTTTTTCTTATTTTCTTTTTATGACTTCTTTTTTTGTTTCCCTTTTTTATTTTTTTCTTTTTTTTCTTTTTTTTTTCTTTGCATACACACTAGGCTTCTAGGACGTCAGATTTGAAGGGATCCAGCCTCTACTTAGACCTAGACTACCGATGACGGTATACTCATGCATCTCGTTTAAGAGTGTAGCGGAGTAGGCGGCGTTTTTGTGCCATGCCCTTAGGATGTAGAAAGATGATCGCCAACCCACCACTTAGACCCAAGTCATCGAAAGAGTATCAGGGTCGATGCACTCATATCGATTTTAGATCATGCGTTTTAGGCAATATTTCTATCGACATCGGAGTGTTAGTGTGTGATCTTAATCTGCAAATAAGCTCGCTCTCATACGATATAGAAATCCTCATAGAAAAATGAAGTAAAGCATCATCTACACGAAGTATGGTCATCTGGATAGAGAGAATAAACGAAAAACTAGCCTAGCGATCTCGTCTAAACCCCCCACAAGCAACACTAGGATTCCCAAAGAACTATGACCTATTGTTTTTCAGCCGACTAATAAGCTCTAACGCTTAGGGAAAACCTAGCTCGAACATGCAAAATTTCACGGAAAAAAGCCAACTTCTTAAGCATCCTAGGTTCAGGGTTCATCTCAAAACGTGGCACCAGACAAGTGCCTGGGACGACTCTGACTCACGAAAACAAAAAAACAAACTAAAAACTACAAAATAACCTAAAAACTAAAAAGTCAAAGGGAAGATGAAAGAAAATGAAACGAAATCACCTGACAAACGTGAGCTGCTCCCCCAGACTTGAATTGAACGGCGTCCTCGATGTGAAGCTCCGATGGAGGGTAAGGGAAGTGAAGTACGTTTGCGGTGGTATATTTTTTTTTTGTGTTTTTCTGCTTTTTTCTGTTTTTTAAACGAAAACAAATAAGCGAGTCTTAAACTAAAAACTAAGAAAAATAAAAGCAAACAGCTGGGTTGCCTCCCAGAAAGTGCTAATTTAACGTCTTTAAGCTTTGACGTCTCCATTCCTCATGCGTGCGTGACGGGTGGATCGGAGAGGGAAATGGAGTTTCCATTTTCGATCGGTTGAGCGGCTTGGTAGAGCTTTAACCGCTGTCCATTAGCTTTGAATGTGTCACCCGAATCACTCCATAGTTCCACTTCTCCATGTGTGAAGAACCAGTGAGGAACATATTATTGTTACCGGTTTATGCAGTGAAGGCATGATGATGAGATACTTCAGGAGGTTTATATACCTTGCTGGTGAGTGCAATACTTGTCAACTGACTTACCACATCTTCATATGTGAGGAAGGGCTCTCGGTGCATGGACGTGTGGATCACTTTGGTGAAAACTTCATATTCTTTCTCAAGTCCTTGAAGGAATCTGAATATTTTCATTGAGTCTGAGACTGGTTTTCTAATTGATGAAAGGTGATCACATATTGATTTAAAGTCCTTGATGTAGTCTGTTATTGTTTTGTCTTCTAGGGCAATGGTTTAGAGAGAAGCCAGTAGGTCAAACTCTCTTGATACTGAAATTTGGTTAAGTGTCTGGCAAGAGCTTTCCATATGCCAATAGAGGTCTTGATGCCAACAATCAGTCCGAAGACATCTTCAGTGAGTGTTCCACATATCCATGACCGGACTAGGTTGTATGTTTTTCTCCAAGAGGAGTATATAGGGTTCTGTATTTGATTCACTGCATTAGTATTTGTTACTGCAATGGTTTGAAGTGGGATAGAAATCTCTCCTGTAATGAATCCGAGGAGATCTTGTGACTCCGGCAAGGATTCTATTTGAGTTTTTCATATTAGGTAGTTTGTGTTGAAAAGTTTGAGGGTGATGAAGTTTGAGATGTTGATATGGACTGGAAACAGGAAGAGTTCTTGCTCTTCCATTGTAGGTTTAAAAAGAAAAATTGCCTCGCCGTGGCTCTGATACCATAAAAGCCTTAAGTGTTTAACATGAGAAAACATGAAGAAAGGAAGCTGAACATAGACTCAAGAAGAAAACGTTTTCATTTTTTAATATTTTGAATTACAATTGTTCTGGTTTTATACAGAAACAGGGTATGCTAAATGAAAAGAAGGAATATTTCCTTCTACTGTACTGACACCCTTAACAACCTCTAACGACTACTGACACGTACAGAGGCCAGCTGTCATTCCTTGGAGTGAGGGCTTGCAGGTTATCCTTTTGTTGAGGGGAATGACTCAGGTGAGTGCAGACTTTACTGGTTATATTTTCCTTGCTGTTGTAATTTTCAGATGCTGTCGTCTTATTCTTGGTATTTGCTGATGTTGCAGGAGTGGTTGCTTGAGCTCGGGTGGCTGTAATCGTGGACTGATCATGTTGGCTTCCAGCTGTGACCGTAGACTGATTATGTGGGCTTACACATAATACGAATATTTTAAATGTGTTATATTTATTTCTTAGTAATCTCTTATTTATTTTTAGATGAGACAAATATTTAAAGTTGGTAGAATTCATTATTGTGATATCTTGAAGTAAAAGAATTATATGAAATTGTACCAAGAATTATTATATTTATTTAAAGTTTATTCTTGTCTCTTTTGTAGCTCCAATGATTCTCAATTTTCGTCGATATCCTTTGTAAGACAGCCTCGGCTTTTCTTTCTTACTCCTCTATATTTTTGACATTATTTTCTTATATTTCGTAGAACTCAACGTTTATTTTAAAACTTCTATTTCAATGTTTTATCTACATCATTTGACAGTAAAAATACTGATTTAGCATTAATTGTCAATATAATTGGCATCCTTAAAAAACAACAACACATTACAAAACATAAACTCTTTCCAGTCCGTCTAAAAAAATTATTGTCGTCTTGCAAGGTTGTATTGTTTTTTATCTAATACTAGACAATACTCGCGCGTTGCGCGATTTTGTGATAATTATATTGTATGTTTCTTAAACGTTATACATGATTCATCAATTCAATTGTTATGACATTTGATATATGTATCAGTCAATACCAATACAAGAATTCTAATTTTCACTGTAAAAGTTTAAACAATAGATTTATAAGATGTAATGAAAACTAACAATGACATCTGTTAATAATATCATTGAAATTGTAAAACCTAATCTGTTGGAGATAATGATTGCATAATTTGGACAGAAGTTTTTTTATTTTTTTCTTACATGTATTTGTATAATATTTTAGGACTAAATTGAATTTATAACATGATTTAAAAATAATTATTGAGGTATGAACATAATTTGAGAATCTTTAAAACTAACTTATGTTTGAATTTTTTTTATTGTCTTTAGATCTTGATTGGTATAGATATTTGTGGAGCTTGACGATCGAAATGTTAACAAACATGATTGATCCATTTACAAAGGATCATTATTGAACGATATGAAACAAAAAACATATATTAATTAATATAAGTGTTAATTTTTTTAATATCGTTTATCAAAATTTAGATGATACCCGCGCGTTGCGCTGTTTTATGATAATTAATCCGTGTTTTCTTAAATTGTTTGTCATCCATGTTTAGTTGTCCATTGCAAGAAAAAAAACCAGCAGAACAAATCGGATTTTATCTTTGAAAATTTTTAGGTTGTTCAAATTGATGTATATAATTTTTTATAGGTAAAAATTTAAAATTCAAAGATAAAAACCGAATATATGTTTATTTTAATACAGTTCTATATGTGTTTATATGCTGTGTAAAATATGTTGTCATCTATATTTATATTTTGTATAATGTATTGATTGTTTTCGTTAAATATTAATATTTTAAATCTTTATTTTATTTTGATTCTTGACATGATTCTATATCTACATACATATTGATATAAAAATATAATATGATTTTATTCAAGTTTTGTTTTTAGTTTTGTTTATTATAACAAATAAATTATCTCAAGCGAAGACCTTGCAATTTAATTATTTTTAATATTTTCATTTTTTTCAAATATTATTAAATTTTGTAATACTTTTAGAAATTTAATTTGATTAATTTAGAAAGAAATTATAATTTATGTTTCAAACATTTGTAAAATTTTTTTTTAATAAAAATAATAACAATAACAATAAAATATATGACTATTTTTTATTTTATTACTATTAAAATTATATCTAAATTAGATTTAAATATAGTTTTTTCTCTCTTTTGGTGATGTGGTTTCACCATAGGAGAGAAACCTTCTTATTATATATATGATTTAATAAATTATAAATCAACTCTAATCATATTATAAATATTAGTTTTTGAGTGTTTATTTGATTTTGATTCTTGATATGGCTCTATATCCACATACAGATTGATATAAATAAAAAAACTTTATTCAAGTTTTGTTTTTATTTTTTATTATAAAAAAGAAATTAACTCAAGCGAAGATCTTACAACTTAATTATTTTTAATATTTCCAATTCTTTTCAAATTTTATTTAATTTTTTAATATTTTTTTAAAATTTTAATTTGATTAATTCAGAAAGAAATTATAATTTATTTTTAAAAAAATTGTAAACAAATTTTTATATTAAAATAATAACAATAATAATAAAATATATTGTCACCTTCTATTTGAATAATATTAAGATTATATTTAAATTAGATAGAGATAGAGGGCTTTCTCTTGGTGATCTTTCGTGAGGAGAGTAAAGAAAAAAACATTCTTATTATATAAATGATTTTTTTAATTTTATTTAATTTTGTAAAAGGTTTAGAAATTTTAATTTGATTAATTCAGAAAGAAATTATAACTTATGTTTCAAAAATTTGTAAATAACTTTTTATAATTACAATAAAAAATTAATAATAATAACAATAAAATATATGGCTACTTTTTACAACTTAATTATTTTTAATATTTCCAATTGTTTTCAAATTTTATTATATTTGAATTTGATAAAATTTAAAAAAAAATTATAATTTATTTTAAAAAATTGTAAACAAATTTTTATATTAAAATAATAAACAATAATAATAAAATATATTACCACATTCTAATTTATTACTATTAAAAATATATTTAAACTAAATATAATTTGAAGTTTTTCTCTTTCTTGATGATGTGGCTTCATGAGAGGAGAGAAAAAAACCTCTTTATAACAATAATAATAGAATATATTACCACATTCTAATTTACTACTATTAAAATTATATTTAAATTAAATATAATTAGAAGTTTTTCTCTTTTTTGGTGATGTGGTTTAATGAGAGGAAAGAAAAAACCTCCTTATTATATATATGATTCTTGTACTAGCACCCTTTTTATTTTTTATGATATATTATTATCTCCTACAATCATCTATTTTGTTTTTAATAAATTTTAATTTATAAGTAATTAGAATTTATAGAAATAAATTAACTAGTAACTCTCGTAGACGGTCCGCTTTAAATAGCGTGGACGGATTCATAATGGCTCGCATGTTAGGTTTCGAAATGGAACATTTTAGACCCATACAATTCAGAATGTTTGCTCACTTTTTTTTTTCAAAAACCTTTTGAATTTTTTTTTCTTTTTCTAAAAGATTTTCTATCAATGTAGTTAAAAAGTTTAGATGTAATTTTTATTTTTTAAATAATATTTAAAATTTTAAAACTTTTCAAAAAATACAGAAATACCTCGTAAGATTAGTTATAAATTTAGATGCATGTTTTTTTCTAAAAAATTATAAATTTTTCAATTAAAAATGACAATTCATGAAATTATAGAATTTCTTTCTTAATACCTTGATATTATTAAAGAAAAGGTTATGCTTTAATTAACATTTTCGGTGAATTTAGAACTCATCCGGTTAAATTTTACTTTTTCCCAATTAGATGATTTCTTCCAAGTGATTAACTTTAAATTTGGAAAAATGATTACCAAGAGGATATGAAGAATTCTTGAAATGGGTGCAATTACTCGGTAAATGGAGTTTTTGGTTTGGTAAAATTAAACGATTATTTTAATGATGACTTTACTGAGAGAAAAACATAATAAAGTAACAAATTCACGAAAATAGGATTCAATGAGATCATATCCAAAATTGAGAGATAAATCAGATTAAATTAGAAATATTGGGTAATATACAGATCAATGTTTGAGGCCGTTCTCTTTTTCTTATGTTAAAAGAAACATTATCTAAACTGACAAAAATTAAAGAATTGTTTTCAATAAAATAATAGTCCAACTGTTTTTAAATACAAGTCTGAGTTGCCAAAAGTTTTTAAATTAGATATACAATTGATAATTCAAGAGATTAATTAATTCGGTGTGTTTGGAGATTAATATCTTATGATATTACGTTATTATTGGTTTATAGATATGATTTAAGTATTATTATATATTACTATCCGTGCGATGCGTGGGAAGGTATAACATTATAACTTTTAGAATGTATATAAATGTAATCAGTTCAATGAAGAAGTTAAAAACATGTTAATAGTCATATATGACAAAGTATTGAATGAAATGCATTACAATAGAAGTGAGTGAATATAGTAACAATTTTATTCGTAAATGTTATAATACCAACATTTTAATAATAATGCAACATTGTAAATGGTGGCCCATGGATGATTTTTATGATGATATGGTTATGAGCGATTGTTATGTGAATTATTTATTGAGATCTAAGATACGGAATCAGTTCTAACGTCACTCTTGATAATGTAACATATAACTGCCAGTGGTTGAAAACCGGTTTGGGAAGATACATTCCAATTTGTTTCAAACTTTAGCCTTGACTTTTATTTATAATCATTGCATAGCATAAACGGATGGAGAATTTTCGTCTTCTTTGTGTAAATGAGAGACTTGAATCCCTGTATGACAGAATGTTTCTTGGTATAAAGACTTTGCTACCATCTTTTTTTATTTCAAGGTGTTTTTCCGTGGGACCTCCAATAATCACAATGGAGATATTAACTAATATATACATGAACACAGTGATTCTAAGAACCCTAATCAAACTGGAAATATTTGTATCATGTCAAAGAGATGTTCTTTACAAATAAAATGACAAAATTCAAAAAGATGTAGAATCGAAAATAGTTGCATCATGCCGTCAATATTCATTCTTGGCCAATGTTTTATATATTGTTCTATGTGCTTTATAAATTATATTGTAAGGATACAATGCATTTTACCTAATCATACATAAACAAAAAGCATGTAAATTACATCGCTGCTGTAATCACATAAAAATTTTTGGTTTCCGCCAGATTGTTGCAACATTCTTGCTTATCATCAATGAAATAAATCTTGGAACCACTCTTAGAAACATTATTGCTCTTGGTCATATTGTTTAATTCGCTTCCTCACTATAATAGCTTTTGAACCCACGAACAAACAAACATATTTTATTCGAACTCGATTAATGTAGTATCAACCAAAAGGAAACATCCAAATAGTTATCAAACAAACAATTTTCGACTTTGGATATGGTGCCCTCGGACCTCCAACTTCTCGAATGTATAGTTTAAATCTCTCTTTTTCTCTTTGTCATTTATATCTCGAGAACTCTTCAGAATAATTTTTATGTTCTCTTCCACACCCATATGAAGGCAATGATGAATCAAACGAAACCGAGTTTTCGTTGCTTCAGACATGCACCCTATCATAGCCTGTCCCGAGAAAAGAAAATGAAGAAAGTGTCATACACATTATAAGAAGATATATCAATGCACATAAATATGAAAATCCATTTAAATTAGTTTGAACACACCAAACAGAGTAAAAAACACAAATATAAATGCTATTATGTAGATGTACACATGCATATATACGCGTAACGACCATACACACCATCCGTACATCTACATACATTAGGATATATACATAAATAAGTAGACAAGATTCACCATAAAATAAAGAGGTAAAATAGAATGTTCACAAAATCAAGAGGTAAAATTGAAGCTTTTGGCATTTTCCAACTAAAATTACCTCAAAAGGCAAGAGTCAAAGCAAGTTCATATTCTGTATGAACCTTAACATTGAGTTTGGCAATGATTTCCGAAGCTTTTGGCATTTTCCAACCAATCTCACATTTGTTTGAAGCTCTGCAACATTGTTCTTAGAAAATGTTAAAACACGTTTATTGTTTTTGCTAAATAGATATATTTCAAGCAATTGAATCTCTGTAATGTCATTATAAAAATTGGATGTAGAACACATGAAGAAACCTAACAACAGAGGAGCACCATAAAATGGAGAGATATGAGGATGAAACCAAAGTTAATACATCAAATTATTTTTTGATGTAAGAGAACTGAAACATAAAATTTCATTCTTTGAAATGAATTCATACATAGACTTATGACCATGCTTGCTAATTTGGGTATAACTATCAATGGGATTCAATTCATTTAAAATGTAAATTGACTTATTTAAAATGAATAAAGCATTAAAAAGTTCTCATCAAAATTATAACGTTGTATACTTTGATCTACTAAAAACAAAAAGACCTATATATATGTGTGTGTGTATACAACATTAAAGAATGCAATTGACAGAATCAAAAGACCACACATGTATATACATATTTTCTATAAAATTTGTTTAACATTATCTATTTTATATATGTAAGAGTTTATAATCATGTTCTAACTGACGTAAAATAACATAACATATACATAAGTGTCAAAATCTGAACAAGTTTAACTATGGTTCTTTACCTAGAGAGTCCCATTCTCAGATTTGGACACTTTAGAGTGTTGCATGTTCTGGACAAATCTGACCAATCTATTTGTCCCATCTGAGCTTAGCTTGCACGCACTGTAACTATAATGGCACTGCCATGAAGTTTGCAGATTACCAGTATTAGAATCTCGTGTTTCTGGGTCTCAAAGGTGAAAATTTACTTGGTATCTAAGTAGCATCACCTGGTACATAGCTCCCCAAGACCAATAATATGTTCTTCTGAAGGAGCAGCAATCAATAATGCTTTGAAATCTTGAACATATAACTCATAATGTAAAAACTCGATCTTTGGAAATACACTAAACATCCTAGGCTACAATCTCCATCATTGAGATCAATATGATTTACACTTTTTATATAAAAAGCTAGCTAACCTGAATGCGAAAATTCTCATAAATTGGATGTCTTGTGGGTGCCCGTATTTAATAGGTGGTTTCCCTGTTTATGGTTCTGACTGAATCTCCGTGAGTTAGAAAGTGGAAAAGTGATATATTCAATACATGAAACGCCATTTGGTGGTAAACTGAGAAGAAAGTGAACTAACATCACATAGAATTCAAATATAGGCTTACATGCAAATATTTCGTTGCAGCATCTTTGTATCTTCCTTGGCTATGAAGCTTATTTCCCTGCCAGAAAATAAAAGGAAGTGTGGTAGTAACCAGATATCAAACCATGTGACGAATTGCAGGGAAAAGTACAAACATCAATCTCTTGATGATAAAATACCTGACATTTCAGCATAGCCGCTATCTCTTCAGGTGAAGCTTTCGCCATCTTCTCACCTATCTCAGCCATCTCCTCAGGGCGTGTATGCTTCAGCTGTTCTGCAGCTTGTCTCAAGTCTTCAGGCCTCATATTCTTCATACTATCAGTTGCCATTCTCATCAAGTCTGGGTTAGACATCATCTGTAACACCAATGCAATAAAATTACTCATAATCTAAAAGGACTCCACAATCCGTTTACGCTGTCATAGTTCAACATTGTCTTAGTTAACAAGCTGGGGAAAAAAATCCCCGAACCTCCTAATTTTCCATCTGTTTGCTAAGAGACACATGCACATTTGATGGTCATCGAATTCCAGGGGATCTATGAAGCACATTCAGCTCATGGTAAATTAAGAAAATCGCGCCTCTAGTTTCCCAACCGAAATTATGAATTGCTTTCGACAGGAGAGATAAAACGCAGAAGTGACGAAAGCATATTGCATTTTGAAAACGAATTGGATTCTCTTGGTTGATGAATTGCGGGCAAAAGCATCAAATTCGAAATATTCTTCAATTCTAATTATCATGGTCAAGGAAACATGACCTCATAATCACAATCACATGAAACAAAATCGAAAAACCAAATCGACCCAACTTGCAAAGAATTAAACTTCACGATCTAACAACAACATTTAACGCTTCAGATGCAAGAAATTTTAGATGCAGCGACCTGTTGTTGGATCCTAACGAAATGAGCAGGCGATATACGACTCATCTGTTCCTGAGCAAGCGGGATGATCTCAGGATCCATCATCCCGTTAAATCCTTTCTCGAAGCTTCTACAGAAAATTATCCATGAATCCAACCTCAACCCAGAAAAAATGGATTCTGAATCGAGCGCAATCGCAACCGAGCGCTTTTTTGGGTCGTGTAACTGGCAAACAGAGTCAGAGTTGGAACACGAAAAAATTCTCAAGCACTACAAGGAATATGACCTTTCATATGCCATACCTGTCGATTGACCTTTTGGTGATGATGGAAAGCGAGTGTCTGTAAGAATAGGGTTAGCTAGGGTTTTGGAATTGACCGCCATTGGAGGAGAAGGAAGAATGGAAACGGTCTGGAGCTTATTTCCGAACTCCTTCTTCACCTCTGCCCCTCGATTTGTACCTGCCCAACAAAAATGGAGATAAGAAATCAGAAAATGAGGGGAAGGAAGAATCGAAATGGTCGGTAGCTTATAGCCTGTCTCGTTCACCTCTGCCCCCTCGATTTGTACCTTCGAACGAAAAACTGAGATAAGAAATCGGAAAAGGAGGGGAATGAAAAATCGAAACTATTGGTAGCTTGTCCTCAGGTTCCTCACAACCCTAAAAAAATTTGAAGAAATACAATATAGTTGTGGGAGAAAAATTCTTGAAAACAATGGAATACAGAAGGTTTGTTGAATTAAATTTGGGAGTGTTGACGTAGTGGAGAGAAGTGGAGAGAATGCACGTAGTGGAACAATGATTTTTTAAAGTAAATTAGAGTGTTGACGTGGCTTGCTGAGAGAGTAGAACTGCTGAGAATTCAGGAAAGTTTTAAACTTTTAATATATAGATTTGGCAATGGTTTAATTATAATGGAGGGAATAATAAATTAATTATTCTTATAAACACAAATATTGTAAATTCATTTTTTTGTTCTAAAATATGGTCTAATAACAAAGTTTTGCACAAATTTTATTTATGTTTAGAAAGATGTGATTTAACTTAAAACACGTGTGATTTATTAAGGATTTTCATTTTATTGTTCATCTTAGAAACACATCATATCTTCGAATATCGACAAGCTTTTTGGATCGGATTAGGCGGGCTAGATAATGACCCATTAAGGATCTGGTTTGCGACCCACATGTTTGCGGTTTCAGTGAAGTGGATGCCATCCCAACTTATATAACTTGCGGGGTTTTTACATGAAATACTTAAAAACTCTGTGCCGTTTTGTAATATTGTCTTTCCGCATCCCATTCCTTGTCCGATTGCTCCAACGCAACAGTAATCAAAAGGATCAACGAAACCTATCATAAATTTTCATCGAACCAGAAAATTTGTGAGAAAGTTTAGTTAAAAAAATTGAGATTTTCAAATTGGTATTGACAATTTTTATATAGACTTAATTGGTATACTACGCCAAATACTTTTCGGTTTAGTATTTAAGTAAAAATAAAGAATCCGTTTTATCAGCAAAAATTGATTTTCGGTTTAGGAGGATTAATGCTTACCAAGATTCTTTGCTTTGGTGATCAATGCATATTTAGCCGAGTAGATGTCAACATAAGTAAAGACTGCGGAAGTGAATTGCTTCTTCAACTCGAAAATTTTTTTCTTGAGTTGTCTGTTAAGTTCAATTGCCACATTGTTCAAAGGTTTCACACAACCGTATCGATCTCGTGGTGCATTCGAAAAAGATTTGAGAATGTACGGTAAACAACCTGACGGTCCGGTATTATGTATCCAAAAGAATCTCGCCCCTTCTTTGTAAAGTAGCTATAGAAGCAACATAACGTGAAAAACAATGGTTTATAACTTACTATTTTGACATATTATCGAAACGATCAAATATATAATGATATTTTAGTTGCTTACTTGTAATGCATTCGTGAAGTTCCCGACGATTTCAGGTATAATTATTTTGAGTTGTTCCTCTGTCATGCTTTGCAGCCCGATTGTTAGATCGTTCTGACCAATATCAAACGTATATAGAGCTTTTGAGAAATCATTAGGTCGTGCAAGAACGTTTTTGCACAATGGTGTTTTTCCTGGACAAAAATTGAATTTTTAACAAGATTTATGCTTTAAGTAAACCAAAATACAAAACATGTTAAACTAACGGTGAAGAAATTATTTATACAATATAACTTCCATGTTGTATCCACTTATTTCTACTATACTGCCCGCCTCTCAGGATAGTACTTAGTATAGTCTATTTCTTTCATTTAAAACCCATAAATTAAAATCCTTTTTGTACCGGTTCTCGACTTCTTAAATACCGGTTCGGTATGATTGAATCCGGTCCAACTTACCAATCGTTTGATTGTATAGAAATATGGTACGACTTTTGAAGTGAAGAAACTGGACAACTTGAGTCCCAAGATGAAAAGGGCTAAAACAACCGCCACCGGGGCGAATGCAGGAGCCACCTGTCGCGAAATTAGCACCGTTCCGATAGTAAGCCCCGACGGAATCCAAATACGGCGTGAGGTACGGCAATGTAAGGTTTTCGGCTGCCAAAATAATTCGGTAGAATATCCTCAAAATCAATACATAACCACAATGTATTGAACAAAAAGTTGTATGTAAGTCTAATTTATAATTTTATTATTTTCAGAGTAACTATGGAATTCAGTAATTAGAATATATAAGTTGCACGTTCTAAAGTTAAGCAAAAAGGTAACAACTGGTAATTCCAACGATAAAAAACACTTACAGATAAAATCAATGATGAGTCGACCATCGGAATGTCTTCCAGCAGATCTACCAAAGAAGGCTAATCCATTTGGTGGAGGAACCTCTCCAATGGCTGCCGAAATCCCTCCAGTATCTGAATTTGAATCTCCAAAATTATATAAAGCAGGGAATTTGCAGTTTTTGTAAGTATTATCAATACGATACGAAGCTAATGTCATCAACATTAACCTCGAAATCAAAACTATAACCACAAAAAAATATTTATTTGAACCCATCTTTCTACACAGATCCATTTGCTTGAACAACTACTCTCTCATGCATGTATATATTATGATACGTGGGTCCACTTTATGACATACATGTATTAATTAATTTTCCATTTCTAATTGGCCATTTTTTTAAAAAGAACTTTAACGATTATTTATCACATTGCTTGAGTATGTCTCTGATATTGTAATATGGCATATTGTATATGATATTTTTCTAGGTTATAATAAGGGAAATGGTAACGTGGCAAGTGGTTTATGCATAGTATTGTAACGGATCCATCATGTGGGTTTTGCTTAAGATTTCATCTTGGTCATTCAAAGTCAATACTGTGTTTATCTCCATCACATGGATCACAAGTTACATGTCAACTTAATATATATATATATACATATATGAGCCTATACATATTTCATATATGGAGAACAATTAGTACATGTTTTTTCAGATAATTTTTGTTTGATTTTAAAATTACCGTGTAAATCTCAATTTAGAATTGAATTTAAAATTTATTTGTTTAACAATTTAACAATTAGAGTTTTGATTTAGATTTTAAGTTTCGTTTTTTATAGAACTTAGAATTAGAGTTAAAATTTTGTAAGAAACCAATATGTACGTTAAAAATATAAATTATATATATTCATCATTTTTATTAATTTCATATAAAAATTACAACAATTATTATTTACAAATAACATTTAAAATAATTTAATATATTTAAAATAAATACAATTTAATTATATATAATATTAATTATACAACTTAATAAGAATTATACAATTTCGAGAATTTTTAAAAGTGTATTTTAATCATTTGGATATTTTGGATTCAAAATCCGAGTAAAAACGTTAAAAATTTCAACATCCGAAAAATGGTCACTCGAATTCTGTGTCCTGACTCTATGTTTAGACTTCAAAATAAAGAAAATAAAACAAGTGTTTTATAGAGAAAATTAGAGATATTCTCTAACACTAATATCCAATCTGCATAAGATAGTTGACATCGAAGCTCAATTTCGTGGAGACTTAGTCACTTCATAACTCACATCCTACACCTATTTCTATAGTGAGGTAATATAGATTTTGTTTACATATAAGTTTATAATAAGCAAATGTAAAGACCTCCATTAAAACAAACTAAATCTTGATTGTGTTGTTAAAATCTGGTTATGTTGCGTGTTTAACAACACTACGATGGTAACACAGCATGTAGTTGTCTATATTGTAGTTCTCTAAGTTTCAAGTAAAAAATCGATCGAAAAATCGATTTTAAAGGTTCTTCATATGCAATGGTGGATTAAGTATTATGTTTCTCGACACAAGCTTCGTGATTACACAAAGAATATAATATTCGGTTGAGCAATTAGACTGCATTATGCATTTTGTATGTTCCATGCCACTCGACCGAACGAGTGGTATTTGGTTCAAGCCCTGAAATCACATCACTCGATCGATTTGTGATTGTTAGAGTGCTCGACCGAGTGGTGAGAGACCATTCAGGTCGAAAATTTTATCATTTTTTTGGTGCTCGTCTGAATGTTGAGACCACTTGAGCCGAGAGTTCTATCATTTTAAGCATTAAAACCATATAGTATGACCACTCGAGCGAGTGCTGAACATAAAGAATGTGTCGAAATCATAAATAATGAGCTTAAGTCGATAAAATACATTTATCATATATCTTTACCATCAAAATAAACACACAAGTTAAATCTCAATTGTATAGAAATAATCTGACAACCATGAGATGTGTAGTTTGATAGAGGAAATAATTTTTTTTTGTATTACGCTTGGACTACCCAATAAATATGAATGATACAAGTTATTTTGATGAATGACTTCAACTCTATCAAAATGATTGATCACACAACAAGAAGACTATGTGATATGAAGCTATGAAAATAAAATACATATTATATATAATTAAAACTGAACTATATATAGTACAAAAAAAACTCTATCATTTCCAACCGCCAAATCCATTGAAATTGACAAATTTTCCATTGAAATAATCTATTACCAACGGAGTTGGGCCATTGGTAATTGACTCTTAAAAATTCTCATCCATTACAATTTCCAATGGCATTTCAATGGTAACAATTCATTGAAAAAATATCGACGGATTGTAATGAATAAGACCGTTGTAATTTTCAAATGGTATCCGTTGAAACTTGTGGATGAAGACCAACGAGCATCCATTGGAAAACTTTGTGGAGATTTACCAACGGATACCCGTTGGCATTTCTTAACAAAAAATTTAAAAATTTTCATTGGATGTCTGTTCACTACAAGAAAATCACGAATTAGGGACGACCAGTGGTAGTCCGCAAACGCGCGTCTCCAAATGTCATTCGTCCCCAATTAGGGACGGAAAATTCAGTCCCCAATCCGTCCCCAATTAGGGATGGAAAATTCAGTCCGCAAACGGTCCCTAAAAAAATGACCAAAACAGGACTCGGAAATTGGGGACGAACCATTTTCTGTCCCTAAAAATTAGGGACGGACCAATATGGTCGTCCCTAAATTTAGGGACAGATCAATGTGGTTGTCTCTAATTTTTTTATAGATTAAAAGATAAAAATTAGTATATAACAATAATTAAAAAGCATACATATAACTAACATTTTTAATCCTAAGCCGTTGGAGGTATTTCCGATTCGTCGTGATCGGAATCACTGCTCTGAATGCATCCCAATCGATGTTAGGCATTTGCGATTTCATCATGCGCAGAAACTTTTCCATTTGCCTATTTGATCGTTCAGCTCGCTTGCTTGATCGTTCAGCCTCCTTTAGTATTTGTTCAACGCGCCTGTCGGATTCTTGTAACATTTCGGATAACTTATGTTGGAACTCGTACTCCGATACTTTTTCTTTACTCTTGGAGGAAGTTGAATGTTTTGAGACCATTCCTCCAAGTCCGAAAATACGACCTTTGTATGGCGTAACTTGCTGTAAAACAAATATCGAGAATTAATAACATTTATAAATAGTAAAATTATATCATATTGAAATGTCATTATTACCTCGAGATACAACTCGTTGTACTCTTCCTGACTAAGAGTAGTTTGTGTTCCGTCTTCTCTCGGGGGAATTTGCGATACTCATTCCGCTGCCATGTTTTCAATTTCATCGTGAAGGCTTTTCGCCTTGGGATCCACCCACGAACCATCTGACTTCTTAACGTGAGTATGTTCCAACAATTCTAGATACGATAGTTCGGATCCCTTCTAGATACGCGGCTCGACTTGGGGACGGCTCATCCGTCCCTAATTGCCGTCCGTCCCTAATTGGAGACGGCTCATCCGTCCCTAATTGCTACCCGCTCGGGCTGCAAAAGAAGACCCGTTCGGGCTTCAATTAGGACTGAAAATCCCCGAAATAGAACACGGCTCGGGCTGAATTAAAAGGGCATAATCATTAAGAAACGTCTAACCATTAAGAAATAGAAACAATCCATAAACGTCTAATCATTAAGAAATAGAAACAATCATTAAGAAATAGAAACAATCATTAAGAAACAATCCGTAAACGTCTAATCATTAAGAAATAGAAACAATCATTAAGAAATATAAATAATCCGTAAACGTTTTAACATGATTCATCATTAGCAGACGAACCACATCCATACTTAGATTTCTCGAACATAAATCTCGGAAGAATAGGCCAATACCTATAACATGAAAGTATTATTAGTGTATTTAACAAATATTCACACTACATATTAATATAAAATCAACCACATACCTCTAATTACTTCGCATGCATGTTTGTCCATGTTTGTGCCCGTGAACCTTTGCTCTCATTGGTATGTGATTCTCTCTTCGTTATGTGATTCTCTCTAGTTTAATTTACAACTGCTATGATATAGGAATAGCTTTCGGCTTTAGACTCGATGGGTTTCACGCGTGTGACCATATACAGAATCTGTATATTGCCTATTTTAAGATGATTTTGAATTTGTATCTTTACAATATTATGATCAGTATTAGAATTTGATGATATTTCTATTGCAGATTTCAAATGGATGATAATTTTTGCATCAAACAAACGAAACGGTAGATGATCATGATGAACAAAGATACGATGATGATCAACCCACTCTTCAAGTAACTGGTTCTAACAAAAGAAAAAAGTCTGATGTTTGGGCACATTTCATCGATATAAATGCTAATCAAGCCAAATGCAAATATTGCAATAATATGCTCTTCTTGTACCAGTTATGAGTAATTCCATAACCACCAATTCTCGGATGATTGTTCCCTCCGCAATCTATACTCCTCGGAATACCCAAATCAAGAAGTCGGTCATACAAAATCTCTTCGCCGGTCGAAACTGGAGGAGGAGATTTCCGCACAACTACATTCCTTTTGAAATTTCTCTTGTTGCGCCGTAATGCATTATCAACAGGAAGAAAACGACGATGACAATCAAACCAACTCGTCTTTCTTCCATGTTTCAACTGAAAAACATCTGTGTCCTCCATGCAATATGGACAAGCCAATCGACTATGCGTTGTCCATCCGGATAACATACTATAAGCTGAAAATCACTTATTGTCCATATGAGAGCACCTCGTAACATAAAATTTTGTCGCCTCGATCGTACTCTTGAACTCCATTCCATAATTCTTTCAATTTTTCAATAAGTGGTTGAAGAAATATATCCAAACTTCTTTTCAGATGATTAGGCCCGAGAATCATTATTGTTAAGAACAAAAATTTCCTTGTCATGCACATATCCGGTGGTAAGTTGTAAGGTGTCACTATTACTGGCCACAATGAATAATTCTTCCCAGACATCCCAAATGGATTAAAACCATCGGTACAAAGGCCTAAATAGACATTTCGACTCTTAGCCGCAAAATCAGGATATACATTGTTAAAGTGTTTCCACGCCTCACCATCTGAGGGATGACACATCTCTGTTTCACGACTTGAATGCTCAGCATGCCATCTCATGTCGCTTGCGGTCTCCACAGATTGATACAATCTTTTTAATCTGTCTGTAATTGGTAAATACCACATACGACGATATGGAACCGATTTTCCATTCTTTGTTAAATAAAACCGATCTTTTCCACAAAATTGACAATTACTCATATTCGATGTCTCTATCCAAAAAATCATGCAATTGTCTTGACAAAAATCAACCTTTTGATATGGCAATAAACCCAAAGATCGCATCATCTTCTTTGTCTCATAATAGGAGTCTACTGCATTATTATCTTCTGGCAAATAATCTCTTACTAATATCAATATCGAATTCATGCAATTCTCAGACAAATTATTTTCCTTCAAATTCATCTCTTACTAATTGCAATATCGAATCCATGCAATTCTCAGACAAATTATTTTCAGTCTTCAAATTCATCAAACGTGCAGACAGAGATAACTGTGATAAACCACTCCTACAACCATCACAAAGTGGATTCCTAGCACTTTCTCGCATTTCAAAAAAACTTTTTGCTTCTTCATTCGGTTTTTCTTCAATATTTTCGTTTCTTTCACGGAATACATTTTGCACCATTTCCACATAGTTCATTTTTACTACATCTTGAGAAGACTCAAATTCATGATGTATAGTGCCCCTACTAAAGTTTTCCACAACATTACTAGGTCGTGGTGCAAAATTTTCTCCATGACATAACCACATGAAATAATTCGGAGTAAATCCTCTTAAATAAAGATGCTTCCAAACAGTTCTCTCATTAACAAATTTTTCATTCTTGCATTTGACGCATGGAAACCAACGTACCCGTTTCTTTGTAAACTTGTTGATTCATCGCCATTGTCATAAACTGCGTGATGCCTTCTATAAACTCTTTCGATACACTTTGATATTCCGGATCAATTCTTCTGTACATCCATTGTCTAGAAACGAAAAATTTCGATCTTGATGAAGATGCCATTATAATCGCAAATACTATAGAAGATATGCAGTGAAAATTATGAGAGTTGCTTATGAAAAACGGATCAATGGTTGAGGGGTTAAATAGATTATTTATAGACGAATTAGGGACGGATTACGGACTAAGAAAATAATTTTCCGAAAAGTCATCCTGAATCCGTCCCTAAAATGGTTTTTAAAGTCCTAAATTTAGGGACGGTCCGAAATCCGTCCCCAATTTTAGGGACGGAAAGAGATGCCGTCCCTAATTTGGGGACGGATGTTTGGCCATCCCTAAATTTAGGGACGGCAGCACCTCCCCTCCCCAAATTTAGGGACGCCTTACTCATCCGTCCCTAATTGGTTTGCAAATACGGATGGATTAGAGACGGTTCTTCGGTAAGCAAAATTGGGGACAGATTCGGGACGAATTTCATTATCCGTCCCTAATCCGTGTATAATCCGTCCCTAAATTTAGGGATAGAAATATCAGTCCCCAAATTCCGTCCCAAATCTTGAATTTTCTAGTAGTGGTTGGTTGTCATCAACAGGAATCCGTTGATGTTGTACATAATTTAGAAAAATACTTTTAAAAATAAAAATATTAACTTAAATATATTTAAAAGTTTAATGCAATATTTACACCTATATAAAATACAAATAAAAATAAAATAGCCTACAAATCATCTAAATCGTCATCGTCGTCTTCTTCTTCTCTTTCTCATGTGTTGTCTCGAGATTTGGTCACGTCTGAATCAAACACCGATTCTTGCATTGGAGTTGTGTCCTCCACAGTTAATGCAGGTGGTGGTGGCTGATATGATTGGTCGCTCATCAACTCTATTATGCTCTCCATATGACATATATCCAGCGGAACCCACCAACAACCCTTTATGATCGATGAAATGTCGAGGTCTCATAGTGTTTGAAGCTATGTAGTAAGAGAGAATTTATTATTTTGGTTTTGAGATTATGTTGAAAATTGAACTATTCAACAAGTTAATCAAAAAATTCTAACGGATGTCTGTTGATAACGATGTCCAATCAACATACATCATTTTGCGACTCTTCTGTTGTCGTTTGCATGGGTATCCATTTTCAATTCATGTTTGTTTGAAGTTCCCTTTTCAAGGAAACAGACTTTGAGAAGATAGATAGGTGCAGAGTCAAGTCATGACGACTTTTTCCAAGCTCGAGAACGAACAAAAGATTGAGAGAATTAGAGATAATAAGAATAAATGTTCTCTTATATATTTCATTAGAACTAAAAGTACCTATTTATACAAGTATAGAGGATGAAAAACAAGGAAAATACAAGTACACATGCAAGGCACAAGTTTAGATGTAACTTGCATGAGCTTGAGCGGTCAACAAGGCATAGGAGACCACAGAGGTCATAAATAGGCTTGACCAGGTCGCAGCATGCGGCTTGGAATGCGGAGACGGGAACGGGACGTGGCTCGGGACACGGGGAAGAGTGGGACGTGGCTCGGGACACGGAGAAGGGAGCGGGACACGGCTCGGGACATGGAGAGTGAGACAGGACGTGGCTCGAAACGCAGAGAAGAGCGGGACGTGGCTCGAGACAGGGAGAAGGGAGCGGGACGCGGCTCGGGACACCGAGAAGAACGGGACGCGGCCTTTCTTCTTAACAGTCATGTTCATATTTTGCATCTTTCGGTTCAATGTGTTAATAATCATTAATACAAGTACCATTTATTTCGATTCTCACGAGAATTGTTTCGCAATTTTTGGTATCAATTAGACGTATTTTCTCAGGGTTATTGATTTGAAATAGATCTTCTTTTTCTACTGTGTTTATAACTTCACGCGATTTAATATTGAATGTAACATATCTGATCGGTTTGATCTATTGTGATGAATAAATCATAATATAATATTATATTTATTCTTTATGTAATACATTTTATGGTTGGATTGAGCCACTGACATTTGAAAAGTATTATCTTCAATACAACTAAACTAAGATATTCGACCTATAAGATTTGGTGCAAAATGTAATAAAAAATTATCATCCTCTATTTCACGCAATTAGCATGACCCGGGCACATGAGCAATGAGATCGGATAGCCTTACCCGATCGGGCGCAAGAAGAATACCCGCTCGGGCGATTAGCCATCCAATTTGCCCCGAGAGTTTACGCGACTCGGGCCCTCTCAACCACGCGATCGGGTGATGTCCACCCGATCGGGCACCATGAACCAACA
>CM071865.1:31722402-31749676 GCA_036759665.1 Gynandropsis gynandra
CTATGCAATTCCCGGTATCCCGTACACCCGTAGTATTCATCATATCTAGTTTCATCCTTACCCTAGTTTCGTTGTCACCATTAGGATAGTTTTAGGAAAATTAGGACCATATCTCATCTTATCACCTCTCGTCTTAGTTTAGTTTCATTCTTAATTTAGCTGTTTTAGTCCCTGAGATCGACCCTGGTACTACAAGATCCGTATACTTGTGGTGAAGTGGACTAGGTTAATTATAACTCGTGTTTCCACACGTCAATATTCAACAGCAAACGAGATTCACATGGCAATATGGAAAGGTATAGAGCACGTCTAGTTGCCAAAGGATTTACTCAAAGGAAGCATATACTACAAGGAGACTTTCTCTCCGGTTTCATCAAAAGACTCTTGGAGAATATTGATCGCATTCACAACTCATTTTGATTTAGAGCTGAATTAGATGGATGTTAAGACAACCTTTTTCAATGGTGACATTGAAGAGACTATTTATATGATGCAACCAGAACACTTTGCGGTCGGAGATCCAAAGCAAATGATTTGCAAATTAAGTAAGTCCATCTATGGTTTGAAGCAAGCATATCGTCAACGGTATTGCAGGTTTCATCTAGTAATCATCTCACATGGATTTGAGGTGAATTAGATCAATGATTGTGTATACCATAAGATTAGTGAGAAAAATATTATCTTGATAATTCTTTACGTAGATGATATCCTTATTGTTGGTAACAATGTGAACTTTATACGCGAAACTAAGAAAATTCTTTCAGAGAAATTCGATATGAAAAATCTTGGTGATGCCATTTTTGTATTGGGTATAAAAATACTATAAGACCACTTTCGGGGTATATTAGGTTTATCACAAAAGAGTTATATATATCGATAAAGTTCTAGAACGGTTTGACATGAAATTATGTAAAGGTATAGAT
The DNA here is from genome assembly GCA_036759665.1 of Gynandropsis gynandra. Classification (NCBI taxonomy): domain Eukaryota; kingdom Viridiplantae; phylum Streptophyta; class Magnoliopsida; order Brassicales; family Cleomaceae; genus Gynandropsis; species Gynandropsis gynandra. The sequence goes on from CM071865.1 coordinate 31,723,326, forward strand.
ACCCCTATTTCTAAGGGTGATAAATTCAATCTTAGGTAGTGCCCAAAGACTGAACTAGAGATTCAGTAATTGAGAAAGATTCCTTATGCTTCGGTTGTATGGAGTCTAATGTATGATCAAGTCCGCAAACAATCTAACTTGGCAAAAATTAGCGTTTTAGGAAGATACTTAAGCAACCTCAGGATTGATCATTGAAAAGCAACCAAAACGGGTGATGAGATATCTCAAGAAAACCATAGATCATTTGCTTGTGTACAGACGATCAAATCAGCTCGATATCACACAACAAAAAATAGGTGATTTCCAACGGATTGAAACGGATCTGGAGCCGTTGGGAATCGCTCGTTGCAAATCCACATCCGTTCCAATTTGTAATGGACATACAACGGAAAAAATCCGTTGAAAATATGTTAACAGACTGGAAACGAAATTTTCCGTTGGACACGGCAACGGATGCCCGTTGGAATTTTTAAAAAAATATCAACGCGCATTCGTTGAAATATGTACTGAAACAAATAAAAAAATTAAAATAAATAAAAGGATGTTTAATGTTTGAATAAATTATAATACCTGAAAATTTTCTAAGTGTTGATCGAATTTAATAAATTATAATACCTGAAAATTTTCTAAGTGTTGATCGAATTTAATGTTTCAACGGATTTTCGTTGCAAATTGCAACGGATGCCCGTTGATATTTGAATATATTTAGTTCCATTAAAAATAAATTACAAAAATTTATACACCACTCCTATCTTCGACATTTCAATGTTGTTTGATATTGCACGTAACATCCTTGGTCTGCTTGATCTATTATGATGAATAAATCATACTTACAATATTGTCGTGTTGGATTGATATCAATTCCTCCCATCGATTTTTCCGTGTACCACGTCCTACGGTTGGATCAAACCACTTACATCTAAAAAGCATTACCTTCAATCCAACAAGACTGAGATATTTAACCTGTAGGATTTGGTTCAAAATTTTGTAGAAATTATCATACTCTATTTCACTATTAACGAAAACACTGTAATTGTATGTGCTTCTATGTTTTCTGTGTTCATACGTGTGGAATGTGTATCCACGAGTAAACATAGTTGGCCAACACATTAGAATGTGTATCCACGAGTAAACAAATGCAATTGGAATGAGTCGTTGCATGAAAACATGACAATCGTGACTTTTCATCCCGATCAGCCGCGAACCAACAATATCAACACACCGAGCAATGTTCGAGGCATATCCATCTGGAAACTTAATGTCTTCTTTTAACCACCTTAATAATGCGGTTTTCGTCGGTCTAAACAATCTGAATACTGGGATAGGTGCCCTTCCATCTCTTAACTCCAACTCAGGTCTTTGACATATTGTCTACAAATCTTTTCTTGATTGTATATTATCCTTAGTTTTTCCCATCACATTCAAAACAATGTTGATGATGTTATCGAAAAAGTTCTTTTCGATATGCATAACATCCAAACTATGACGTAACAGTAATTTCCAATATGGTAGTTCGCAAAAGATACTACGTTTATACTAGTTATGCCATTCACCTTGGCCTTTTGGTTTTTGATGACCACGACTCCGCCGCATTCTATCGATTCTTGTAAATCTCCCATTATGTTTAATCGTTCGTAAAGGATTTGCGTTCTGGTTTGCATGCATGGTGCCTCTTCCTATTGTACCACGTTCTTTTGAAAATATTTTTTATCTTTTCTGAAAGCATGTCCACGGGGAAGAAATCTTCTATGAAAAACAAACCAACATGGTTTCTTCTCATGTACTAGTCACAATGAATTTATGTCCTCCATACAATAGGGACATGCCAATCTTCTGTGTGTACTCCATCCAGATATTATTCCATATGCATGAAAATCGCTAATTGTCCACAACAAGACCGCTTTCAATGTGAAATTTTACTTCGTACTGACGTTATAAGCAAGAATTTCATCATTCCACAAATATCTTAATTCATGAATCAATGGCTACAAAAAGACATCAAAAATTTTATTCGGATGCTTTGGTCCTAGAATCAGCAACGTCAGAAACATTACTTCTCGACAAATTATAAGGAGATAAAATCACCGGCCACAAAGAATATTGACTTCCAGATTGTCCATATGGACTAAAACCATCGGTGCACAAGCAAAGATAAAAATTTTTCGTCTCATACACGAACTTCGGAAATATTTCATTGAAGTCTTTCCAAGTATTACCATACGATGGATGTTGCATTACCCCTTCGCCCGTCGAGTGTTCTACGTTCCATCTCATTGCTGCAGCGGTTTTTTCGACTCGAATAACCTTCTCAACCTATTTGGTACAGACATATAGAACATTTTTTACATATTTATGTGAAGATGTTATTTTGGCCGAAATCTGCTTGCACCGCAAAATTTGCACTCCAACAAGTCTTTATCATTTCCCCAAAACAACATACAATTGTTTCTAGAAACATCAATTTTATCATGTGGCATTCCCAAATCTTTTAAAACATTCTTTGTTTCGTAGTATGTCTCGGGGGTCTGATTTTGTTCTGGTAAATATTCACACATGATCTTGCAAAATGAATCCATCCAATTTTCAGCAACATTATAGTCTGTTTTTATACTCATCAATCTTGATGACAAAGATAAATGAGACTGACCCTCACGAAAACTTTCATATATAGGTTGTTTCGGCGAATCCAATAGGTTGAAAAATCGGCGTGCCTCGATGTTCGACATCTCTTCGTGCGGTTGTTTGTCATGAACAACTCCAGGAAAAGCATCTGGCATCATTTTTACATATGGATTGGTCGTCAATGCTTTATAAACAACTTCTTCATTTCTTTCTATTTCGTGTGCTTCTAGCACAATATCTCTAATGCAACAATTTTCACCTGGAATAACCAAATTTTGTAATTTTCTATGAACCCCACCTTGTAAAGACGTTTGCAAACAATTTCTTAACTTAGATACTTCATATTTTTTCATCATTTACAGGGAGATAACATTGTCTTGCGTTCTTGACACAAAGGTTGAACCGATGCAAAACTCATGAACTACTCCAATCCGTGTAAGTATTCTTGAGTAATTTCTTCGGTTACGCGATCTTTTCTTCTATACATCCACTCTCTCAATCTATATATATTTCTATTTAAATAAGATGAATTTTTTTAAAAATATATTTGTTTGTTGATAGCTTGGTGGAAGAAGCCTTGATTTTGATCATTAAATAATGTCTTTTTCAACGGACATCCGTTAGGAATTTCAACGGATACCCGTTGAAAATTTATAACAGATGCCCATTGAAATCCATATTGAAATATCCCAACGGCAACCTCGAAATTCCCAATTCCAACGGACATCCATTATAATTTGCAACGAAAGTCCGTTGCAATGTGTAACGGGAATCTGTTGGCCATTTTTTTGGGGTTTCCAATGGCCTTTCAATGGAGAATGGCAACGGATATTTTCCGTTGGAGGTCCGTTGCTAATCGCTACGGATTCTAATGGATAATAGCTCGTTGATCGTTTTAGTTTATCCGTTGGCGTCCGTTAGAAATAGTCATAAACGGACGGATCCGTAGATCCGTCCGTTGAAAACGTGTTTTTTGTAATACCACTAGTTATTTAGATTCAGATTATGTTATGTGCCTTGATAGTTTTAGATCCACTTGAGGCTATGTATTCCTTCTCGTTGGTGGACTATTTCTTGGCGTAGTGCCAAACAAAAGATCGTGGCGCCGTCCATAATGGAGGAAGTGTATGTAGCACGTTATGAAGCATCCAATCAAGCCTTATGGTAGAAGAATCTTGTCATTAAACTACACATTATGGTGGGTGTGGATGAATCACTAAAAATATATTGTGAAAATCATTGTGCGGTATTATACTCTAAGAACAAGAAGAGTACTACGAAGTTAAATCACACTGACATTAAGTATCTTCTTGCTCGTGCGAGGATATAGAGTGGGATCATTTCGATAGAGCACATATGTAAAAACACCATGGTTATGGATCCACTGACTAAGAGTGTTATACCTAAATTCTTTCATGAGCACTCTGCTTGAATGTGTATTGTCTTTTGTAACGATATTTCGGTTTAGTGGGAGTTTTGTACCTATTCCAGTTTTCTCTTGCATTGTAGCAATGTACCTTTATTCAGTTTCAATATTATGTTCTAGAACTATTCAATTTAAGTTTATGTTATTTACTCTATATGATACAATTTAAGTTTGATATAAGTTAGGACCAATTGGAGATAGACACTCACTTCTCATGAAATCTTCATGCTATGCATCCACTCATATCTATGTCATTCTTCTGTATTGGTGTTAGTAATAATATGTGGGTCTAACTTCATTGAAATCTCTTTGGTTTGATATGGTCGATGGATGAGATTGGTATCAATATCGGTTTAATGACAACAATATAATGAGCGCTCTTAAGGTTATTATTCTATGGTTGTATGATCACATATATGGTCCAAGTGGAAGATTATAAGATCTTTGGTTAATCTTATATTTTTGGACTCATTCACACATATATGAATAATTATGAAATAAGTGTTGTCATTTGATTTAGTCCAAATTAAATGTGATTAAATTTGAGTTTAATTAATTGAACTTCGGTATTGAAATGAGTGTCTAAGATTATATGCATAGAAACCTTTGACAGTATTGTTTATATTTTATGATGGACGAAATTAAATGATACAATTCAAAAACGGATAATGAATCGGTTATCTGTCACTTTATTGTCTCTAGTTCACCTGTATATATAATTGATATTTTTTATGAGGAATTCATTAGGTTACATATACATAAAAAAAACATGATATAGATAATCTCATTGTTCTTCACTTATCCCATACGTTTGAAGAATTCAACGATTACACATAAAACCAGAATATCAATTCCACTACATAATATATTCTATGGATACAGATATTTATCACGATCTTCTATTTGTTTTTCATGTAATTTAAAATAAAATGTAGGATTGGAATTCGTATTAGAAACTATCGAATTCTTTCATATCAACCTAACCAAACAAATTTTCAAATATTTATTATGAGTACATTGTGATGATATTTTAAATTATAATCATATGTTGCAAAAAAATATATAAACTATATTTAAAGTCTTCATTATAAAATAATAAGATAATGAGATTGTGTTGCATTCATAGGGAATCGCTTCAACAGAATCGCTTCGATTGTGTTGTATTTATAAACTTGGTGAAAGATATAATAATATTCTGGTCTTGCGTATTTTTACTTCTATTTCTTTACACGTTTTTGCACTTCGCGTGTTTCCTCCTTTTGCCTTTCCCCTATCTCATCACGTCATCCCCTCCCGACTTTATACAAGATATTGTATATATAACACCCTTATTTTGGAAACGACTAACAAAAAATATTTTCCATTGACATCAAATTTGTAATTAGCAGTAAGTTGAAATTATTGAGTGATAAAATTTTTAATTAAATCTTGAAAATCTACTCGCAATATTACACAATATATTTATTTTTTATATATAAATCTGATGATTATTATATTTTTTTCAACGCTCCGATATAATTGTACGTATGATATTCTTCTAACACTAATAATGTTATCGAATTTTATTCAAATTACTCAATTTTAATCATAGTATCAGTCTTTTTTGTAGGTTTGATTTAAACATTCAAAATCTTTAGGCAATATAATTTTAAGATGGATTCCACCTAACCAAAGATGTATAATGGATTCGCTTTTGTGTTCTAATACGACACAATTCACCAAAATAGAATAGAATCGATTGATTGTTCTCACATGTTAAATTGTTGTTTTTAGTAGCTCATGAACTAATTGAATATTTCCACGAGCATAATCACTCTCTTTTGTTCCATTGTGCAAATAGAAAAAATAAAAGAATGGTGATTGGTTGTGGTTGTGGTATGTCTTGGTGATGGATGAATATGGAGAACAAAGATCTTTGTGTATGTTGCTCACGGAAGTTGTCTGGAAGTGATACTCCTCACTCCCTTCACTCTCATTCATATATTTTCTCTTACAAAATCAAAAGGGAACTTGCACAAAATACAAGTTCCTCCATGTGGAGACTACACACAAGGTAGATAATATTTCTAGGTATAATTTATCTTGTTTGACTTGATTTCTTCTACAATGTTTGGTTCTTTTACTTTTCTTCTCATCGCAAGTTGTTCTCTAATCATATTATTGTTTTTTCATGTGAGATGAGCTTCACTGATGGGCTTCGGACTGGGCTTGTACGAGGGCCTTTGTGTTCTTGCAAGATAGACTTCTTTTCTTCATTCCTTGGGTTGTTTGTGTCTGGGCCTAAACAAACTCGCGGCCTAGCTCCCTCCTCTCGAATTTGGGATAATGTGATTGCTTCTTCTTATCTCTCAATCATCAGTCTTCGACTTCCTCCTTCGAAAGCATCGCACCATCGTCGGTCATTTCCTTCAATCTCCATCTTGATCGACTTTGGTGTGATGTTGAGTCTCCCTCTCAGTTCACGAAATCTCTCGGTCGGCAGCGGCTTGGTGAAGATATCAGCAATCTGGTCTTCACCTTGAATATACCGTAAATGTATTCTCCTTTCAACTTCAGTTTCCCGCACAACATGATAGCAGATTTTTATGTGCTTTGTTCTCTTGTGGTCTAATGGGCTTTCCAATAGCAATGGTTGATGTATTGTCACTGTAAATCGAAACCCCAAATCCATTCTAAACCCTAATTCCTCAAATAACCGAGATACCAATATTTAATGATTTGTTGTGGTGCTTAGGGATGTATACTCTACTTCGGCTATAGATTTTGATATTATTGTTACTTTCCCAAATAGCACTTCCAATCTTGAAACAAAATCTACTGGTACTATTCATGTCCAATGCACTTCTAGTTAGATCAACATGCACTTCTAGTTAGATCAACATCTGCATACCCAACTAGTTTTGCATCTCTCACTTGCATAAACCTCAATCCATAGTCCTTGGTTTCATTTACATACATGAGCACTCTTTTTGCATTATGCATTTTGTTTTCTATTGGATTGAATTGGTCCTTGACAAGTATGAGGCAACAAATGTTAAGTCTGGATGTGTGGCTGCCAAATAAAGGATTCCATCAACCATGTTCCTGTATCTGGTTGGGTATATAAGTATTTCCCATTTTTTCTTTTGTCTCATAGTAGGGGTAAGTGGTGTACTTACTCCCTTTGAGTCCAACATCCTAAACTTCGTGAGAAGTTGGATTGCATTATCTATTGGCTGAGAAATATACCATTCTTGAGGTAATCAACCTCAAAATCCCAGAAAATACTTAAGCAACCCGGATTCACTCATCTCAAATGTGAAGTTTAGCTTCACCTTAAAAGTTTCAACCAACCTTATATTGTTCTCTGATAAAATTATGTCTACACATATAAACATATCACCAAAATATCCTTATCCTTAGTCTGGATGTACATTGTTGCATCACAGTGGCTCCTTATGCAACCTTCTCTTATGGTGTCAATCTTGCTAGATTAGGCCCTTGGGCCTGTTTCAACCCATAGAGTGCTTTTTTTAACCTTAACATTTTTTGTTCAAAGTCTAAAACTTCATAACCAGGTGGTTGTTCCACATATACCTCTTCGTCAATTTCTCCATTCAAAAATATTGATTTTACATCCATTTAATATTTAAAGGCCATTATTTTTTAGTTGCAAAGAGTATTAAAGTCTTTATTTTTTCATGTCTAAACATTGGTGCAAAAGTTTTTCCATACTCCAATCTATAAATTTGTATGAAACCTTTGGTCACAAGTCATGCTTTCGGCTTCTAAACGTTCTCATTCTCATTTGTTTTTTACTTTACAGAGCCACTTTACCCCTATCACTTCTTGGTTTAGAGGTCTCTTTGTCAAATACCAAGTTTGTTTTTGGTTATCATATTCATTTCTACACTTCATAGCCTCTTTCCAACCTGTATGTTGTACATCTTCTTCAAATGTTGAGGGTTCTACCATTGCAAGGTACAAACCTTCAACTGTTGGATCTCGTTCTTCATCAATATTCTTTTCTTCAATTCTGTGTAGGTTACTTAACCTTCTAGTTCTATGAACTTCCCTGGATGATTCATTGGTGCTTCCACTGCTTTACCTTTCTGATGCTGGTGTATTACAGTGAGAATAGCAAAGGAGTTCCGAGTGGTGTACTCTTGTTCATCTATGTTTCTGTTGATCTTTTTTGAGTTGAGAAACTACATGTTTCATGGATAGACCTCGAATTCTTCTCTGAGTTAGATGTCCTATGTGGTTATAAAAGTCAGATACCATATTTTGTTCCTTGGTCTCCAACTTAGTCTCCCAATTCTAGCTTCGATCTTCATGAAACACTACATCCCTTGATACCTATACTTTTCAAATATCAATCACATAAACTCTATAGCTCTTTCTTTGGCTATTGTAACCTACAAACATAGGTTTATGATTTATCATCCAGTTTCCTTCTTTTTTGTAATGGGATCAACATATGACATAAGCATCTGAATATTCTCAAATGTCCAATGGATGATTTATGATCACTCCATGCTTCCAATGGAGTCATCTCTTAAAGTGCCTTTGTAGGTCGTCTATTTTGAATATACGATGTTGTAAAAACTCCTTCTGCCCAAATCAATTAGGCAATCCTTTATCTTCCAACATGCATCTTGTCATCTCAATTAGTGTTATGTTTTTTCTTTCTTCCATCCCATTCTTTTGGGGTGTGTAAGCCATACTTAATTCTCTCAAAATTTCTATTTCTGTCAAATAATCATAGAAGTCCTTTGAATTGAATTCACTGTCTATATCTAGTGTTAGCTTTTTAATTTTGTTTCCAGTTTGATTCTCAATCTAATATGAAATTTTTTTAAACACTGTGAATATGTTTGACTTGAGACAGGAAGGATACCCAATTCATGAGTGAAAACTAATTTGTGAAGGTCAACAAGTAGACACTTCCATCAAATGAGGATGTTTTCATTGGACCACATGATTCTGTATGAATCAAACTCAAATTTTGCTTTGCTTTATACTCTATAATTTTAGGCACTTCTTCTCTATTTTGTTTTCCATTCACACAAGCTTCACAAACTTGTTTCAGTACTGCCATCTGAGGCAATCCTTTGACCAAATTCTCAACTTGTAGTTTTTCCAGATTATGCGTCTAGTATGCCTCAATCTAAGATAGATTATCTTTCTCTTTCTATAATTCTAGCTTATTCCTTAACTGTCTTCCATTTCAATGGATATGTTGTCTTAATTATTGGAACTTCAACAACCTTGGAACCAGTTTTATCCCTTATAAAACACTTTTCTTATGTGAATATTACTTCATATCCATTCCTCACCATTTGAGGTACACTTAACAGATTTGTATCTAACCCTTGAACCAGAAAAACATCCTTAATAACCCTTTAATGCTTCCCTTTCTAGTGGTATTCAATACTGCTCCATTTTCATCCTTTATAGGCACTTTAAAGTTCATATCTATTGTAAAATAACTTTCATACTTAGTCAATGTGATTGGTTGCTCATGTCCACCAACCATACATCATTTTCAAATACTTGATGTGTTAAATGAGATGCTATAAATAATGAATTTTCTTCCTCCTATTGATAGACTTGTGATTGATTTGAAGTAGGTCTCTTGACCCTACATTCTTGGAAAAAATGGCCCGGTTTTCCACTACTGAAACATTCCTTCGTGCTTTTGAATTGCTTCCATGTGTCTCCTCTATCTCGAGTCTATTTGTTTCTGATAAAAACATTGGTTGTCTACATGGTTACCTTTCTTACAAACGGTGCAACGTTTCTTGCCTTTAAACTTGTAATGTGGCCTTCCGAATGGCTTTTTACTTGATTTTGGTTTGTTACTTATCTTGATCCCTTTGAACTTAGCATGGAAAGAACCTTGCAAGCTTTCTCCATGCTTATCATCAAGTCTAGATTCTTGTGACTGTAGTGATATCACAAGTTCTCCCCATGTGAGTGTAGTGAGCTCTTTAGTTTGTTCATTGACCCCAACATAAGGGTAGAATCTCTCTTTAAAGAATACAAGATCTTAGATACTAAGGTGTCGTCTTTGATATCATCCCCAAAGATCTTTATGTCATTTCTCAATTCTGTGATATTGTTAGCAAAGTCCTTAATACTCTTTTTTTTTCTCATTGTCTTAAGGTATAATAACTTGTTCTCAATCTCTGCAACTTTATCATTGTTGTCTTGAGGTCTCCTTGGGCCCTTTTCGTGAACAGATCCCAAGTTGCCTTTACTGTTTCACATATTGAAAAATAAGCAGCAAGGATTTCATCTGAAACTGCAATAAACAAATGTTGTAAGGTCGTTTGATATTTGGCCTATGTTTCTTCCCAAAGTGTGATGGCTTTCTGCAACTCCTCTTCTAGAGGAATAGCTCCCATTATCGGCTTATCTAGCAGTCCTTCAGTGATAGCTTTCGATTGTTGTTTTGATCTTAACGTTGCTTTCATCTTGATAACCCACAAGTTGTAGCATTTCCCATCAAACATGGAGTAGATTGCATTCTCGTTTTTACCTTTTTTAAACATAATAATAAGAGTTAGAGGGTTACCTCTTTGTGACCTCTGGGTGAACTTGTTGTCGGTGCTTTGCCGGTGCTCTTGTGCTCCATCTTGGCCCTTAAACCAGGAGTCTCTGATGCTAATTGTTGGTTTTAATGGCTCATCGACTGATTGAATATTTCTATGAGCATACTCATTGTCTTATGTTCTTTGGTGCAAATAAAAAAAATAAAAGAAATAGTGTTTCGATGTGGTTGTGATATGTCTTAGTAATGGTTGAATGTGGAGAAGAAAGGTTTTTGTATATGTTGCTCTTTAAAGTTGTCTGGAAGTGATACTCCCCATTCCCTTCAATCTCATTCGTATATTTTCTCTTAAAAATCAAAAGGGAACTTGCACAAAACGTAAGTTCCTCCATGTGCAGACTACACACAAGCTATATATTATTTTTTAAGTATAATTTTATCTAGTTTGTCTTGATTTCTTCTCCAACGTTTGGTTCTTTTGCTCTTCTTCCCGTTGTAAGTTGTTCTTTCATCGACTGGACTTGTACGAGGGCATTTGTGTTACTGCAGGATGAATTTTATTTCTTCATTCCTTGGGTTGTTTGTGTATTGCCTGAAAAACTCACAGCCCAACTCTCTTCTCTCGATTTTGAGATAATACGATTGCCTCTTCAGATCTCTCGATCATCAGTCTTCGACTTCCTTCTTCGAATGCGTTGTAGATTGTCGATCACTTTTTTTACAGTAAAAAATAAATTTCAAAATACAAAATACAATAATTTCAAAATATTGCTTTAGGAATCATCAACAAAAATTTGACAATCCCTATAAGTCAACTCTACCTAGAGTGAAGAAACTAATTATGTATGAAACGTATTTCATTTTTTTACAGCAATGGTACATGTTTTCCTTACGGATAGGTGAATTAACATAGACGGATAGTTGTATGAATAAATTCGAAATTTGTACCATGAAGTAAATAGCTAAAATATTTTATTCAGTTATGTTATGTACTTTTTATGTTATAAACAACATATTCTTTTAACATCAAATGTTATTAAAAAGAATCAAATGTTATTAAAAAGAATCAAATGTTGAAAAATTAATTATTAATTGACATATATATCTAAATATATTAAAATATAAAACACATATTATAATTGCTTTAGGAATCATCAACAAAAATTTGACAATCCCTATAAGTCAACTCTACCTAGAGTGAAGAAACTAATTATGTATGAAACGTATTTCATTTTTTTACAGCAATGGTACATGTTTTCCTTACGGATAGGTGAATTAACATAGACGGATAGTTGTATGAATAAATTCGAAATTTGTACCATGAAGTAAATAGCTAAAATATTTTATTCAGTTATGTTATGTACTTTTTATGTTATAAACAACATATTCTTTTAACATCAAATGTTATTAAAAAGAATCAAATGTTATTAAAAAGAATCAAATGTTGAAAAATTAATTATTAATTGACATATATATCTAAATATATTAAAATATAAAACATACATATTATATGTATAATAATATAAATATAATTATAATATAATATTATATTTATATATTTAATAATATTTAGTAACTAATACATATAGAAGGTACGATCATATATATAAACGATCATATATAAGTGATATATATATATACATATAAATATAAAATATATAGTAAGAATAATATATATATAATAACTTACCGTGTAAGTTAGAGGAGTGAAAAGAGAAAGAGAGTGGAGAGAGAAAGAGTGGAGAGAGAAAGGAAATATGGGAGAAAAATGATTTTGTGATATTTGGTGTTTTTTCTTTACAAATTAAGGAATTATCTATTTATAGGCAAAATTCTTTAATTTTTAATAATAAAAATATATGGGTTGTGGCCCATTTGACATTTACAATTCAACACTCCTCCTTAAATGTCTATCGTTAAAAATCTTATCATGTAAAAACCTTTTGGGATAAAAAACATAATGAGAGAAAAAGAGTACAGCCATAAAAAAATCCTCCTCGATTTGTCAACCTTTTGTTTAATCATAAGCTTCGGAGGTGACGCATCCCGATATTTCGAATGTGTTTTCTCAATGTTGAAGTAGAGAGCGCTTTTGTGAATAAATCGGCTACATTTTTGCATGATCGGATGTATTGAACATCAACTTCTTTCTTCTTCTTGAGCTCTTGTGTATACGTGAAAAATTTTGGAGGTATATGCTTTGTTCTATCACTTTTGATATATCCTCCCTTTGTTTGAACAACGCAAGCGGTATTATCTTCATATAATCATGTTGGGTTGATATTAGTTGATAATCTGCATGTCTCTTGTATATGTCGAGTTAAAGCTCTGAGCCACACACATTCTCTACTCGCTTCTTGAAGTGCAACCATTGGAGTGCTTAATGGATTTGCTTTATCCATATTAAAGCGTTTTAATACTCTCTTTGTATAATTCGATTGATGTACAAATATACCAATCTTTAGAGACTCTATCTGTAAACCAAGACAAAACTTTGTTTGTCCAAGGTCTTTCATTTCAAATTTCTTTTTCAGATAATTCCGAGCATTTTCAATCTCTTTTGAGGTCCCAATTATATTCAGATCATCAACGTAAACAGCTATAATCACAAATCCACTTGTTGTTTTCTAAATAAATACACACGGACAAATAGGGTTATTCACAAATCCCCTTTTTAATAGATATTCACTTAGACGATTATACCACATACGTCCAGATTGTTTCAATCCGTATAAAGATCGTTGCAATTTGATTGCACACATTTCTTTAGGTTTTGAGTTTGATGTTTTAGGCATTCTTAATCCTTCAGGGATTTTCATGTATATATCATTATCCAAAGATCCATATAGATATGCCGCAACCACATCCATAAGGTACATAACTAAGTTGTTGGATGTTGTTAAACTCATCAAATATCTAAATGTGATTGCATCCATAACAGGGGAATATGTTTCCTCATAATCAATTCCAGGTCTCTGGAAAAACCCTTATGCGACAAGGCGTGCCTTATATCTTGTGACCTCGTTATTTTCATTTCTTTTTCATACAAAAACCCATTTGTATCCAACCGATTTGACACCATTTGGAGTTTGAACGATGGGTCCAAATACTTTTCTTTTATTTAATGAGTCTAATTCTATTTGCATAACTTCTTTCCATTTGATCCAATCATGTCTGTTTTGACATTCTAACACTAACACTGGTTCTAGATCTTCACTATCATTTCAATTTCTTTGGATACAGAGAAAGAGAATATTCCATCATTGTCATTTATTTCATCTCTTCTTATAATCTTTTCATCATAGATATAATTGATGGAAATTTCATTGTTCTCTGTATGTTCATGATTATTTTCATGATTATCATTTTGAAGATCATCTTCCTCATTTGTTTCTTTTTTAATGTTCTCTATGATTTGAGAATCATCATTATTATCAAACTTCTTTCTCTTTCGATGATTTTTATCTTTAGAACTAAGTGGTCATCCACGCTTTAAGCGTGTTGTAGACTCATTTGAAATTCTTTCACCCGTATGCCCTTTTGGTATTTCTATACGAGCAGGTACATTTGCAGCCGGTATATATGATTTTGTAACCCGAGCTGTATCATTGAACCCATCTGAAAGACTATTCACAATATTTTGTAAATGTATTATCTTTTGTACTTCCATATTACATTGTTTTGTAGGAGGATCAAGATATAACAATGATTGTGTTTTCTATGTTAGATCTTGTGAGGCTTGTTTTCTTCCTCCTCCTAACGGTGGGTATTCATTCTCATTAAAATGACAATCAACAAAACGAGCTGTGAATACTTCACTCATTTCTAGTTCAAGATATCTAATGATAGATGGTGAATTATATCCAACATAAATTCCCAATCTGCGTTGTGGGCCCATTTTTGTTCGTTACGGTGGAGCAATTGGAACATATACAGCACAACCAAATACTCTAAGATGAGATATATTTGGTTCTTGGCCATTTGATAATTGCAATGAAGGATATTTATGATAAGCACTTGGCCTTATTTGAATTAATGCAGCAGCATGTAAAATGGCATGCCCCAAGCAAAAATGGGAAGTTTCGTTTTCATTAGCAATGGTCGAGCAATAAGTTGGAGACGTTTAATCAATGACTCTGCCATTCCATTTTGTGTATGAACATGTGGTATGGGATGTTCAATCTCAATACCAATCGATGCACAATAGTCATTGAAAGCTTGAGAAGTGAATTCACCAGCGTTATCAAGCCTCACCTTCTTAATAGGATGATCGGGGAATTGAGCTCGTAATTTTGTTATTTGAGCAATAAACCTCGCAAATGCAACATTGCGAGTTGATAATAAGCAAACGTGTGACCATCTGCTAGAAGCATCGATCAATACCATAAAGTATCGAAATGGTCCACTTGGTGGATGTATAGGTCCACATATATCCCCATGTAATCGTTCTAAAAACGATGGTGATTCATGTCCAACTTTCACAGACGATGGTCTTATTATTAATTTTTCTTTAGAACAAGCACTATATGCGATTTCATGAGATTGAAATATCTTCTCATGTTTTAATGGATGACCATTGGAATTTTGAATAATTTTTCGTATCATTATTGAACCAGGATGACCCAATCGATCATGCCAAATCTTAAACATGTCTTTATATCTTGGGTTGAATATGGTATATGTTTCCACCATTCTTATCTTTGTGAAATATAGTCCAAAGGATAAAGCTGGTAAAATTTCCACAATATGTTTCTTTTTAGAAACCATTGTCGTGATATAAAGATATTCACGATTTTCATCATTCATGTCTCAACATGATAGCCATTTTGACGAATATCTTTGAAACTTAATAAGTTTTTTTGGGATTGTGGAGAGAATAATGCATCTTGTATGATAAATTTTGTCCCTCCGGACATTATAAAATTTGCTTCTCCACATCCCTTAATTATTTTTGCATTTCCAGATATTGTATTGACATTGAATTCATGTATTCTCAACTTGGAGAATATTTTCTATCTTTCAATATTGTATGTGTCGTAGCGCAATCGGCTAGACATATGTCTCCATCATTGATGTTTGATCGTGAGATATTTTGTATTACTTTGATCCGATAAAGATATAGATGAACCTGGAAAATATAAAGCAAACTTTGTATAAAATATATAACAATGTAACAAAATATTACAACAAAAGATGATCTAATAAAACTTTAAAAACTAAATAGCGAAAGAAAAAAATAAATCCGAAAATAACAAGCTAAGTCTTAAAAATGAGATAATGATAACAAAGAAATTCATGTTGAAATCTCATTTTCTTTTCTCATCTTCATTATCAGGTTGATACATAAAGTCTGCAATGTCAAGATGCATTCCAACCTTGTCGTTATCCAAGAGATCATCGAGATCATCTAAGACAAAATTCGTTTGAACATTTTTTTTCTTTATCCGTCAGTGACTTCTAGTATAAATCAACAAAATGTCTTGGTGTTCGGCACACTTGGGACCAATGTCCATTCATACCACATCGATGACATATTGTATCTTTTCGCCTTTTAGTCAAGTTTTCATTTTCATTCACTCGATTATCTTTCCTTTTATTTCTCCATGACGGAAATTATTTGGTGGAGTACTCCGACCTCTTCCTCTACCATATCCATTTCCACGACCGCGACCACGTCCACGGCCTCCACCACGACCACGTATATATTCGCGCCCACGGCCATGCCAGTGGTTATAACTTGTTGAAGTCCCATTTGTTTTATAAAATGGTGCAGAACCAGAGGAACGAGCATGATAATTTTTCTTTAATAGCTCGTTTTGTTGTTCTGCAACGAGGAGAAGCTGTAACAATTCGCGATAGGTCTTAAAACCCTTCGCGCGATATTGTTGTTGTAAAATTACATTATCGGTATGGAACGTCAATAATGTTTTTTCCAGCTTATCATAATCACTTATCTTTTCTCCACATAATTTCATCATGGAGATTATTTCGAACATTGCAGAATGGTATTCATCGACGGATTTATAATCCTGGAATCTTAGGTTCAACCAATCATTCTTTGCCTTTGGGAGTATCACATATTTTTGGTGATCAAATCGATCTTTAAGAGATTTCCACAAATTTACGGGATCTTCTTTTGTTCGATACTCATTTTCTAATCCATCGGCAATATGATGACGTAAAAATATCATGGCTTTTGCCTTTTCCTCTTCTGAGGAATTATTATCTTTATCGATCGTGGCAATAAGCTTTGTGCCTTTTAGATGCATTTTAGCATCAAATGCCCATGTCATATAGTTTTTTCCAGAGGCATCTAGTGCTTTGATTTTGAGATTCACCAAGTTCGACATGAAGATCTGTTATCATTGAAAAGAGAAAATAAACGAATATAAGTTATGACATTGAAAACAAAATTAAATAAATTATTATATAACAATTCATGTGTTAGGTCCGTTTATATTTATAGATAATTTATTTTTAGATTTGTTTAACCAATTAACAATTAAATAATAAAAATCATAATTTAAAATAAATTCTGGGGTGAAATTTTTTTTTCATCCTCCACATAAATAAATAAAATAATTAACACAAATAAAATATAACAAAAATTGGTGGTTCGGCCATCCGTATAACAACAATAAGTTAAATAAATTACGGGGTGAATTTTTTCATCCTCCACATAAATATAATAATTAACAAAATAAAATATGACATAAAAAATGGTGGCATAGCCATCGTTATAACAAGAATAAATAACAGATAAATATTCATAAATCTTAATATTATTGATTGGTGATTGAGCCCGCAGAATCATAAAGTATAATATATATTATGACCGGGATATATATTCCACGAGGTCTATATATATATTTTTTTACTTGAAAATCGAATCCAAATCGAAACCAAAATCGATTGAAAATCGAGATCGTAAAAAAATTGAAATTAAAAATAATACATGTAACGTATAATATTATATTTTTTTCTTAATTAATTAGAACGTTCGTGCTGATAACGTGTTAAAAAATTAATTATTAATTGACATATATATCTAAATATATTAAAATATAAAATATATATTATATGTATAATAATATAAATATAATTATAATATAATATAATTATTATATATTTAATAATATTTAGTAACTAACACATATAGAAGGTAATAATATAATATATATATTAACTATATATATATGCATATAAATATATAATATATAATAAGAATAATATAATATATATATATATATAATAACTTACTGAGTAAGTTAGAGGAGTGAAAATTGAAAGAGAGTGGAGAGATAAAGGAAATATGGGAGAAAAATGATTTTGTAATATTTGGTATTTTTTTTTTTACAAATTAAGGAATTAAATAGGTAAAATTCTTTAATTTTTAATAATAACAAATATATGGGTTGTGATCCATTTAACATTTACAATTCAACCTCAAATATGTTTTTGTCAAGGCAGTAGACCAAACCGGTTCGGTTTAATGAACCTTTTTGAGCCAAAGACAATTCAAAGTTCCTATTTATAGCGGAAAAATTGATTGAACAATGATAGAAATCTCCCCATTCTTCCGTACATCGAATACATATATACATACATATATATTATATATACATATTTATTATTATAAAGCATGTGGTATATATCATTGGATAAGGTCTTTATTTGAGCCAACCGTCTTGGTCGACAATTGCTTGTTGAGCGTTTGACTATGCCTACCATAATCTTGTTGGCTTTTCCCTATTCCGTATAACATCGACCATTTCAATTAATCATCAATATCTTATACGGACATGTTATATTAACAGATTCCATCAGCTCCAAGCTGGATAAATATGTTCCAACAAGGGCATTGATAATTCCTATTCACTTCGAATCGGTTAACTCATTCGTTCATGCAACATTAACCAAGTTTAGAGTAGGGTTTGTTTGAAAATACAAAATAACACTCCTTTTCACATTCAGATTCAGTCATAAAGCGTAGACATCACAATCAAGGGTCAACGTCGAAATATTCAAATCGGGACGAACTATATTTTAATATCATGTTAAATATGAATTTAGACCTAACTAATCTAAAAATTAACTCAATGTTCAATATCATATATGTGAGTTCATAATTTACATTCTAACCGATATAAAATACACAACATAACACTCCCTTGACAACCCAACATCGAACTATTTAAATCAATACAAATTTAGGTTTCGATACCATAACAAATGGATTTAGATCTAGTTCAAAAAGAAATTTAAATGTTAATGATTGTTCGATATCTATATTAGTTCTTTATTTATGTCTTAACCTATATAAAACTATACACAACAATTATCAACCCCAATTTTGTTAACGATGGTATCTACCTAATCTTTGGTACACGTTATAGAATAGACTCTTCGGTAAAATTTATTATTTAATCACATTAATAATTTACAAAAGTATCCTATCTGTGCATATCTGTATGTATGTGGGCATATATATGAATACGTACTTATTATATGTTTGTTACCGGCATCCAAAGATAAGGCCCTGAAGTTTGCAGCGATATAGAGAGCAAGAGGAGCTTCTATTCTTCGAACTAATAATTAATGCAATCTGCGCGAAATTATTCCCAAGGGAACATTTTGTTAACTTAATTATTACTTTCTTTTGTTTTCTTTTTTACTTTTCCTACTTAATTTCTACTGAACTTGTTAGTTGGGAGTATGCAATATGTGTGTGTCTGTCTATACATATATATGTATCATTACTCTAATAATATTGTACATTACTTTTATCGTACTTGTTCAAAAGGTACTGATATAAAACTGCAATGATAAACAAATCTTTGCTCATCATTATTGAATTATTAGATATAGGAAATTTAAATAGTATCATATCAGCCAACACATTAAGTTGTTTTACTTTTGTTCATTGGTATTAGTGTTATAGGAAAAATTGACTTGGGAAATATTGATAATAGAAACGTATTTTGGTTACTAAAAACCATTTTTAATATTATAAGAAGTTCACAATCTTATTTTGCTTAATGTGAATACCATCTTTAGAATAAATTGTTCCGAGATTAGCTTACATATTTTAAATGTTGGTAGAATCATATGATGTTCTGATGAATATGCATCATTTTTCAAACCCAAGGTTAGAATTTAGGGTTAAATGATGAAGACGTGAGCTATTTTATTTGCTTACATATGATCCGCGCAAACACACGCAGTTAACATTAAATGTATATCCTCACATGAACTAGTATATAAATTATAATGCAGTGAGGCTCGTCTCAGTATGCAATCACTGACTCTTTCTCTCTCCTATCTCTCTCTCTAGGGATCAAATCCAAGAAGAAAAAAACATGAAGAGGACAAGAGAAGAAGGAAAAGGAGAAGAAGAACAGGAATACAAAAAAGGTTTATGGACTGTCGAGGAAGATAAGATCCTCATCGATTATGTCCTAACTCACGGCAAAGGTCACTGGAATCGTATCGCCATGAAAACTGGTCTCTCTCTCTCTCTCCTCTCTCTCTCTCTTAAATTCGAGATAATTATTTAGCAATGGATTTCTTATGATTAGGACTTAAGAGATGTGGGAAGAGTTGTAGGCTGAGATGGATGAACTATCTGAGCCCTAATGTGAATAGAGGCAATTTCACTGACCAAGAGGAAGACCTCATCATCAGACTCCACAACCTCCTTGGAAACAGGTTCTCTTCTTACATATATCTATATATATATAGCTATATATATTTATATAAATATATATATATATATATATTTCACAATATATATATATATGCATATACAATCATGCTCCATTAGGGAATTTCTAAAAAAATTATCATTTAAACTCGGATTTTAGTGATTAATATCCACCGATCATTGATGAATGATTGTATATAAGCATCTGCAAGGATATTATAATGACTTTATATACATATCACCCATACGAATATACTTTTTGAAATCATCAATAATTAAGACACATCTCCAAATTATTCCCGAATTATATGATATATATATATATATATTGATCGTCTTTTCATTCAGCTTTTTGGACTACATACACATCCATTATTAAATACACAATTAAATTTAAATTGCAGGTTATTCACAGAAAAAAGAAAATCCTTATATTACATATATGATGTAGTATACTCTACAATAGTAAATGCATTCATTTATGGATCATTTACATCTACAACTACATGATTGTTCCATATTTATAATGAAAAGAACAGTGACTTTTTACATCAGAACAAATCTCTGCCATGCCATATATATATATGAGATATAGAACATCATTAATTTTTTGGTTTAAATGATTTAAATGCATACATTCAATCTTTGTAGGCTCTTGCGCATTGATTCTATCTAAGCCTCTCTCTCTCTCTCTTCTTCTTCTTCTTTTGGCCCAAACAGATGGTCTTTGATTGCCAAAAGAGTACCAGGTCGGACAGATAATCAAGTCAAGAACTATTGGAACACTCATCTAAGTAAGAAAGTTGGAATAAGATCAGATCAATCCACAGCTAAAAATTGCGAATCTTCATTACCAATAATCTTTACCACCACTTCTTCTTCTTCTCCTCAAGATATCAACATCAATAACAGAGATGCAACTCATAACTTCGACACCACTCAAAACGAAGAAATGACTCTTCCTGTTATGATCGATGACATGATGATGAACTGCTACAACACAAACCCTTTCTGGGTTCATGAAGATGATTATTTCCAGTTTAGTTCACTCACTATGATGGATTTTGCCGATGGTTATTGCTTCTGAATTATTATGTTTTATTGTTTGGAAACGATCATCCAAGTGTTTTCAGCATTGAGAAACGATAATTTATTATATTAATACAACCTATTTATATAATCATTCTGCTATAATATATATTTCGGTTATTTGATTATCTCGGCCTTGTTTTAGCTCAAGATGTGCTATGCACGATGACATTTGTCACTGCTTAGTGCATATTCGTTTAGCCAACTTGGAGCTTTAAGTCTTGACTCAAACGGAAAAAAAATAGAAACGTAACAGAAATATAAAACTTTGCTTACCAAGTTCAAAAAATAAAACCAACTTTCATTTTTTTTCCGCTTTTCAAATGTTTATTTCAAAGTATAATAATAATATTGAGTTCAAATTTTACCTTTTGAGTTTAGACATTTTGGACATTGAAATTTTCAGCATTACTTGAAATAATGTGTTTAAGTTTATATATTTTATTTATTCTGATGTTTCGACATCAGAAAAAAGAACTTTTAATCTTTTTAAAAATAAAACTAGGGAATAAAAAAATTCTTACCAATATACAATGTATATATATTTAGCCAATGAACAATATATTTAAACAGAGTCATGATAGTTGATTAAAATATTATTATAATCGATTTTTTATCTTTGTTTTTATATATCTATTTTTATATATGTTTTCCTTTTCCCATTATCTATACTTTTGTTGATATTTCTTCTTTTGTAATCTTATTTTATATATATATATATATATCATATTCATACTTTACCAACAATATATGCATGCAAATATGCACAGTTTATACACATATACAATCATACATATATTCATGTATAAAATGTACATATTTATACATTTACACACATATACATATTAATATTATATATATATATACATTCATAAATAAATAGGTACAAAAATATACATACATACATAAATATACATTTATGCATATATATACTTACATATATATATAAGTATATAAACATTGCAATACATTGATGAAATAAACACGACAACCGCAATGAATTTGAATAATTCTTCAATTTTCGTTTTCTTTTTTCAGAGTAAAATTGCTCCGATTGAAGCAGAGGATATTAGGATATTGTCTTGGAAGAAGGAGATGACTTTGTCATGTGGTATTAAGCTTGTCTCCTATTTATAGATCGTACGGATCCACACTGGAAAATAGTTGACGCCAACAATTTTTTTAGATTATTCCCTATTTTATTTTATTAATTATGAATAAAAATGTAGGTAATAGTTTGGTGCGAATATCCATGATTATAGTTCTTTCTTAATCACATGGCAATAGATTTTTTTAACAAAATACAAGACTGCTTATTATACACTATTTTAGAAATTGTGATTTGCTTTTTATATTTTCACGAAATAAGAGAATTAACTAAGAAAACACACTAATGTAATACTTATCTAATAGAGTCAACACAAGCCCTCAATCCCCATCCAAAATGGCCTTTTTTAGTTGAAACTTACAGTTTGTAGGATATAATAAACTCCGACCAAGATATTTTTTAGATAAGGGAGAATGTATTGTGTGTTGAATTAAACTTGTTTTTTTAAGTTAAAATTAAGTTTTGGATTAAGTTGAATATTGGGTCAAAAATCAAGTTTTGGGTTATGATCCAATAAATTATATTTTGGACCAAACCCAAATTTAATTTTGTGATCCAATTTCTAGAAACTTTTAATATCTAGATTTTTATGTAAAAAAATCTAGATACTTAGAATAAAAAAAAATCATGATATTTTGTTAGATTTCTCTAGAATTATAATATTTTATTCTAGATATTTTGGTGAATAGTTGTAACCATGGGGCTATAAATACCCCTCCCCCCTCACTTGTATGAACCAAGCAAAAATTAAGAAATAAAGAGTCTTCTAAGTATAAGTCCTCTTCTAAGTGTTCTTCTTCTTTCCTACTTGGAGTTCAAGTTTTCTTTCGAGTTCTTCTTCGGTTCTCTCGAGTTTTTCTTCGGGTTTACGGTCTAGGGCCAGTGCTAAGCACTGTGTGAAAGGGTCTTCCTTTCTTTACATTGTGCAACAGAGAAGTGGATGTTAGTAGGTGCAAATATATATATATATATATATATACTTAATTTGTTTACACAAAAGAGATGTTAAGACGATTAATGGTTAAGTATATTAATTAGTTTACGATAGTAAGAAGGATTATTTAATGGTTTACCAAGAGTTTGTGATAATTCGGAGCTTCCATTGAAATTATTAATGGGTTACTTGCATTCCAAATTACTCAAGAAATTCTAAAGTAAACTTACCCTAATTTACAGAGGTTCCATCATTAGATAGTAAAATTACCAAAAAAGTTATTCACCTTACCAACATCTTCAATACTAGAAAAAAGAAAAGCTAAAATAAAGTTAAAGAGAATCCACATTAGTAGAATGGTTACCAAAAATCAAAATATCAATTCGACATATACTAATAATACAATAAAATGATATTTGGAAGAAGATAAAAACACTCAATGACTACAATAAAATTGAACATAAACAAATTTTAGTAAAATCGTGGAGAATTTTATGTGTCATTATCGTGAAACCATATAAAAATTTGTCTAATAAACTCCTTGTTTATAAATTTGTGGTAAATTCATATAAATTTTTTTGGTTCAAATCATCTTATAAAAAAGTATTAGAAATATCAACCCAATAAAAGAATTGGATAAACACAAATGAAGTCTAGTGGTAACAATTTTCGCAACAAAACTTAATCTATAAACATAATCAATGTGTTCATGTATGTAAAACCCTTAGTTATAGGTCTAGCCTTATATTGTCAACATTATCATATACATAATATTTAATAGAATCTGTAATATGTTTATTCGGATGAACTGAACAAACAGACCATATATTATTCTTTAACAATGCATCAAGTTCCAAGTTTATGGTTACAACCGATTCTTTTGATTTATTGCTTTTATAAATATGGTCTCTTATATATAACATAAATATTTTCATTAATTTTTAGATTAATTTGACCAAAATTCGTACATAATAAATATGTTGCAACATCGGTTGGCTTGATCTCGTCAATCCTTTAACCGTTTTTGTTATTTTGTCGTTTATGTTAATGAAAAAATGCATACATCTCACATTTTTTTTATTGCACAGTGTATTTTTGGATATTTGGAAGATACATAGCCTTCAAACCAAATTTCAACAATATAATTTTTTCGGAGCAATTAAATTTGCAAATACTACTTAAAAATGTCTCACGTTGATTTTTTATAAATATTGAAAGTACTATGTCTGTTATGTAATATTTTAAGAATCATGGGTTTAAGTTGCAATTATTAATAGTTTAATAATTATTTAAGAAACGAAAAACGAGTTTTCATTATCAGAACACACAATCGAAACCCTAGCCGTCAAAAGAAAAACGAAGAACGAAAAAGGCTTATCGTTCTTCCCGAATTCCACATCAACGCAGAAAGCAGATCCGATCTCGGCGTGGATACGCGTAGAGGGCTTGCGTTATCAAGTCTTGCATCCGACAATCACACGTTCAACGCTACAGGTATTACGAAATTGTTTCTAAATCTGTTCTTTGTTGAAACCCCGAAAAACCACTCGTTAAACATGACTAGATCTTATATTCGGGTTGATAAAACATGTTTCTGCACCAAAATCAACCCTACAGTGGTATCAGAGCGTCTGGTCGTCTGTTTAGAATTAGTTTTTCGAATTTTTGTGAAAAACGGATCGAAAAAAATGTAAAAGTCGTGCGCGTGTAACGCACGCGCACAAGAACAGCACGTGAATGGTGAAGTAGAGGGTGAGCCGCACGGCTGAAACCCTGGCCGGCCACGCGTTCGATGCCGGACACAGGCGAAGGGCGGCGGGCTACCCTGAACCACCGCGGGCGACCACAAGCATGAGGCGACGGTCGACGCGAAGCCTCGTGCGCGAGAGAGAGCGAATCGCTGCAGACCGTCGCCAAAGAGAGCGATTTACCTCGTGCGCAAGGAAGTAGCGGTTCGCTGTGAGCCTAGGAGATCGACGGGCGAGGGCGGGGGTCATGCGACGGTCGGCGTGAGCAACGATTGCGACGACGGTCGACGTAGGAGGCGGTCGGATTTCGAGCGTCGAGGGAGAAAGAGCGAGCGGGTGCGAATAGGGTTTTCTGAAACCCTAGAAGTCCGATCGCATCGGTGGCTCCGCTCAACCGCGCGGTGCCCTCGGCCCGACCGAGTGGTCCGTGTGGTCCCACCAGTTCGACCAGCGGTTCTTCACGGTCGGAGCGGTCATCCGGTGAGAGGGCGACGGCGGTTGGGTTTTTCAGAAATCCTAGCGTCCCCAGCCCGAGCGGGTGGCCAGCAAGCCCGAGCGAGCACGCGTAACCTGCGGGCGAAAAATTTAAAAAAAATAATTTAAAATTAAATTAAAATTAAATTAAAATTAAAATTAGAGAATTTTAGTTTTAAATTTTAATAATTGAGTTCTTAGACGATAAATTATTTATCGTTAGGCTTTTCCTTTATCGTAGACGTTTTGAATAGATTCTCGTTTACATGGTACGGCCTGACTACGAGGAGGCATGTAGTTCAAGAAATCGATTCGTACGTCTATGACATCAGATGTCTAGTGGGAGGGATCAATTAGGTTTTGTAAACACCTGGACTACCCGGGGGACATAAACTTAATCGATAGGAAAGACTTGACTACCAGGTGAATATGTGATATAGAGCCATATTAAAATCAACATGTTTAATATGCTTAAGAAATGACCTGACAACTAGGGGGCTTATGCATGATAGTTCAGGAGATATTACTGAAAGATACGATTTCCGAATACTACTATAGTATTAATCAGTAAAATAATCATTTAGATCAAAGTCCATATCTATTTGATTAAATAAGTGTTCTAATAAATGCTGCAATTTTTCCTTCCAAATTTCCCAAAGAATGTCTTCAATTTCTCTACGTGCCATTCTCGATGTCCACAAGCTTGTTGGAT
>CM071865.1:31766927-31801449 GCA_036759665.1 Gynandropsis gynandra
GACGGAATCGGGACTCAAATAATTTCGGTCGGAAAATTGCGGACTGCTGACTCAGCAGTCCGCAAATTTGCGGACGGATGACCAGCAGTCCGCAATTTGCGGACGGATGACCAGCAGTCCGCAATTTGCGGACGGATGACCAGCAGTCGCAGATTTGCGGACGGATGACCAGCAGTCCGCAATTTGCGGACGGATGACCAGCAGTCCGCAATTTGCGGACGGATGACCAGCAGTCCGCAATTTGCGGACGGATGAGTCAGCAGTCCGCAATTTTCCGACCGAAATTATTTGAGTCCCGATTCCGTCCCGAATTCCGGACGACTTAGGGACTGGCCGACGGTCTCCAAATTTAGGGACGGATTTGGGACTGTTTTTTAATCCGTCTTTAATTAGTCCCTAATCCGTCCCTAAATTTAGAGACGGATATGTCAGTCCGCAAATTCTGTCCCGAAATCCGAATTTTCTTGTAGTGGATATTCGCAGAATCATCGACAAAACTAAATTTAAATGACTGATGTGGAGATGATTGTGAAGATTTGGTACTTTATTTGATTTATATTATGTATCTTTGCATCTTTGTGTGATTTGAATTTTAGTGTTAGATTATAGTTGATGATTATTGGTTTTTTATTAATATTCTTTTATATATATTTGTTACTTTTAAAAAATTTTGGTACGTATACGAATATCCATATATCCGACGGATATCCGTATATCCGACAAATATCCGTATTTACAAATATCCGAATTTAGAAATACAAATACAAATACTAAATTTGGATATTCGTCGAATACAAATACAAATACAAATAGTCAAATTTTCGCAAATATCCGTTATTTGTCCAGCTCTAGTCCATACTATTAAATTTATAATTGAACTATAAGTGTAATGTTAGGTATTAAATTTTATTTAGAGAAAATTATAACATTAAATGGTTTTAAATTTATATTCTTAAACATTTTATAATAACAAAATGACAAAAAAATAAAATTTATTTATACACAATTTAAAGTGGGAATTTATGAAGTTAAACTAATTAAAAATTAAATTATTTATTTATTATTATGAATATGTTAAAAAGTACAAATCTAATATTAATTTAAAAAATATCTAAAATAAAGTCAAATGATTTTAAAATTATAATCGTAGATATTTTATAATAATAAAAATTAAATTAAACTAAAGCATAAAAATTCTTTTTAGACATAATTAAAAATAAATTAAATAATTTTATTTGAAACTTTATTTAATATTAATGATTAATAATATTTTAGATAAAATATAAATAGTTTGTAAAATATTAAAAAAATATATTTAAAATTTTTATAGTTATAAAAACATAAAAGATCTAAATTTCATTAGATAATTTTTTGAAATAACATTAAATAATTTTAAAATTATATTCTTAAATATTTTATAAAGAATAGTGGATATAGTCATGATTCGATGGGTTAGGTCCACTTACTTTTTCTTTTGTATTTGTGAAATAATATTTAAGTTTAACAATTTTAAAATATAATATTTTAAAAATAAAAATTAAATTTTCAAAATTTTCTCTCTATTTTTTGTTTTAATAATATTATATCATACACATATTAAAAGTCTAGCGTTGGTGAACAGTAACTGATAAGATTAATCTTGTTGTTATGTTTCAGTTTGTTTTAGCTTGTCAACTTAGTATAAAGTAGAAGTTATTTTTTAGGTTGCAGTTATTTTCTAAATGTGGTTGTACTTTATTTAGAACGTGTTTGTTGTTATATGAGAAAACCAGAAAATGATGCTGCAGTTTTAGCATCACAAAACAGAAGAGAAGTGTTTTGATTTGAACAAGAACTTACTGTTTTCATTTCTTGGAAGCAGGACTGGTTGCTGATATTGAACTCACTACAAACATTTGGTATCAGAGCAAGGTTGCTCGTCACCATGTCGGGCAAAGGTCCAGAGGGCGAGAAAAAGGATGGAACAGTATCAACAGTGGTCAAGTCGCTGTCTAAAGGAGTCACGATTCCAATCCAATATCCCATGTTAAGCGAGTCGAACTACGGCATATGGGCTGTCAAGATGAAGATAGTCCTCATATCGCTAGGGGTATGGTCTGTGATTGAAGGAGATGAAAAGACGACGACAAGGACCAAGGTGCTATGGTGGAGATCTCTCATGTAGTGCCAGACAATGTTATGATGGCTATTGCAGAGAAGCAGTCGGCCAAGGAGGCATGGGAAGCACTTAGAAGATGCGTGTTGGCGAAGATCGCGTCAAGAAGGCACGCATACAGGTGCTGAAACGAAAACTAAACAAGTTACACATGGAGGATTCAGAGACTATAAATGAGTTCTCCATGAAACTGACCACTCTGGTAGGAGAGATCCGCTCACTGGGCACAGAACTGAAAGACTGTGAAGTTGTAGAAAAGTTGTTTAGTTCGGTTCCAGATCGTTTCCTTCAGATCATTGGAACGATTGAACAATTTGGAGATATGGAAACTATGTCGATTTCGGAGGCTATTGGTCGTCTGAGAACATTCGAAGAAGGGCTAAAGGGGCGGTCTCATACAAAGGGTACAGGAGAACAATTGCTTCTTAGCCAAGCCGAATGGGAGGCTAAGTTCTCGAAAGGAAGAAAAGAAGAAGGTTTGGGCAGCGGCAAAAGAGGAGGCCGACATGGAAGGGGACGTGGTCGTGGTCGTGGCCAAGGTGGAGGCCGAGGAAACAGTGATCACAGAGGAGATGGCCAAAAATCACAGAAGTTCGACATATCTAAGGTGAAGTGTTACTATTGCAATGAATACGGGCACTTTGCTAAAGATTGTTCAAAACCGAACCGGAGGCAGCAAGCCAATCTTACTAAAGCACAAGAAGATGACGAACCATCACTGTTGATGGCTGAAACCAGTGAACTCTTTCACTCGGCACCACTTGAGGAAGTTCTGCAGCGAAACGAAGTGGTAGCAAAATCTGATGGCATTCAAAACAATCTCTGGTATCTTGATGGGAGCGAGTAATCACATGACAGGATCGGTTGAGAAGTTTGCTAAGATTGATACCACAGTAAGAGGTTCTGTAAGATGTGGTGATGGTTCAGTGATTGAAATACAAGGAAAAGGGTCTGTGATGTTTGAGTGCTTTACTGGTGAGCATCGAATCCTAACAAATGTTTATTACATTCCGAAGTTGAAGAGCAACATAGTCTTGGCCAATTAGATGCAAATGGATGTAAGATTGTGATTGAAAATGGTGTTTTGTCGATACTAGAACCATCAAGGAGATTGCTGGTAAAAACTAACCGTTCAAGAAATAAACTGTACATGTTGTACATCACCCCTGCATTTCCAAAATGTTTACTGGTAAAAGGTATAGAAGCAGCATGGCGCTGGCATGCGAGATTCGGACATGTGAATTTTCATGCATTAAGGCAGATGGCCAAGAAGGAAATGGTGTGTGGCATGCCGGTGATTGAACAAGAAGATCGTATCTGTGACGGGTGCTTGATAGGAAAACAACACCGAATTCCTTTTCCTGCAGAATCTCAATACAGAGCAGAGTCCCCACTTGAATTGTGGCACATAGATTTGTGTGGGCCGATTACACCTATCACGAATGGAGGGAGGCGTTACTTTATGTTGATTGTTGATGACTGCACAAGGTTTATGTGGCAGGTGCTGATTCGAAGTAAAGACGAGGAATTTGAAGCTTTCAAGAAGATCAAAGTTGCAGCAGAAATGGAGAAGGGTTGTAAGCTGAAAGCTTTGCGAAGTGATCGTGGCAGTGAATTCACATCAAAAGAGTTCAAGAGTTTTTGTGAACTTCATGGAATCAAGCACTATCTCACAGCACCTTACTCGCCTCAACAGAGCGGTGTTGTAGAACGAAGAAATCAGACGGTAGTTGGAATGGCAAGGAGTTTGCTGAAAAGCAAAAGTGTTCCCGGTGAGTTTTGGGGAGAGGCAGTGTCAACAGCTATTTATTTGTTGAATAGAGCACCGACAAAGAGCCTCGTAGATAAGACTCCTTATGAAGCTTACTACAACTGAAAGCCTAAAGTTGAACATTTGCGAGTTTTTTGGTGTATTGCTCACGTGAAGTTTGTTAAACCACACCTTCCAAAACTAGCAGACCGAAGCAAGCCTATGGTATTTATTGGATATGATATGAATACCAAAGGTTACCGAATGTTTGATCCAGTCACGAAGAGGGTGGTAGTGACTCGTGATGCTGTGTTTGGTGAGGAAAATAAGTGGGAATGGTCTGATGCATCTGCTGTAGAGACAAGCTCAGCAGCGAAGGATATTATTTTGTTCTTTATTTTCCTGTTGCAGGTTCAAGTAATGCTGAAAATCAACCAGGTGAATCTGAGAAAACACCTGCTGGAAACACTAGAACAGATGGTTACGGTTCTGGAATAACTCAAACTCCAGTTCCATTTTCTGCAGAGGAGAGAAGATCCGAATTTGGGCATTCAGAAGCGTCAGAAATTGGGCCAAGAGGGCAGCGTGACTTGAGGGATTTGTATGATACAACAACTCCCATTGAATTGGAGTACTCGGGGCTATGTTTGCTAGGAGAGGAGGAGCCTACGAGTTATGAAGAAGCAAGAACTGATTTAGCATGGAGAAAGGCTATGGAAGAAGAGATTTCCAGCATACAGAAGAATGCAACCTGGAGGTTAGTTGACTTACCAGAAAATCAGAAGCCAATTGGTTTGAAATGGGTATTTAAATTGAAGAAAGATTCTCAAGGAAAAACAGTCAAGCACAAGGCGAGATTGGTTGCGAAAGGTTATATTCAAAAGCAAGGCATAGATTTTGACGAAGTGTTTGCCCCTGTTGCTCGGTTAGAAACTGTGAGGTTGCTGATTTCGATTGCTACACAGAAAGGTTGGCAAGTGCATCATATGGATGTAAAGTCTGCTTTCTTGAATGGTGAATTGGAAGAAGACGTGTATGTGTCGCAGCCACCGGGATTTGAGATGAAAGGAGAAGAGCATAAGGTGCTGAAATTGTACAAAGCATTGTATGGTTTGCGTCAAGCACCTAGAGCATGGAACTCGAAGTTGGATAAGTCTTTGAAGGCACTCGGGTTTGAGAGGTGTCAATTAGAACATGATGTGTACACGAGAAAGGAAGGTAATTTAATTGTTGGAGTATACGTAGATGATCTGATCATCACTGGAGGGAGTGTTCGAGACATTGACAAATTCAAATCTCAGATGAAAGGTTTATTTAGTATGAGTGATCTTGGATTACTTAGCTATTATCTGGGGATTGAAGTGTGTTAGACTCCAACAAGAACTACTCTAACACAATCAGATTTTGCGAGGAAAGTACTGGAGAAATGTGGCATGAAGGATTGTAACTCAACATATGTTCCTATGGAGCCTCGTCTGAAGTTGAACAAGGACAGTCATGAAACTCCAGTAGATGCAACCATGTACCGAAGTATTGTTGGGAGCTTGAGATATTTGCTGCACACACGTCCCGACCTGGCGTTCTCAGTTGGGATGGTGAGTCGTTTTATGGAGAAACCGACGCTAGAACACATGGCAGCAATGAAGCATATATTGAGGTATGTGAAGGGTACATTGGACTTTGGTTGCGTGTATGAGAAGAATGGAGGAGAGTTGGAGTTGTTTGGAGATAGCAATGACAGAAAAAGCAAAACAGGGTTGATTTTTTTCTTGCTGGAAACCCGATTAGTTGGTGCTCACAAAAACAGAAAGTGGTGGCGTTGTCTTCATGCGAAGCGGAGTATATTGTTGCCTCTACAGCAGCGTGTCAAGGAGTTTGGTTGGTGCGATTATTAGCAGATTTATTAAAAACTGAGGTTAAGAAAGTGGTCCTAAAGATCGATAATCAGTCCGCAATTGCTCTAACCAAGAATTCAGTTCATCACGAGAAAAGTAAACATATCGATACTCGATTTCATTACATCAGAGACGGTGTGGAATCGGGATTGATATATAATAGTGTCGTATGTTTAAATACACAGCAACATTTTGTTACCATCTATATTGTAGTATATTTATTGTACCATTTTGTTAATATCTATTTCATATACTTTTTCTTGTTTTTTTTTTCTATTGCATATAAATATAACATTTGAAATAGAACCCTTGCGAAGCCGGACTATTGCTAGTATACATATATTTGATAATCCACGTGGAGCCCTGGATCTAAATAGAAACAGTTTCCATATACATACATGCAAAAATGAATTGCTGAGAATAATTACATTAAAATTTATAATTACTACGCAGCCAAGATATTATAGTGGCTTCTACCAAGTTGTGTATATTTATTTTCCATGGTACGGTAATTTCGTGTTCACCGACACAAACAATATATATTTGAATATTTCACGTGGCTTGAATGGTAAATAAATCGCATCGGTCAGTAATCAGTCCATCCATATATTTAAAAAAAATACACGAGATATAATACGGTCTTTGGCAAGTTACCTTTTAAGAATTATATTTTACTCTTATTTTCTTTTTTTATATTATGTCTAGTTCAATTTAATCTCTGATATAATTCAATTTCCTTTTCAATGATTTCATCCTTTAGAAAATGCTTTACCACATTATATTATAATTTTTGGATTTAATCTGATAAAACTCAAAATTAAAGGAGCATAAGACTAAAATAGAACTTTTTTCTGTAATAGACCATCGTCTCAATATAATATAAAGTTGATTCGTATTGTATGGTTAGACTTATAATTATCTCCTCCGAAGAGTAAAATAGCTTCATTAATTACTTAGATTAATTAATTTTAATTGATTAGATCGAGAGAGAGAGATTGAATGTTACAGTAGAATCAGAAGGGAGGAAAGGTTTTACGATATCCGCCATTGTTGGTGAAAAGTCCAACCAGATCTTGCTTGTAAGGGAGATATGATTTCCTCTTGTACTCTTCCTTCATCGCTTTGTTCTTCAGGTAAAACTTTTCATGTGCAGAAATCTTCTCCTTCTTTATCTCTTTCTTCCAAGTAACGTCTTCTTCGATTTCTCTGTCATTTTCGTTGACTGCATTCGAATTTTGAAATACCAGTGATTGTTTCCCCTCGCTCCGACTTCTCCTCAGCAGATCCCTAATTCGCCACCGTTTTACAAACCAGGTCGATGTCGAGGATGATCCTGTGGAATTGCTCTTCTGCAGCCTCGGCGACATCTCCGCCGTTAATCTCGCCGGCGTCCATGGACAATAGATCTCGCTCGGGATTCCCTCCAACTCATGATCCTCACCCTCCGATGATGACGATGACAGCAGAGGCGCTGGATCGTCGCGGTCCTGTATGAGTAGATCACTCAGCGGAGTCGTAACCGTAGCCACCGAATCTTCGCCGTGTTCACCATCCGTTCCGACTCCGTAGCTTTCAATCACGAGATTCTGATCAAACACCGGAAAAGTTAGTCCACCGTTGCCGGCAGACGCCGCCGCTATGTCAGGATCCATCCGGAGATTAACAAACTCAAATTCAACATCAACACCGCCTACGAAGTCAACGACAATGTTTTCACCCGTCCCACAGCCATCCGATTCTCCGGCGATTTCGCAGCCAACTCTATTGGCAATTTCCGTGACACGATTACCGGAATAGCTACTGAAGCTGGGACAAAACGTCGCCGTGCAGGCAGTGCAAACGTCGTCTCTCTCCATCTAAAGCTCGGTTCTCTCTCTCTCTCTCGCTCCAGGATTTCACAGTTGACGAATGAAAAGAGCGTGAGGTTTCGTTAATGACGTTGTTGGCTTCTTCTCCCATAAACCGCTATCTATATATATGTAGATATAGATATAGATACCTATAGATATAGGAGAAGCTCTTATGTCACGGAAATCGAGTGGCATTTTAGGTAATTAATTCCTGAATATACCTTTGTGATATTGTTTATTGTGATTTTTATATATTTTTAAAGAAAGTTTACAAGTTTTATGATTTATTGTATCTTTTATTTGTATTTTGATTCATATAAATTTTTATGATAAAATGAGTATTTAGGGTGAAGTTAAATTAATTCATTTTGTGTAAATAATTCTTTTATACAAGTGTAAATATTATGTATGTAAAAAACCCACATAATAAGTTTAAACATTCGATTTCCTTATTTTTATGAATTTTTAAGCTGAATCAGATGCCCATCATCCCGATATGTATAGCAACGCTTTGAATTTATTTAATTTTTGGGTCTCAAATAAATAGCTTTGAAATATACATTTCATATTTAATAAATATAAAGAGACATCAGAATATTTGTCCACATGCATAGGCTTGTATATAAAAATATATGTACGTATCAATTAAGTTAAATAGTAGTCCAAGAAAGTCATTATAATTATGAGACATTTTGGGGGAATGCATACGTAATTGCTGACAAAACCAAGAAAACCCATTGGCTATATTATATTGCATTATTCATTCCTTCATATAATTTGCTTCTCGAATACGAAGATTCTATTCCCTTTTTCGACTTCCCTTGGAAAGTTGACCAGTCAACACGATATGACCAAATAAAATATAAATCTGTATATATGAATATATATCCCAATGGGCTTCATTTATATAGATATAGATCATTGAGCTTCAGGAAGTCAATGCCCTTTGGGTTTTCAATATAAGTTACACAAGAATTGAAGAATCTAATAGATAAAGGCCCATTGGTCCGACAAACTTCATTTTTCTAATTTTTTTACAAAAAACAAAATTTGTCAAATATTTTGAAGTTTATGAATAAACACATTTATAAGATTTTGAAAATGATCAATTCCGTTTTCTTGATCTCATTCTTCATATTTTTCCACATCTTATAACATCTTTGTATTGTTTTATAACTTAAATTAAAAAAAACAATTAATTACACTTTTAAGTTCTAAATTTCTAATCGGAATTCGAAATTAATTTATTTTAAATATATTTGTAGGTGGATTAATAAAGGCTAATAGAGAACAGTATAACTAAAAGAACTATAGATAAACTACTCACAAAAAAAACAAAAAACAAAAACAGAGAACCCAAATCTAACACTAGATATGATGGTAACACAGACGCATTCCGTAAACTTGTCACATGTTTTTATTTTTCTGTTGGCAAAATCCACAAATCCTAAAACTCTTCTTAAAAAAAAGCTTTCTCCAACCAAAAAAAAACATTCTAGGAAGTTGAAACCACCATCATGCTCACTTTCTCCAGTAAGTTTCTTATCTCTTCTTCCAGTTTCACCTTCAGCTCCTTAGTCATACCTCCTCCAGTTTTATCCACCATCGATCGCATCTCGTTTAGCTTCTCCTTCACATATTCCATTCCAATTCTCGGGTTCCCGGGTTTTTTTTCCGTTCTTTCCTTAGACTTTCCAGGTGCAGCGGAGGGCAACTTGAGCCTGAATTCAATGGCGGATGAAGCGGTGAACGGGCACTTCTCTTGCGAGCTCTCAAAGGCAGCTTCTGCATCGCGAGGATTCACGAATACTACGCGAGCAGAGTTGTTGTTGTAGAAGATATCGGTTCTTTCTTCATCCAAAGATCCATACTTTCCGTATATTCTAATCAGATCATCCTTTTTAGGCAGATTCGAACATGGACCAAACGTAACTAAAAGCTCTGTGCATTCATCTTGCTCCTCCACTGGATGCTTCTCTTTTGGGGTCTTTTCAGATTTTTTACCCTTTTTCTTTGAGAGCTTGCTCGTCTCATTCTCTTCTTTTCTGTTTTGCCCATTCTCTTTTTCTGAAGTTTGTTCACAATGCATCTTGTTATTGGCCCCGTAATGATATGTAAAGCTTCTGTAGATAGAAATGAACTTTCTCATCAAATGATCTGAGCTGTTGCTCTTCGGATGCTGTGGAGTAAGAGCAGTAGCACGGATTTGATCCCTCACTTCCTTTGCTGGAGCTCCAGATCTCAGAAAATCCATGGCCCTTCTCAAATCATCTGATGATTCTTGATGACCAGAATCGAGATCTGATGCCTCGCCAGGTGTATCCAACGGTCTCCCACAATTCATGCCCACGATGTTCCCGGCAGCATTACTCATTCGCTCTCCTACTCGGGTCTGACTCGAGACTTTCAACGATTCAGCTTCTATTTCACTCTTCCTGTTTTTCAAAATAACCCCGGATGTGTAAGGAGGGGAGAGATACTTGCTCTTTTTCCTCTCTCTCGATAACGAGTCGTTTGAGTCATTTGGTGTTTGCACAGTCTTACCATTACCACTACCTATTTGAACGCTTGGAACATCAACCTTCACCTTTTTCCGCAAAGAAGCCAATGGCGTTGAATCCTCATTTCCTTCCAAATCTGAGGTTTTCTTCTGGTCACTTTCTTCAACATCAGTCGTTTCTTCTCTTCTGTTACTAGCATCATCTTTTGCATCAGCACCCCTTTTCTTTCTCTTTCTCGAAAAAGATTTTTCTTTGCTGTATTTGTCCTCCTGTTTTGGGGCAGCGTTTTCAATGTTTAAAAGCTTGTTAGCACTCCTCGGGGTAGTTGACGTGTTCTCCATGTCCTTAACTCTGTCATCACGTTTCCTTTTTTTTCCACCTGCACTTGCACTTGCACTTGCCGCTTCTGCCTCAGCCTTCACCTGTGCACGTTCCAAGATTTCAGCAATGCTCTTCTGCTTCCTCCGATGGTGCAGCCTATGCTCGGGAAACCCAGAACAGTGCTCCAGTGATCTCTGGTGAGATTTATCAGGGCTACGCCCATCTACTTCACTAGAGCTTTTACGACCACACACTTTAATTGCTCGCTCTTCATTTTTGTCTTCAAGCCCTGGAATCGGTTGGGCCTCATGGTACTCGATCAAATTGCATACTCCCTTGGACTGATAAAAGGCTGATATTTTCCTTTTCAACACCTCAAGCTCTAGCAGATCATCAAAAACAAGATTCATTGAAAGAGCTTCAATATCCCCAAGAATTTCTCTGGGCTCAAAGGAGAATGATGAGATAATTTCCCTTCTTACATTAGGCACACGAACTCCCTCCTTTATCCCGGCATTGACGGCGGCTGGTCTCACCGCCCCACCATCACCTAACTGCTCTGTCATCAAACATTCTACATGTCTGCCCATCTCTTCCACTGCCTCCTCAACAGCTTTCACAAATCCCCTCAAACCGCTAACCCTAGAAAACTCTTTGAAATTCTCCTCAAATGGTTTCAATTGCGAAGGACGGCACCAGGCAAATGTCCCGTCACCAAAGTATGCCACAAGTAGCCTCCGCTTCCGCTTGATCTTCAAAGCCAACTCTGAAGCATTCGATGAATCATAAATCTGCCCTGGCCACCATGGATGACTCTTGATTTTGCCCCACACAAAGTCTCCTACTTGGAACCCGTGTTCTTCCTCTTCCTCTTCTTCTTCTTCGTCTTCTTCTTCTTCCTTTCCACTCTCCTCTTCATGTTGAACGCTCGTGTTTTTTCCGGATTCCACAGATGGATTGGCATTCTCTTTCTCACCATAGTGTTGCTTCATTTTCAGCAAAGACGAAACTCCATTCATCTCAGAATCTTCTAGGTTCTCAGAATCGTTTAGATTCTCCACTCCAACACCTTTCTCAGACAAAATCTCCGGCTTCACCTGCTCATCTCCGTTTTCAGAAACCCTAGCACTGTTTTCTCGGACACTCCCAAAAGTACCGGTAGAATTTGGCTCATCCCCTAGGTTTTTGCCACGAGGGTCTCGTGGTTTAGCCGACCCAGGATCCACGACACAATCCTTGAGTATTGCTTCCTCTGGGTTTTCCACGACAACGTCCATATTCTATTTCCCGGGAAAAAATCACTTTCCCGAGAAAATCGGCGGCAAGTTAAAGTCCCTCGCAACTACAACAGACAAATGGAACAATAAGAGAACGACAAACCAATCAGAAATTAACACACCCTAAGACCAACAAAGTAACCTATATTCTTGAAGAATTAAACCCTCCCCACCACCATGAAGGGTAAGGCCATAACCAATTCGAAACAGAGGAGACAGCACAAAACTCGGAGAAAAATACTTACTCGAAATTTTAAAAAAAAATCACAAGAACACAAAACTAAGAATTACCTAAAGAAGAAGAAGAAGAACCAAGGACTTTCCAGCTGTGACGACTCTTCAAACACTCCTCTCTCCGTAAGAACTTAATCTCAAAAGACCGATTCTCAGTCGAAATCTCTCCCTCTCTCTCTCTCTCTCTCTCTCTCTCTCGGAAATGAAACGAAATGAAATTCGTTGCGCGGCGCAATTTTTTCCTTTCGGAAAATTAAGCGAGAAAAAGGTATCTTTGTAATTAATTACTTATTGTACTCATTTATATCTAATTTTTAACTGTAAAATGGGATAAATATGGTTATTTATTTATTAATTTAAATCGGGCGGTCACATACGTCAAGTGATTAAAATAAAACGGCTACTGTATCACCGAAGCGAGTATGAAAATAACAGCTACTCGCTTAGTTTTCTCGTGATGAGGGATATGGCGGTCCCGTTGTACACGTGGCGAAATTACATGGAAAATAAAAAAAGCGCGTGGGTCTCTGCGCGTAGTCGAAGAGATGCGGGGCTTACTCACCTGCTTCCGATGATCGACACCTGTTCTCTGCAAAAAACGACAAATTCCAGTTCCGTTTCATGTGATAGATATGCTCAAGCCCAGACCAGATCAAAAGCCCAACAGGATTTTTGAAAAACAATTGGGCCTCAAGTAAAATATACATTTTATATTTCAGTAAACTAATAATATATATTTATAAGGTAGGAAAATATATTCATTTATATGAATTAATTATTTCTCATTTGATATATAAATTATAATGTTGTTTTAAAATAATAAAAATTAATAACGTATAAACTTTTATAAATTAATTCATAAGTGAATGTCTTGTAATGTATATATTTATAAATTGAATTGAAAATCATCTTTGTGATTTATATTATTGTGAACTAATATTTTTTTATTTGTTTTTTTTTATATGTATGGAAATATCTTTTTCTCTTTTCCAACTATCTCATTGTCTTGTTGTCGTATCGTAATTATTATTTATTTAAATTGTGCAATTCGCGACGATTACAAATGATTACCAATTCATAGATCAATTTTCATTTCACTCGTGATCACTTAAAAATACAATTATTACATTTGCAGACGACTACTCTACTAGTCGCCCTAAATATCAATTTGATTATAAAACCACTCTCCCTATAGCCTGCACCAACAACATAGCAATAGCGACATTGACCAAGAACATAATCTGACCATTTAAAAACAAGCACGTGGTGCAATGACAATTTTGTATGTCTTCGCTCTTGGTTTTTCAGCTTGGCATTTCGACAAACATATTGTCAGCGCCGTCATTAACGATATAGGCAATTTTTACACAGCGAAATATTCCGAAAAAATCCAAATTACAATAATTTCTCAAGCAAAATCAACAATTCATGGTGGAAACTATACTAACAACAAAAAAGGACCCTTAGATTTTCCAGGAACATGGGTGTTTTTACCCTTAAGCAATAGAAATCTTAGCACCAGCTTCTTCCAGTTGCTTCTTCGCTTCTTCTGCTTCGTCCTTCGACACACCTTCCTTGAACTTCTTCGGTAACCCTTCGATGAGCTCCTTCGCCTCCTTCAACGCCAGGTTCGTCATAGCCCTTACCGCCTTGATCACCGCGATACGCGCGTTACTCGGAACCTCATTGATGACCACGTCGAACTCTGTCTTCTCCTCAACCACATCCGCCGCTCCTCCTTCGCCTGCTCCCGGTGCGGCGACAACCGCGGCGGGGGCAAAGGCGGCGGCGGAGACGCCGAGCTTGTCCTGGAGGTAGTCGACAAGGATGCGGGCTTCTTCGAGGGTTAAGGATGCGATCTCAGTGCCGAGCTTCTCGATTTTCTCTGGAGCTTCGACGGAGGCGATGGGCCGGAGGCGGATGGCACGGTGAGAAGAACCCCCCAGAGGACGGAATGGGAATTCGACGGGTTTGGGTCGGGAGAGGAAGAGGTGCGTAGGATAAGAGGATGAAGAGGGCGAAGGGTAAGATGAGGCACGGATTGTGATGGCGGTGGATAGAGTCGCTGCCATTTCCGCTCTCTCTTTCTGCTTCTTCCTCCTCTTGGTGTGTTGTGTGCTTGCTTCAGTCTCTCTAAAGCTGAAGAAGAGGATAGGAAAACAACGGATAAGGGGTGGTTCGGGAATAAAAAAGTTTTTCGTCTACGTATATGCCTATACATACACACATTGTAAGGTGAACAATCTTTCGTATGACGAAAATAACCTCCGAGGGGAAGTAAATTGGGGAATCGAATTTCCCAACCTCAAATGATATTCACCTTACGGACACATTTTTTATAATTAAAATATATTTATCTTACATTTTATATATAATTTATTAATTCCTATTATTAGATTTTATATACTTACAAAACAATATAAATACATGAAATAAAATTTTTGATGTATAACTTTGAATAATAAATTTATAAATTGTAATGTAAATTAACATTGTAATTTGTTTATGATGTATTTAAAATTGTAGAATATAAATTATCCAAAAAAATGATCGCATCATTTGAGTTGTATTTTTTATAATTATATTTTTATCCGTACTTACATAAATATTGATGATTAAATTTAATCAATAACATGATTTAAGAACAATTATGAAGATATGAACATGATTTGGAAATTTTGAAAACTTACCTATGTTTGAATTTTTTTGGTTTTAATTGTGGATCTATGTAGATGTGTGTGGAGCGTGACGAATGAAGTGTTAACAAATCTGTTTGATATATTTAGAAATAATAAGTATGAACAATATTAAAAATATATATATATATAATAATACATGTTATCTAGTTTGTTAATGTCGTTGGTCATAATGAGAGCAATAGTTGTTACGATAATGATTGTTTCTTTGATGATCATTTGAGCAACAATAATACTCAGTCGGCAATTCTTTCCTTTTCCTTTCTTCTGCTTTCGCTTGCTCAAGCTTACCGACATGATCATCTCCTAAGTAGTTGATGTGGAAGATAAGATCCACTCAATTTCAAATTGGTCCACTTTCAGAGGCGTAAAATGCAGCTTGTTCCAAGTGTATAAATAAAGAAGGAAATTCAAGAGGTTGAAAAAACTTATAAAACTGATTTTGAAGCTGCTGAGTTGCCATTGTCCTTCATAAGCTTTGACGTACATATAATGGCACCACAATATGTAACTGATCTTTTGTATTATATAGTAACTAACTAAGAACCACGAAAAATTGTTTCTATTCTACATTAGCTAACCATATCGATTCTAACGTTGATGGATGAGCTATGATTTAAGTGTACATGTTCTAGAATTGTTATCTTATTGATCACAAGCCATTAAGAGATGGAAAAACCCATGTACATATATATGAATATCAATCACGAAAAGTGGATTCATTGAAGGTGAACTCTTTGAGTAATTTTGAACTTAAGGGTGTTCTTAAGGTAGTAGATGAACTCATAACCAAACAGTAAACATAACAAATTTAGAATATTCACATCAATTAGGTAAGCCACAATAACTATGGATATCCCAAACTATACATTGGATCACCGACAAAAGAAAAGGATTTGAAATCAATAACATAGATCATCACCAATCAGTAAGCGTAGCAACTTTAAAAAATTCACATTGATAATCTATTAGAAAAAACTCTGCCATATAAAATACCAGTAAGGTAAGGTTAAGGGGAGACAACAATACAAACACACATGTTCGAGCAAACTGCGGTTTATCTAGAAGAATGGATGTGATACGTAACCAGGAACTATGACGATGTTGTAAGATTCCTCATTCCCAGACTCACCACCGTCAAACTCACCTTCAAGTCTGGAAAAAAAAGCACATATATCAAAATATGACAAAATATAAGCACATAGGATAATAGGTGTCAAACATGAGAAATCTAAAATCTCATGAGTATATTAGACAAATATTCATATTTACAAATATCCGAATTTACAAATACAAATACAAATATAAATAGTCGGATATTCACAAATAATAAATTTTTTATTTATTTTTATTTATAATAAAAATAAATAAAAAATTAAATCAATAAAATATCTTGATGTCTTATTAACAGAGTTTTAAACACATATCTACTCAGATCCATAGTTAAAGACAATAAAAAATTCAAACATAGGTAAATTTTCAAAATTTTCAAATAATGTCTATATCTTAATAATTTTTCTTAAAGCATGTTATTGATTAAGTTTATTTTCAAAATTTATGTAGGTACGAATAAGAAAAAAAATCATGAAAAAACTACGGTTCAAATTGTGCAATTGTTTTTTCCAACAATTTATATTCTACAATTTCAAATACATTATAACCAAATCGCACTATTAGTTTATATTACAACTTATAAATCTATTGTTGAAACTTATACATTGAAAATTTTAATTTGTACATTTGTATTGCCCCATATTTATATCAAATGTAATGACAATGCTCGAATTAAAGAATTATATAAAAAAGTAAGATAAATATAGTTTAATTATCACAAATACGTGCAGAGCACAGGTGTCATCTTAAAAGGAGGGTTTTATATTATTAATTATACAAGTATAATGGTGACCATTAAAGAGCTAAACCTAGAGCAAAGGGATTCGGAGCTTAGTAATTGTCATTCATGTGATGATCATGATGTTCCTGCTGTGGTATTCTCCACGGGAGGATACACTGCAATGTTTATCACGAATTCAACTATGAGATATTCCTTTGTATATAATATCTCAGCATTTTGCCAAAAGGGTAATCTTTGTGATTGATGAATACCATAAATGGTGGGAGATGAAGTATGGAGATGTTCTTTCTCAGCTTATTGATCATCCACTTGTTGATTTCGGTAGGGATAAAAGAACTCACTGTTGTAAGGAAGCGATCATTGGCCTTAGAATCCATGATGAGCTGATAGTAGATCCCATTGTAATGAAAGATCACAAAACCATCTTAGATTTTCGAAAACTTCTAGATCAAGCTTACATACCTCGAATCAACAGATTGACCAGTCAGAAGGAGTTTTATTTTAGTGCAACAACATCAAAGAGAAAGAAGACTGCTAAAGGAAGCTTGTAGAGGCCGAAGATGGCGGTATTGTCATGGAATGGTTCCCGGGGGATAACGAATGAGGATATGTTGGTAAAAATGGCTAAGCAAATTGGGTTTCAAGTTGAAGTCTTGAGGCCTGATAAGTCGACAGAATTGGCAAAGATTTATAAGGTGCTTAACTCAAGCAATGTCTTGGCCAAATTCATGGAGCTACCATGACCCATTTTTTGTTCATGGGACCTGGAAGTGTCTTTTTTCAGATAATCCCATTGGGAACAGATTGGAAAGTAGAGACATATTATGGAGACCCTG
This sequence comes from Gynandropsis gynandra, assembly GCA_036759665.1. Classification (NCBI taxonomy): domain Eukaryota; kingdom Viridiplantae; phylum Streptophyta; class Magnoliopsida; order Brassicales; family Cleomaceae; genus Gynandropsis; species Gynandropsis gynandra. The sequence continues at coordinate 31,784,298 of CM071865.1, forward strand.
CAAAGAAGCTCGGTCTAGGGTACATTGGTTAAAAGATTCTTCCTAGAGAAAGCTCACTGTACCAGAGATATGATCCATATGATCCAATTCTTCAAGATCCTAACAACATCACTAAGAAAGGATGACAATTCACGAAAACAGTATACCTAGACAACCAACAAATGAATTAGAAATCCGAAGATTCAAGAAGGTGTTACTTGATGCTTATGCAAAGTCTTTGAGCTGACCTGAACTGGTTTCTGCAAGTTGATGTTATACACAAAATACTAAAAAAATAAAAAAAAATATTTGTAAAAATGTTCACAAAATTATGAAGTATTGAGTTATTCAAAAGTCTCAAGCTCAGATGGTGCTCTACTCTTTTGCCTTCCTACAATAAGAAGGAAAATCTAAAAATCCGTAAGAAATTGATATGAAGTTTGGAAGTATAACATTTTTATTAACCATAATACCCGAGTGTTGTACATCTATGGTAAACATATCCATCTGAATTAAAGAGAAATTATTTACTACAATGAACAAGGCCATCTGATTGAATCAATATGCAAGTGGCTTTGATGGAAAAGTATGCTTTGAGCCAAAGCAAAAACGTGTTTTTCCTAGTTAATCTAGACTCATTTCTTTTCTAATTTGGAAGATGGATGCATGGCAGGAGGTGTCTTGGCAATTCTTACATCATTTAAACCTAATAAAGCAAAAGAGAGAAGGTTTTAGTTCTGATTAAAAATAAGGCTCATGAAATTATGGCATATGCTTACCATTCTAGATTGTTTTTCCCTCGAGAGAAGATCTTTGTAATGGCATTACGTTTGTAAGTGATTGTCGCCTCAATTTCCTTGCATCAAAGGAATTATTTACAACTCTTATGTGCGACTATGATTCCACTCCACTATTCTATCTTCTATGGTATCACACGATTGAAGAGCGAAATTATAAACTAATGTAACTTAAACATCCTGAATATTGAAAAATATATTTTGTATGTGAGATCATTTTCCATTTGTTCGAGACTCTGGTGAAAATGTCAGCTTGATGTGCATTACAATTTGTATCTCGTTCCGTGAAACTCTTTGATCAGGTGTCTACGGTAACTGAAGTCGATCAATGCTTGTTCTGCCATCTACCTTCACTCCTCGATTTTCGTAAGAGCCAACAGAACTTTGAGGACCCTTAAACCGATTCACCTCATCAGTGGGAACTCCATTACTGCAACAGAAAACAAAAATGATTGAATTAACCTAAAGACGAAACAACTTGTTGGCAGTATCCCACTTTTTTCTACGGCACACTTAAATACTTCAATCTTCTTATAATTTTTAGGTTTTCATTGTCAGAACAAAACTCAAATACTTGATTAAGGGTGTTCTATAATAGGAAGCATACTTTGAAATTGAAGAATGTGCAGCAACCTCAATTCTTAATCCAGATTTCAAAACCCCGATATATTGAGTAAATCAGGAAAAAAGAAATCCAAAGCCGAACTCATAACAAATATGAAATCTTAAGCCTCCCACTAACGAAAAGCACAAAAAATTAATGTAGTAACAATAGAAACACAAAGAAAAATCAATCAAATTAACCTAAAGATGAAACAACCAACTCGCATTAGAGCATTTTCAGAGATGTAAGCATTCTTCGCCAACATTGGCAACATTAAAAAACACCTAAACCCCGATGGTTGGGCAAACCATGCTAGAAACAAACAAATTAAGAAATTAGATAGATCAAAACCAATATGTCAAAAATTGTAATCGCATTTGATTGACCCATTGAATATTGTTCCAAAGCAGCCGCAAATCATGTACACAAAGTACAGTGGAGAAGACAAAAACTTGCTCTAAGCCATCAACGAAGTACTAGGCATTGATGTCGATGAATGCCCATATTCCCTTTTATACATTGAGTTCTTGCTCACGTACGCTTTATCCTTGACGATCACTGAAGAATGTTTCACCTTTACCTTGGGTTAATTCACTAAATATGAAATACATTACCGTCGCCTTTGGGTTTTCTCTGCCATCAGTATCTCGCCCTTACTCTCTATCGTGCGCCAACCCATCGTGCCATTGTGACTGAGCTTAAGCTCCAAAACATGTCACATTAAAGACCCAAGATGGATGATTTGGTTGTTTGTTTGGATATTGAAAAATGATGGCACAAAAGTACAATAGCTCGAGCGATTCACCTTTCCATGAGAGGGAAGAAGTACTAATCCTCACAAAAAATTCAAACGTTGGACGATCAGATTTCTTTACATCCTTCGGATCGTTCTGCATGCCGGGTTTTCCTCATCGGCATAAGAAACCTTTGTCAGTCGCTGTGGTCGCTAGCGACTCAACTCAGAAACTGCTCGGTGTGTTGCTCCACCATGTTTTAGATCTGATATGCAATGTGTTAGAATCCATACCTTTATTGTCATACTTTAGAATCCAGACCTAATATGCCTTCGCGTTCCCTTCGTTTGCATCTGTTAAGGGAAGCGGTGGAGGCAGTGGTATTGAAAGAAATTGATTGGATTTAAGGAGGTGGGAAAGATAGAAATTTATTGGATTCAAAGAATTGAAATTGTAAGGATTAGTTCTGTTCAGGTTGAAGACGACGATTCAAGGAAGTGGAATTGAAAGAAATTATTGGATTCAAAGAATTGGAATTGTAAGCATTAGTTACATTTGATGAACGTGTGTTTTTCTCTCTCTGCTTACGAGATAACACCAGAGAAGAGGAAAAACATCCTTTTTATATATATGATTAATAGCTAATCTATCCGGGGACTATTTTCGCCCAAACACGATTAACACCAATCCTATATGATTTCGTGTTAGGTATGGTCGCACCAACAACTCATCCAACCACCACTCCTATATGATTTTATGAAAATATGTTCATTCCATTTACGAACCTATTAATATTGTCCCACGTCTGAAAAAATGACAATGGATATCCGAGAGATAAAAATAACGCAAGCGACATAACAAGATGACAAAACATACATAGCATAGAAAACTCAAATTTTGATATCTCGTAACTCTGAGAAATCCAATGTATCGAGATAGATAGAACAATTTAAGGACAAAAATAAGGCCAAACACTTTCATCTAATCCGAAATGCCATAGATCTTGAAAGAATATATGGAGTAAAAAATCGTTTGAATTTTTTACTTTTTCTACGCAAAATTAAACTTGCATGCGTGGTTCTTGTCGGGTTACATATTTAAAAGTCTAATATATAATTAAATGCATAAGAGTGCAACACAAGGATTTCCCAAGATGTCACCAATCTCGCTACTACTCTCGTCCAAACACGCTTATTTGTGGAGTTCTAATGAACTTGGTATATCGCACTCATCAACGTATGCATTTGTCACTCTTATATGATTTCACACTAGTATGTTCCTTTCATTTACGAACCTATGCATGTGGGTCCCAGATATAATATAAGACAACAATGATCAATATCTAATAGGTTAAAGTAACCTAAGCGGCATAGTGACATAACAAAACATATGTATTTTAACAAAATCATCTAATTCAATATTTTCTAAGCAAAATTATCGTATTTTAAAGTCAAACATATAATTCAATGTATAATCGTCTAATTACCCCATTAGTATTATGTTATTATGAGATTCTTTTCATCACTTCAACATCAAGTACTGCACGTTATGATGACTTCACAAGAGGTCACACATCATATTACTACTATGATTAACTGTAGACTTCTAATGCGATCTAGTGTATTAGTGATGGTATGATCACACCAATTAACTTATACATTCATCACTCATATATGATTTTGCATCAATACTTTCACTCCATTTACGAACCTATGCGTGTGATCCCATGTCCAAAATAAGAAGACGAAAGATATCCATGAGGTAAACATAATGCAAGTAACATAATGACGCGACCAAACATAAGTATCTTAAAAAACTCGATTTGGCATCTTATAACTCCTTAAAATCCATTTTATTGAGCTAAATATATGTATTTGAGGATGAAAATGGTGCGAGACTACTTCTCATCATGCGAGACATCATATATCTTGAAATAATACATAGAATGAAAGAAATCGTCTAATTCATTAATTTCAATACAAAGTTATAGTACTTCAAAGTCTAACATACATTCAATGCATAATCATCTAGTTACAAAGAACCAGAAATTAAAAGAAAAATGGGTGTAACATGATTACTTCCCAAAAGATCATCCATCCGAATACTACTCTCACCATGCATGCTTAATAACGAAGTTCTAAAGAAAATTAAAGCAATAGTTTTGGTATGATCACACACATCAACACAGGAAATGACCACTCCTACATGATTTCACACCGTTATGTTCCTTTCATCTAAGAACCTATGTTGTGGGTATTTCATTCAAAATAAGACGAGAAAAGATATTCCATAGGTAAAAGTAATACAAACGCTAAAACGATGCGACAAAACATATGTATCTTAAAAAATTATATTTAGAAATCTCACAACTCCTCAAAATTAAATGTATCGTGTTAAATAGATGAATTTGAGGAAGAAAATAGGGTCGAGCTGCTTATTGTATCTCGGGTTGTCGTAGATCTCGAAACGAAACATGGACTACAAACTAATTTATCTGATTTGGTGTGTTATAGGCAAAGATATCATATTTCAAAATCTAATTTAGAATTCAATTCATAACTATCAAATGAAGTCAAAACAAAAAAAAAAGAAAAAAATATGCAACATGAGGACTTTCCAAGATGTCAATCATCCTAGTACTACTCTCGCCCAAAAACGCTCAGCTATGGAGTTCTAATAGGATCTGGTGCATTAGTGTAGAGGTATGATCACATCCATCAACTCATGCATTTTCTATTCTTACATGAATTTGCACCAGCGCATTCATTCGATTTACAAACCTATGATTGTAGGTCCTACATCTGAAATAATATGATAAATGATATATGGGAGGTAAAGTACCGCAAGAAACATAACGATGTGACAAACCATATGTATCTTAAGAAAATCGATTTAGGAAACTCGATTTACGGATCTTACAACTCATAAAAATCAAATGTATCGAGCTAAATAGAAGATTTTTAGGATGAAAACGGTGTTAGGTTGCCATGCGTAACCAAAGACGTCGTAGATCTTGAAACAATACATGGACTGAAAAAATAAGTCATCTAATTTTGTACTTTCAGTGAAAGGTTATCGTATTTCAAAACATAACTTATAATTCAATACATAACCATCAATTACAACAAACCAGAAAACAAAAGGAAAATGGATGCAACATGAAGACTTATCAAGATGTCACCCATCATAGTATTACTCTCGCCCATATACGCTTAACTGTGAAATTCTACCCATCAACTCATGCATTAGTGGTTGTATGAACATACCCATCAACTCATGCACTTACTACTTCTATATGTTTTGCAGCAGTATGCTCACTTCATTTACGAACCTATGCGTGTGGGCCTTACGTATGAAATAAGATAACAAAAATATCCGAAAGGTGAAAGTAACACAAACGACATAATGACGCAACAAATATAAATATCTTAAAAAATTCGAATTAGGCATCTCATAGTTTCTAAAAATTAAATGTATCGAGCTAAATAGTCTCAGACTACTTCACGTCTCTCGAGATGTTGTAGATCTTGAAAAAAATATATAAAATATGGTGATTTCTGTGCAAAGTTATCATATTTCAAAGCATATAATAAAATTCAATGTATAATTATGTAATTACAACGAAGTTAGAAAATAAAAGAAAAACAATATATGCAACACAAGGACTTTTTAAGAGCCACACATCCTAGTACAACTCTTATGCAGACACATTGAGATGTTGCATTCTAATGGGATCCAGTGCATTAGTTATGGTATAATCTCTTTCATCAACTCATGCGCTTGCCAATTCTATATGATTTTGCACCGATATGTTCCTTAAATTTATGAACCTATGCATGTGGGCACTACATCTGAAATAATATACCAACAAATATATTAGAGGTAAAATTAACACAAATGACATATCGATGAGACAAAATATTCGTATAATAAGAAACTCGAATTGAGAATATCAAAGCTCTTAAAAATCCGATCTATCAAGCTAATAAAAGTTTTTTAGTATGAAAATGGGGTCGGGTATCCTCGCGTAATCCGTCTGTCATATATCACAAAATATACATGGAATAATAAATAATTTAAGTTGATGTTTTTACACAAAATTATCATCTTTCAAAGCTTAATGCATAATTCAGTTTGTAATCGTCCAATTATGGTGATTAGTTTCTTTCTCATTCTTGCTTTCTTGAGATATCTCTCCATTTCCACCATATACAAAATGAATCTATTTCTCATTATCGTAACAAAATTGCTCTTTTGAGATTCATTTTTTCCAGTTAAATGCATGTAAAGGTCATGCATAGACTCTCTTTTGTAAGAAAAGTGTGATACAGTTTTCAATAGAATTGGTTATTGAGGTAAGGCCCGTGAAAATGCCATTGTGTTCTTGTCTTTTGACTATTTTGATTGGTTTTGTGAAGAATGATCAATGATATTCTTATTTCTTCAGTAGTCAAAAATCTAATTATATTGTTGAAGTGATTTTCTTTCTTAAGAGCATTCCACAGTTCCATGACTGTATAAACATAGTTGTATTTTTTTTTGGATTAAATCTTCCGTTAATCACTTAAGAAAATCAAATTTTTCAAATGATGCCTCTGTTATAGTCTTGAATTAGATGACAATAAGAGGTTTAATTGTTATGTGTTGCATTGAAAGTCTGTATTGAAAGCTTTAAAGCACTAGAGAAGTGTGTGTCGTGGATATTAATTTCTTGAAGGACGCATATGGTGGAGCTTTGATGATTGTTTTTAACAATTTTTTAGTTGATGGAGTAGTCAATTCCGAGAATGATGCTAATTGCCAATTAGTAGTTAGACATGATTTTTATACAAAACTCCAAAATTTAATACCATATGATTTTGGTTTGGCTTTTATTTTGAATATAAATAAAAGTATTGCTAAGACGGTAGAAGAGATATACAATATTACTGAATATGAGTTTTTTGTTTGATATATCGTTATGTCTAATCGAAAGCTTAATATGATAAAAAAGGATAGAATTTCATAAACGAAAAGATAAGACAATGTACTAACACATAATCTTGATTTCAACCTAATAATATAGATAGCTTCTCGTATTACATTTTTATATTAATTTTCTCATTTTAACTAACTCTTTAAATTATTTATATCAACAAAACTTAAAAATACGTTTAGTTCACGAAAGGTAAATGGATATTAAGATTATATTTTATATTTTATCATTTGAAATTATATTTTTTAATTTTGTTTTTATATATAATTGTCAATATATATAATAAAATACTATTTAATGCAATTTAATTTTTTATTTATATTCGACGAATATTTAAATCCAACTATTAGCATCAATATTTAATTTTTTAATATCCAAATTTACGAATCCAATAAACACATTTCATGTTGTAAAAGTAAAGAACGAACAAGAGAAGTAGATAATGGAGTAAACAGAAGAGATGAAAGGGAGAGTAATTCTTATTCAAGAGTGAATTGTTATGTGTACAATACAAAGGAAAATGTCTCTATTTATAGGTTTACTTAAGAAGATCAAAGGACATGAATAATAATATATTTGTCATTAATGCAATACATTAATGTAAATTTATTTGGTCAAAATACACATTCATTGTGTACTATTTATTTGGTCAAAATACACATTCATTGTGTAATACTTCCCCTTGAATGTGTTCTTTTAGTTGAGATCATATACAACAAAATACTGTCTCGTTAAAAACCTTTACCAATAAAACCTAGTAGGAAAAACTTAATAAAGGAAAAAAGAGTGCAGTGACAAATTTTTCTCCCCCTGAAAAGATCATTGCTTGAGATCTTTCAAACAACGCATTCTAATCATATAAATCATTTTCTCAAATGCACTTGTAGGAAGAGCTTTAGTGAATAAATCTGTCGGATTCTCAATTGATTTGATTTGTTTAACTTTATCTCGCCCTCCTTTTGAAGATCATGAGTAAAGAAAATTTTGGTTGATATATGTTTTGTCTTATCACCTTGATGTAACCATCAGATAATTGGGCAATACACGCAGTATTATCTTCAAATAAAATTGTGGGGATATGTTTATCAATTGGAAAACCACATGTTTGCTGAATATATTAAGATAAAGATCTCAACCATTCACGACATGTCTCATAATATGCAAGTATCTCTGTGTGATTTGATGAAGTTACTATCAAAGTTTGTTTCGTAGAACGCCATGAGATTGCAGTTCCACCATAAGTGAAAACATATCCAGTTTGAGATCGGACTTTATGTGGATCTGATAAATATCCCGCATCGGTATAACCAACTAAATCTGCCTTTGACGAATTATTATAATATAAGCTCATGTCGACGGTACCTCGAAGATATCGAAATATATGTTTCACACCATTCCAATGTCTTTGAGTTGGCAAGGAACTATATCTTGCCAATAAACTTACAGGAAAAGATATATCCGCACGTATATTATTGACAAGATACATTAGTGCTCCAATAGCACTAAGATATGATACTTCAAGACCAAGTGTTTCCTCAATTTCTTCACGTGGTCTAAATACATCTTTATGAATATCTAATGATCTCACAATCATTGGTGTACTTAAAGGGTGTGATTTATCCATGTAAAACCTTTTAAGTATCTTTTTTGTATAAGAGGTGTGATGCAAAAATATCGCATCTTTAAGATGCTGAATTTGAAGACCTAAACAAAATTTTGTTTTCTCGAGGTCTTTCATTTCAAATTCTTTCTTTAAGCATTGCATAGCTTGTGATAACTCTTCAGGAGTTCCAATTATATTTAAGTCATCAACATAAACCGCAATTAGAACAAACTTTGAGTTTGAACCTTTTATGAAAACACATGGACATATAAGATCATTTTTATATCCTTCTTTTATAAAATATTCATTCAAGTGGTTGTACCACATTCGTCCGGGTTGTTTCAATCCATACAAAGCTTTGTTGAGCTTAACAGAGTATAACTCACACTTGAGCGATAAGTCTTACTTTGTATCAACCAATTTTATTTTGTTCATTTCTCTTTCGTACAAAGACCCATTTATTACCCACAGGTTTAATTCCTTTCGGTGTTTGGACTACTGGTCCGAAAACTCCTCGTTTTTCAAATGATTCTAATTCAGACTTGATTGTCTCTCTCCATTTTGGCCAATCATTTCTACTTCTACACTCTTCAATAGAGGTAGGTTCATGATCATCATTTTCTTTTGTTATATCACGCGTTATGTTATAAACAAAAATATCATCGACGATTGTATTGTCTCGGTCCCAAATTTTTCCCGTATTGATATAATTAATCGAGATCTCTCCATTCTCATTAGGTACTTGTTTCTCTTCATCATTAATTATATCTATGGTCTTTTCAGGAGAGACATCCTCGTTTTGACCATCATGACAATTTGCTCCTTTTCTTTTTCGAGGATATTTATCTTTGGAACCAAGTGGTCTACCACGTTTCAAATGTGTCTTAGACTCACTAGCAATTTTTTTTCTTCTGGGATTTAAATTCTTATCGGAGCATTTACAGCTGGAATATGAGATTTTGTAAATTTATCATGGTTAGCAAATGCGTCTGGCAATTGATTTGCTATACCTTGTAAATGTATTATCTTTGAACTTCTAGTTCACTTTCTTTTGTTCGAGGATCTAAACCTTTTAATGATAATACATTCCATGATATTTCCTTTTCCAACTGTTTGTTTTCTCCCCTTATGTTGGGAATAATGATTCATCAAAATGACAATCTGCAAATCTTGCAGTAAATACGTCTCATGTCATTGGTTCAATATATTTAATTATCGAAGGAGATTCATACCCAACATAGATTCCCATCCTCCTTTGAGGTCCCATTTTTGTTCATTATAATGGATTAATTGGGACATATACTGCGCATCCAAAAATATGCAAATGGGAAATATTCGACTCATAGCCAGAACCACTTGTAAGGGGGGATGTTCATTATAACTAGTTGGTCGGATGCGTATTAGTTGCGTTGCATGCAAAACTGCATGTCCCCATGCCCAAACGGGAAGATTAGATTTCATAAGTGAATAATTTTTCCAACACACACTTTTTGCTCATCTCAACTGAAGTAATATAAAGAGATTCAACGCCTTTTTCAGTCATTGTCTTAATAGGATACCCATTCATACGGATATCCTTAAAACTTAACAAATTTCTTAAGGACTTGGGTGAAAATAAGACGTTTTCGATAACTATTTTTGTGCATTTAGGCATAATAAAACTTGCTCTTCCGGAACCTTCAATAATATGTGCACAACCTGATATAGGGTGGACATGTGTTTGATCATTTATCAAATTCGAAAAATATTTCTTTTCTTTAATAATTGTGTGTGTTGTAGCGTTGTCTGCAAGACATATATCCCATCTTGTATCTTGTATTGATTCATAAGTTTCCTTTTAAAAAAACAAATATAAAAATAATAAAGACTTGCAATAGCATGGGTTCATAAAAGAAAAATGACATAATTTAAAACTTTTAATAAAAGTAAATACGAAAACAAAATTCAAACTAAAAATTAAAGAAAAAACATAGTTCATAAAAAATCATTTATCATTATTCATTATTACTAGATGAAAACGGAAAACATAGACTTCTTGTCTCTTGATCACTTCTTCTCACTTCCATCTTCTGGATGGATAAGAAAATCAGCAACATCGAGGTGCATTAGGTCATCAAGGCCTTTAGTAAAATTGTTGGAGTCCTCAGCAGCAAAGTTAACTTCAACATTTTTCCCTTTATTTTTCAACGATTCCTGATAAAGATCAACAAGATGCTTGGGAATACGACAAAAATGTGACCAATGTCCATGCATCCCACATCGGTGGCACATACTTTCTTTCATTTTCTTATTCATACCACCATCATTGTGGTTGCTTCGACCACCATGGAAAAAACATCTTCCTTTTCATCGTCCATGTTCGCGTCCGCGACCGCGACCGCGAACACGATAATTGTTGATTGTCATCACATTCGCTTTCAGAGAATGGAACAAAACCAGTGGGACGAGACTCATGTTTTTTCATTAATAGCTCATTGTTTTGCTCAGCAACAAGAAGACAAGTGATTAGATCTCCATATTTAGTAAATCCTTTCTCACGACATTACTGCTGCAAGAGCACATTAGATGCATGAAACGTAGATAACGTTTTCTCCATCATATCATTATCGGTAACAGTTTCACCGTATAATTTCATTTGCGAACTAATACAAAAAATTGTCGAGTTATATTTTCTAACTGTTTTAAAATTTTGGAAGTGAAGATTCATCCATTCATATCGTGCTTTTGGAAGAATCACAGTTTTTTTTATGATCATACCTTTCTTTTAAACATCTCTAAAGATCTGCAGGATCTTTGATTGTGAGGTACTCTTTTTTTAGTCCATCATGAAGATGATGACGAAGAAAAATCATGACTTTTTGCCTTATCTTGATTCGATGAACTGTTTGGAACGTCACTTATATCTTTGAGATTCCTAGCATCCAAGTGAATTTTCGTATCCAGCACCCACGACAAATAATTTTTGTCGGATAAGTTAAGAGCCTCAAACTCGAGTTTGATAAGGTTTGACATCGTAAACTTGATTCTTCGGTTATGTAAAAGTAAAGAATGAACAAGAGAAATAGACAATGGAGTAGAGAGAATGAATGAAATGAAGAATAATTCTTATTCAATAATAAATTATTCGCCTCACCTTCCTCCCCGAGAAAGGCAAGGCTCTAGTCTTCATCTATCTGGTGTTTCATCCATTTTAGGTCGTCAGCAACATGTTGCTTGTTGATCCTGCTTTACGCTCGTCAGTCCTTGGAAGGAAGGCAGTAAGGCTGAGAAAGAAGGTCTGTGTATAATACAAAAAAATTCATAGACATAGAAAGGTAAAGGATATAAATAAAAAGACAAAAATGTATTTATCATTAATACAATTAATACAATACATGAATGTACATTATTCCGATCAAAATACACATTTATTGTAATATTTATTTGATCAAAATAATAATATTTCACAATATTTTAACCATTTTTCGTGAGTTGTTTTGCAAGGGTTCTAGATTCTTCCCCAAATCTGTCGAACCTTCTTTTTCACCCTGAAAAGAACTGTGGGTCTTCCTCGTAAAACCCACAAAAAAAGGACTACGACCAAAAAATTTGGACGACCAAAAAAAAAATGTTTGGCGTTGTGTTTCCGAACCGGAGTTTCCCAATGGACATCTCCACCTTCGTCCAGATCGATACCTTCCATTGGGTTCTCGACATGAACCACTTCGTCGGTAAGCATCTCTACTCTCCCGGCGCATTTTAGCTACTCTCTCTGAGTCCATTTATTCCGCGCGCTGAAAGCAGCTCACTTTATCACCCTCGTCTAACTTGCGAAGGAGAGGCGTACGACCAGATCAGTGAAATGTGCATCTTCCTCCTTAACAACTTCACCCTCCCGCCGGATAAAGCCCTTGCCGTCTATGTCCAGTCACCAGGATCGGCTTTCGTTTTTTGCGGCGCAGTAACCCTAGTCCGACCCTCGGCGGTGCTGTCACTCCAGTGGCCGGAGCCCGGAAGCGCGGCGCAGCAGCTGCAACTGACAGCAGCGGACACGGCGCCGCTCTCGGCAAAGATCGGTGTGTCGGTGGAGGACGCGGCGGCGCTTCCGTCACTGGACGTGGCGGCGGAGAGGAGGATCGAACGGCTCGCAATGAAGGTCGGCGAGAATCTGTTTTCATGCAGTGGCGGCGGAGAGGAGGATCGAACGGCTCGCAATGAAGGTCGGCGAGAATCTGTTCAATTTCATGCAGTCGTTCTGCGGCGTCGACGGGAACAAATTGGTGGTTCCGATGGATATTTTGGATCGGTGGTTCAAGAAATTTCAGGAGAAAGCTAAGCGTGATTCTGATTTCCTCAAGGGTTTCGCCTTGTGATTTTCAAGGTTAGGGTTTTTTCCCTTTCAACCTTATTCTCCCTGCAATTGTTGGGAACAAGCTTCAGATGCTATAAGCCTTGTCTTGGGTTCCTTTAAATCCTCAAAGATTGTGGTTTATGTAGTTTGGTAATGAATATATATATATGTATACCATATTTGTTCCTTCATTCATGATCTAATTTGAGGTTCTAGTGATCTAAAATTCATGATATCTTACTTCATCTAGATGTATACAGATATAATTTTGGGTATCTGTTCTAGGTTTTTCTTAGTTTTTCTATTGAGAAAGGTGAATTGCAGCAATCGACATTTCTTTTCGATATAAGAATTCAAGTTCTTGATTTTACTGTGAACCTGGCAGACAGGAGCTAGATTATCGCACTTCTTTTGAATATATGAATTCGAGTTCTTGATTTTACTGTGAATCCAGTAGACAGGAGCTAGATTATTGACACTTGTTTTCGATATATGAATTCGAGTTCTTGATTCTATGGTGAGTCTAGCAGACAGGATCCAATCTTGTAACACAATACTTTCTTCCCTTTTAGATATTGTTTCCAATTATCTTTTTACGTCCGTGCTCAAGTACTTTGTTGGTCTTAGAATCTAATGCAACTTAAAGCCAAGTAAAACAACTACGGTGTTTAGCTAAACATGGCATGAGACAAGATAAACCCGATTTATCTGTAGGGAATTTCTTGACAAACCGGCTACGCATTAACGACTTTTTGCTTCTGTTTGATGGGATTTAGGTATTTCTCTTATGCAGGGCTCTGCGGGTTTATCCTATGGATGTTTCCACTGATAAAAGGTATCAGAATCTGATGGAATCTCTCGATGAATGTACCTCGTTATAGATTGTTACTCTCTCCGTTTTGTATCATATCGTCGGATTTGGATTGAGGAGGAGCATAAGTGATGTGTTTGTTATGTGTACTCTCAAAAACTAGAAATAGTTGAAAGTTTGTAGGACTAGTTCTCCTCAAGCCTTGGAAGAGTTGGATTAACTCTAAGAGATTCATTCCTCAATGTACATTATTCAATGATGAGTGTTATAGTTGAACGTGTTCACATTGTCATCAGGCAAGGTGTACTCTAAAACTTGAGATAATGAAATATGTTATATATTCGGTTAAATAAAGAATATTCAAACCCGATGTTGCCAGTTATAATGGATATCTGAATCTTTTGGAAACATTCAAGACAAATCTCCGATTTTATTGGGTCTAGATTGCAATTTTAAAAGTAGAGGGATGGTAATAGAAATTGATTCAGTTTTGGGGTTATTTCCGAAATATTTATCATGGGAAGAAGTTCGAGAACTTTCCTTTATTCTTCCGTCTGCATACTTTTCCATTTTTGTTTACTTTTCTTTAAAAAGACAAAACGAGTAGAAAACACGAACGACAGAGCAAAAGAGAAAAAACCCTAATAGACCAAAAGCCACGCACATCAATCTCTCTTTCCATAGATCCTTTCGGTGACAAGCATTCATATCGGGAATTTAATCCCCTAAGCAGATTATTTTATCTTACCGAGCCGTCATTCCCTGTTATTCAGCTCAAATAACTGGATTCAGCCATTTCTGGTATGTACCTTTCGCTTCCGTCGACTGGGGTTTCCCCGTAAATTCGCGCGTCTGATAACTTTTTTTTGTTGAATTCGCGTCTTGATCTTCGGTGGGTTGATCTCGGTTTTTTGAGAAACATTTGTTTTCTCCTGTGTAGGTTTCTGTTTAGCCGATTTTGTCTGTGCCGAATTAGGGCTTCGTGGTTGTTCATTTGTGTGATAGTTAATTTGATCAAGATTTATTTATATATGATTGGCGATAGTTGATTGGTATAGCAAATCTTAGGTTCTCGTATGAATCAACTTCTTGTAGATTTTGAGCTCTACTCTGATACTTGGTGAGCCAATTCTCTGTTGGCAACGGTTTATTATATGAATCCTGATAAGTTTTTGCTGTTCTGGTACAAGTAGGGTTTATATAGTGTCTAGTTTTGGTTCGAGAAGTCTGCGTGACCATAATTGGTTTAGGATTTATTATATACATTAGTTTTGGTGCAATGTAAATTTCCTAATCACATTTGATTTGTGAATATCAGTAGTTGTGATGTATAAGTTGCATTGGTCTATGTATCTTTGATTTTCCTGTGAAGCTTTTGAGCTCAATGACCTTGATTCTCAAAGTACTTGAACCGTCTCCTGTGGTTGAGAAGAAGATTTGGTGCTTGTTGAAGGCTTCCTTCCGAAGTCTTTTTGAAGCATTTGTTTCGCACCTAGTTTGGCACATATGCCAATTTTTCTTTTGTTGTGAATTGAGAAATAATATTTGATTTTATCAATGAAGATCTCCATTTTAATGTCAAGCAATAATCTCTGCTGCATGTGAGAGACTTTCAGGAAAATGAGGATGATAAAAGATAAATATTTACCATTGAAGATAGCTCGGAAATGTGTATTTAATTTTATACGTAGTTACATCTTTTATACGAGGATTGTAATGCCTACGGATGTGGCTGTACAGGTGTTCATTTGGATTCAAATAGCTACTAGTAAATTTTGGCAAGAAATATGGAGGATTGGGGTAAGGCAAATTCTGTCTTTTATGCTTGTTGTTTATGTTTCTGCAAAAACTGTAATTTTGTCGAAGACCAGTATAGGTTGGATAAGACGTATATTCAAATCCAATATGATGGATTTTTGTCACTTTATTGGATTTCTAGAAAAATGTCATTTTTTTCGATATTTGTTGCTTACAAGTGTTTTTTTTTAAAAAAAATTTTTTCAGAAGATGAGCAAATTCCACCACTTCCTGTAAAAGCTGAACCTAAAAATAGTTGGGATGATGAGGATGTGGACGAATCTGATATCAAGGAATCATGGGAGGATGAAGATGAACCCACCCCGGTATATAAGCTTATTTAATTCAGAAACTCTTGTCACTTTTAGCATGTCTATACCATGCAACTTTGATATTCGGGTAGGATCACTTGTTGCGGTTTTACAATGATTTGTGTGTTCCTGGATCTTTCTTCATGGTTTCATTACAGTTAGGCTTTTTTCTGAATTTCTTTCACAATTTTATACTCTTATTTGATGTAGCCACCTGTTATAAAGGCTGCCCCAGAGAAGGCTCCCAAGAAAGCAGCTGCTAAAGGGGCTGATAAGAAGGGTAAAGCAGCTGAAGCTTCAAAAGAAGCACCAAAAGAACCGTTAGATCCTCTTGCTGAGAAACTACGCCAGCAAAGGTAATTTTTATTTATTTTCATTGTTTTTGCTTGGGGATTGGGAGATTTGAACAAGAATGTACAAGTGCCACTAGAAGAATAATTACCAATGCTTATAAAGGCATGCACATCCTGATTTTTCTTCTTCTTCCTATCTTAGACTTGTAGAAGAAGCTGATTTCCGCTCAACTGCAGAGCTATTTGGAAAGAAGGGCGATGAGAAAGACCTTGATACTTTCATCCCCAAGTCAGAAAGTGACTTTTTGGAATATGCGGAGTTGATTTCTCATAAGCTTAGACCGTTCGAGGTATTAGGCTTTTGTCTTTCGGTTTGTTTTCTCTTATCTAAGTGTTATCTTCTCTATAATTTGAGGTGCCGACTAATTGACGTTTGGCATGTAAAATTTTATTATCTGGTGTAGAAAAGTTATCACTATGTCGGCTTACTCAAGGCAGTGATGCGATTATCACTGACCAACCTGAAAGCAGCAGATGTTAAGGATGTTGCGTCATCCATCACAGCAATAGCAAACGAGAAACTAAAAGCTGAGAAGGAAGCTGCTGGTAAAAAGAAGACAGGTACATACGTTTATCACTTATTAACCCTTCCTCGATACTTTGCTCTTGAATAGTTTCCTAGGAACGCTGAGTTGCATTGTGGGATTAAGATATCCTCTGTAAAAATTCTATTCTGGGCGTGATTGTAGGCGTGAACATGAGCATGAACGTGTCTATGTTTTACCGTCTTTGAATATCTTCATTACTCTTGTAGCTATATTCGAATCTGATCGATCAGCTATGTTTGAAATGGTTTAGGAGGTAAGAAAAAACAATTGCATATGGACAAACCTGATGAAGACCTGGTCGTCGATACTT